>CM021103.1:607320739-607529909 GCA_007115665.2 Sequoiadendron giganteum
TTTCTTGTACATACAACAAAAATAAGAATAAATATAAAGATAGATACCTATATATAAAAACTATAATTGTATTTCTACCCAATGAAACAATTATTTTGCACTTGAAATTTTAACTATTTATACATGCGAGAATTTATATTACAACCATTTTTTTTTGTTGTAACCAACCACTATGAGAATATTATTAATCCTGATCAAACATTTAGCAATATTATTATTATTATTTTCTTTTACACCAGTCATTAAGAACATCATTATAAAGTAATTAATGACCTCTATAACGTCCAAAGTATTAGCATTATTTTTTCCGAAGAATTTCAAATAAAGAAATAGGCTGAAAGCGATGACTAGATTTTTGCTTTCTCGAAAATAGATCTATAATTATTTAACTCAAATTGTATTTCCTTCCCTCCTATTTTACTTCAAGCCGAAACCCTAATCTTAATTAATCAAGCACCCATAGCTGAACTTCATGAAGATTTCATCTTCACTTCTTTTTCTTCCTAAATTTCTAAGTAGCTACCCGAGCAACGTTGTGCACTAGGGAAGAGGGGAAGACTCAGATGAGCAAAGATTACTTGATAACAAAATTTCATGTTTTATATGCTTTGAAATCTACTTAACAATTTATTTGATCTGTTCATTTATTAACAAGTATTTTGGTTTTATAAGGTCGATGAAGGACAACTCTCTGTCTCGAGGGAAAACAAACAACCAAAATAAAACATGAATGTATAGATATTTAGTTCTCCATCTATGTTATTTCTTATGTTTTATATTTCTAGTTTATTTGGTCTGATATTAGGTATGTGTTTCTATTATTTTGTTTTCACAAAGTTTCCTATGCTTAATTTCTTTTGCAAATGAAAGGGGATGAACAAGGGACAACTGCTCCTAGGGAGGGATGTTTTGGATCTGCTATGCAATGAGGTCAATTGCAACCCTTCTTTCATAATTCTAAGTGTAACATATGTTGCACCCACAGTGGGGTCGCAACATATGTTGTACCCACATATGGGAGTCATAGCCCTTGTCCTAAGGGCATGTTCAACAACAAGGTCTCACCCCTACAATTAGGGCAAACTATAATTTTATTTATTTATTTATTTTTATTATATATATATATGTTTGTATGTAATATATATTATTAGCATATTAAAATATATATTATTTAACATTTAAAATCTATTTAAAATTTAAATATTAAGTTTTTTAATACGGTGTGTAATGATAAAATATAATAGAAGAATTATACTTTCATTATGAATATATATATATAAGAAAAATTTAGTCATGATTATGTAATATGAGTTGCTTTTTTTTTATCAAGATTATTAGTTAGTTACTATATATTTAAAAATTTACATTATATTTCTTCAAAGATATAGAGTTATTTAAATTTTAGAAAGTATATTTTGCTACAATTTTATAAAGTAATCTTTTACAACCTCAATAATTGATTTTTCCATTTTTCCAAAATAAACATATTGTACTAATATATTAATTGTTTTTAAAATAAGAACTTGGAAATAGTTTTATTGCAAACAATATTTTATTCATTAATTAAAGGCTCATATTTTTTATTCCCCCCCATATATATAATAGACTTGTTTCAAATGTTCTACTATAATTCTCACATATTTGTAGTTTAAAAATTATTGAAAAAAGTTACAAATATTATTTTTTTATTCATATTCAATGATTTACACAACTAAATGTTTCCTAATAATTTATAAATTAATGGAGGAGACTAAAACTCCCATGAAAACTTAGAATGCTAATAATAGGTAATGAGTATCATTAACCATATTTAACACATATAGTAACTTTACAATAATAGAACTTTTCTTGTAGAATTAAATAAAAAAAATTATTTCATTGGATACAAAAGGAGATACAATATTCATTTAAATCTATTTTGCCTTAACAAAGTGATATTATTGTAATTTTTTTACCACAATAATAGCATAATCATGAGAAAAGACACGTGATTGGGGTCTTACATCCCTTAACAATTTATACTATATAATATGAGGATTTTTAAGATGGTTTTAGCTCTATCATTCCTAACATGTACAATGCAATAGTTGAAAATAAATATTATGCTAATAAAGAAGGGATATATTCCATTTTTAAGAAAATAAATATCAAGTTTTTAGGTCAAACTAATGGACACAACTTGCTCTCCATCCTATTGTAAATGGCGTCATGCATTCTTTTAGGGCTCTAACCATTCCCTCGAGCAAGGATAAACCATTTTAGGGTCATTATTTTTTGAAGCCCTAACATTATTTCACAAAATAAAATATTTATATGACCCACAAAAATGGTTTACCTACTTCCACATTGATGTCCCATATACTCAACCTAAATACTTGATATATCATTCCCTTCTTTCACAATCTAAAAATAAAGACATGTATAATGAAATAAGTTCTTAAAACAAAACTAATTAAATTAATAACAAGGGAAGAGGAAGAATAATATCTCTACATGGTTTGTAGGGATGAGTCTTCTCTTCTTCCATAGCCAAGCCTTTGAACATCCTCCTCAAAATGCAACTCTACTCCTAAGACTTTCAAACCTCCAAATAAAAAAATAATGAATGAAAGCATGCCAAAATTCCATCACATAAAGAATATAAAGGATTTTAACTCTAAGATCCTTTGAATGAGTGAGTGGAACTTGTAATTTTCTATTCATTCTTCAAACGCATATCCCCACATGTCTTACACATGTGTGAGACTTTTGGGGAGATGAGGAATGTACTATGACACTCTTTCCGACATTCTTTACAAGGTGGTTTCACACATGTGAAAGCTTTGATGCTCTCTTCAAATTCATTAATGAATTTTGGGAAGTGGGGTGGGAGAGTGACAAGTCACTTCTCTCAATTCCTAATGACTCAAATTCGTCACACTCCTTCAAATGGATTTTTGAAGGGTCATATCATGTTCCAAGGACAAAGTCATATGTTCAAAAAGTCCCCCTTCCATAGGTATAGACATTAGGGTTCTATTTTTGTACTACTATTAATAAAATTGACCAAATGACACCTTTTAAAGGCCAATCCGAAATTCAAAATTTAATTAAGGATTACAAAACCTTAATTGCACTCACACTTTTAATCACATGACTTCATTCAAAAAGACTCCAAAGAACATATTTATCATAACTAACAATCATTAAAACGCTAAACACCTGATGCAAGAGCTTTTAGTTTTAGTTTTTTTGTTCAGTTTTGTTGTTACAAATTTTGATTTCTCATTTCCTTGTCTCCTCGTGACAAGTGGTGCTTGAAGGGTGGCAGTGAGTTTCATTGGTTGGTTGCCTATCAAGTTTCCTTGTGAGTGGATATTATAAAGTGGTAGTTAGTGTAATACCCCTCCATTTTGTCCTTTTGATTGATCAGTGTTCTGTTCTCTTATGTTGTACTTTATGTTAGTACCTTGACTATGGTACCCGACTGTTATTTGATCACTACCTATAAAGCGACGTTAATGTTATCTTTTGATGTGATGGTATTTTAATATGATGTTATCTTTATGTCATGTTTTGAATTAACAAAAATGGATATTCGAATTAATAATGTTTATGCTTTGGATTATATTAATAAGTTAGAATTGTCAATTAGTTACATTGTATTGGTGAAGGGGACGGTATCGCATCACTCGCTTGCGAGCACCTTGCAATTCTGAGAATTCCTCTCCACGGTGTGTTTTAATTATTGTTACCTATTTTTCACTACCAGCTCAAATAGGTAGAGCTGAATTGTAAATTCAAGCTAAGGTACACAAGTTGTTTTAATTTTTCTACTAAAATACTCATATTGTGCATTGTTTCATAACAATGTATATTTCGGTGATATTATGCAAAAACATTTCAAAAAATGATATTATAAGTTTGCATAATTTTTGTTGTTTTATTCATAATATACGAACCAGAATCCCACACAAGTCGTAGGAGTAACTCATTATTTGATTTTTACAATAAAAAAAGAGATGCATGAGTAAAAGTAAACTATACAACTAAGAATAGCGAAAGCATAGGGTAGAAAGTGATTCGTCATTGCCTGGAATGACGAATCATTGATAGTTGAGGTTTTTAGTTGTGATGCCAGCTCCAACTTCGCATACCTGCAAGTTTGAGGGAAATGTTGTTAGAGCAATGTGGATCAAATCCTATCATATGCCTACGCTACCAATAGGAATATAAGATATAGTCGATCAGGAATCCATCAGATGATTACGAAAATTCAAACAACATAAAGAAAAGAGGAAGCTTTCAGTTTCTTTTATTTTGCTAACATGTTTGTTCACTGTGCAGGAACAGGTGCATTATGTTCATGATCATTTCATCAGATATGTGGAGTAAAACGGGCTCCCACAAGGGTTGAGCCCGACATATCAAATAGGACACTCTCAAGTTATACACGAGAGTCATTTACTGATTTATTCACAACATCAAAAGAGTTGCTGAAACAAAGAAATAATCAAATAAGTAGCTTTATTTTAAATAGATTTAGGAAAAGCAGTCTAGGCATACAACATAATTTTTCTCTTCATGTCATGAAAGGATCAAACAGTTCTACAGAAGGAGCATGAGATAGCAATTATACAGAACCAAGGAAAGTATAAAAGCCAAATGATATTCAAATCCCCTGCTTAAAGCATGGATAAACAAAATACATCAAAGGAGCTCATTTAATGACTACTATGCCAACACAGTTAACAAAATTATGAGAGTCATAAGTTTCAGCTCTTCAATCATAGGAAATCAAAACAGCAAGCTTGCAGCCACGAAATGACAGTCACAATGATTTGAACAAGAATTTAAATTACAACATACTTTATCATAGCAAAGATGCCAGCATTTGAACAACATTTAGTAATAGCAAAAAATATGTTGAAAGTTCGTGGAGCTTCAAAGTTTCAATATGATGGACAATACAGAAAATCAGCATATACAAATGTGAGCAAGCTACTGAACTTTTAGAAGGTCGGTGTTAAGAAAAAGAAGGAGAAAGGAGTTTTTATTTTTAGAAAAACACCACCATTTTGAGCCACTGTATTACATGAAGAGCAATAGAAAGCCATTGATTTATCCATCAAATTCAATACTGTGTGATAGTGAGAGGGAACATAAAAATAAACAAAGAGGCAGCCTTAAAGTATGTATCAAAAGAAGGTGCAATAACAGCTTAGAATCATCGCTTCAGGATGTAGGGCTTGGAGTTTTGTTCAGTATTAACAAAAAATGTGCAAGAGACAGCCATGCTAATCTCATAGGGCAGATAAAACAATGATATTTCAGCCTGCCATTTTCACAACAAAATAGTATGCTTTATTTAGAAATGTATGCTATACAAAGGAACAAAATTTCGGGGTGTAAAGCATACTCTTAGGAATACAGTGGTATATAATTTCTCCAAGGAATGTACGTTAATATTTTCACTTTCTAAGCAAGGATAATAAACTTGCAGAAGCCATGAAAGTCATGCTATGTCTACAATAGTATATGTAAAACAAGAATATTGTTTTTGCTGATTATTTTCTCACGAAAATTTATTCATATATGATCTGGAATGATCTCTTATCATGGAAAAAGAGATTATGGTAATACTGGTGTTCAAATATAGAGAGGTTTTGAATCATTGTGCACAAAGAAAATGAGATACCCAGGAAAGGATACCACAAGCCGTAGCCTCAGTCACCATGAGACTTATGAAGAAAAAATAGATAGATGTTTTGTTTTGTACACAGGGTTGTTTTTATTTTATCCCCAAGAGAGATACAATGCAGATGCGAGTTTTCTTCACCATTATTCACAACAAACAAGCTTCAAGAGAACAAATCACCATGGTGAATAGTCAATACTATCAACATGAAGATAACAGGTGCCTTCAAAAAAGAAAAAAATAAGAGATAAAGTCATGTAACAGCCCAGATTATTTATTTCTATCAAGTTTGCAGAATACCAATATGAGAGTTGTAGAAAGGTAAATAAAAAGTCATGGAAGGGTTCTCTTGGGTAGAGCCCAGAAATTTCATAAGACGGCCTCATAGAAGGGAAATACCAGGGGTTTCAATGGCATAGAATCTCTCATAGTTTTCTTGAGTGCAGTAGTGTCTTAATGTTGAGGAAGCGAATACAGTGTACCTAGAAAGCCAAAATCCACCCAGAAAATACAGTTTAAGGAGCCGCGGCCAAAGCCATCACAGGAGCTCTTATGCTCAGCTTCAAAGATTCCCCATATCAGCCTCATAAACACATAAGGAGGGGCGCACAAAGAAGAATGAGAAATTCATCATATAAAAAACTATCACAGTCGTAGCTTCAAGGTTGATTATATTTCCAGAAAATGAGAAATAATGAGACTGTCATGGCAGAAGAACTTACCTTGTAATTCTTTAAAGTTTCTATTCAAGGGCACTCACTGAGACAACAGTATGGCACAAAAAATTGACCAGAGCAAGCAGAGAATGGTGGAGTTTCCAAACCCTCAGCATGGTGGCACAACAAGGAGCAAGTATTTTGCAAGAATGAAATGATGATTATGATTTTAGGGTTAGACCATCTTTTGTCTACCCTAATTTGACATAGGGTGATTTGCCTTATTTATTTATTTTTGAGTTGTCATTTTACTTCTTTTGCCTCTGTGGTCCATGAACTATAAGGTCAAAAAACCTAATAATGTGGTCAGCAGTAGTCATATATGGATAATGATAAAGTGGTCGATCAATGTATTAGGGACAAAATTTATGCTGAGAATAGTGGTGAATTTTAGAATATGCATGGGCTTATGTTTATAAAGTCAAAATTCTATTTTAGATATAAATCTTGATATTTATGCCTTGCATTACATTTTGTAAAAGTAAATAAATTAAATGATTTTATATAAATCATTTAATTTATTTAACTATCTGGAATGCAAGCATTAAATATTAGGAAAAGTAGAGTTCTTGTTCACTTGGGCAGATTGACACAAACGAGGTGGCTTTTGCATGCTTGGGCCCGCCTTTTGTGGGATTTGCAGTTCAGTTAGAGTCTCCCATGTTTCAGTTGTGACTTGACAGAGAGTTTGGACCATCATGTAATTATTTTTGCATGGTTTTGACTCCCTTTTTTAGAGATATTTGCTTCTGCTTGGAATTTTCCTTGGAGTTATCACCCTCTCTTGGAGTTTGACTTTCAGTTCTTTTTCCATGCCTTTTTGAAGGCTTTTGTATATATTGAAAAAACTTAACTGTTTTTTCTCAGTTCTTGTTTTTCTCCTTTGCTCTCTGCAAAAAGAGAATTATTTGTAACTCAGCATCATTTCAGATTAATGCATAGCAGGTTTTACAGGTTACCCTTAGTTTTAGCATGGAGTTTTTCCTTTTATCTTCTCAATAGTGTCAATTTTTTCCCTCAAGCTTTCAGGCATCATTGTCGTGTTTGATTTCGATCGAATTATATTGTGTTTTAGCATTGAAACTTTATCTTTCTATCTCAATCATAAATATATGTATGCATTCAAGTTTAATTCATAGGTCATACAATGAGTTGGTAATTGAAATTATTTTCTTAAATTGTGAGAACACTATCCTTTTCCTTTGAAAGAAGATAGTTTCATGAGCCTTTGTATGAAGAATTTATATGAGTTCAAATTGTTCAGATTTTGATGTGCAAATTAGATATTCTGAGAATCAATTGTGAACCAAATTCCCTTTTAGATCATCATTTTCAGGTGCAAGCATCACCATATTTAAAATTCCATAGTTTCGCATTCAGATTAAATCTTTTTATCCTTTTTCCCTACAAGTTACCCAAGTATTAATCAAAAAAATTCATAGGAACCAGCCTAGAATCTAGAGGTCTAATTCCTTATAGGACACCCACAACCTGGAATCAGTCCCAATGTTTCAACAGATTGCTGAATTTCAATATTCAAGCAAATGGGTGCAATCTATTTGACAACAATTATGACATGTTTATGTATGTGGATATACTCTTTGTTCGTAGGTTGACAGGTACATGACATCGACTCCACCCGGTTTCATAGGTTTGAGTGTGTCCAATGCCCAACGATATCCGATTGGGAGATAGTAGTTAGGTTTTTCATGCCAAGTCGTCACCCTAGTCATAGTGTGTCATCTGGTATAAGTCAGGTTAAGTTGTTTTAATATTGTTCAATTTTCCTGGTTTCAGTTTAATTCCAAGTTAGAAAATGGTAATTAATTGCTTTATGTAACGCCCCACCACGCAACCCTAAAGGATGTTGCAACAACTACTTAAATAGGCTAATTTTTTTTTTTTACGTACAATTAATATACAAGTTCCCTTCCCAATGCAAACATCCCCTAAGGTTACGAGACTGAAATTACTTAACAACCCACAACAACAACATGAATATAAACCATGTCAATTATTTAGACAATAATTAAACACATACATTCCAATTAAGATAATTACATCAAGGCATTCTAAATAACTTTCAAACTCATTTATCCATAATTAAATATTACAATTACAACTCTCATTCCCCGAATGAGGCAAGTCCAATAAATAAGGTTACAGTTAAAACTTCCACCTCGATAACATAGAGGGGTAAAATAATACAAGAGCAACTGAAATGAAATAAAGCATGACATGAAATTGAATCCCATGAGCTCTCCAACTGGAAGTCTCGTCCAGATGAACATGAAGATATCCCAACGGATTTAGGTGCACGCCACCCAACCAAGTGGAACCCAAAGGCCCACCCCTCATGCTAGGAGATAGTAACAAGGAATCCTAGCCAAGACCATCTACCTCTAGACACAGGCTAAATCACCACTGAACCAAACTGACACATCCAATCACATGTACCACACAAGCACATCACAAGTACAACCAAAGTACCACATAAGTACAACACAAGTACACCAAAAGTACAACTCAAGAGCATCACGAGTACCCCACAAGTACAACTCTACATGGTCACATTGCTTCCAAAAATAAAGTAGAACAAGTATGTTAAGAGAACCATACACATAATAATCGAATACCAACTATGGTCACATCAGGTATGTTACAAAAACCATACCCACAATAAACAAGATCCAACTGTTGTCCTAGACAGAGTGTCATCACACAGCTCGTCATGGGTTATCCTCTAGGATTCTTCCTAGGCTCCGGCCCCCACAAGAAAAGGTTATCCTGGTGACCTTTACCGAATCCCAGCCCCCATACTCACTCATGCGGAATCAAATACCTTTTGTACATACAAGATAGATGACCTTTCCATTCCAGGCCTTCCCACCCATCCCAAGCCTAACCGAGCACTTGGGTCCATGAGTGAGGCATTAATATCTTGATTAGTGTGAAGTTAGTCCTAAGCTTCTAAGTATTGTTTTAGTTACCACTTGATTAAATAACTTACAACGAGTTATCCTTGACACCACTTCGGGTGCCGGCCCCTGTTATAAGCCACTCTTCTATTGGACAACACACACACACCAACCAAACATCAATGGTACCAAGATGCAACAAACAAGATAACACGTCTACTCCTTTCTCAGGAGTCGACAAAGATGTACCCATCTCCAAACACTGGAGGTAACACAATAACAAAACCAGCTCCTGATAGCTCCTGACAAGGAGGCACACATTACAAAATTCACTCCTTTCTCAGGAGGAAACAAAGGTAAAACCATCTCCAAACACTGGAGGTAACAACAATAACAAAAACAGCTCCTGACAGCTCCTGACAAAGAGGCACACATTACAAAATTCACTCATTTCTCAGGAGTCGACAAAACATTTTCGTTCGTGGAACCCGAATATAACATTGACATCACTTCATGCACTACCCAAGGGTTACAAAATAGGTTGACATAACAAAGCGACAACCCCCATAACTGAAAACTCATCTAGAAGACTTACGAATTTACAACACATTTAACCCACTCCCCAAAACAATAACAGGAACAGTTCACAATCAAGGTGAGCAAGGAGACGAGAATTTAAATTCTACTTTGGGTTCACTAAACCCATTTCTTCATTAACTTTTAGTATTTCATCGCATTAATAAAACTAAATTAAATAACGTATCTTTTGGACATAGATGAAGTTAAATCAAATGTCTCATTCTCTAATTGTTTTTCGATAATGATAAAATAAACATTTATTCCTACCATTCAGTAGGTAACATTTTGAAATAATCAATGTTTCCTCTACTAAGTATAATCAGTTTCAAACCAATTTAACATAATATAATCTCCACATTATTTAAATAAAATAAATATATTATTCCATCAAAATATCTATTGTTTAAAATAAATCAATGATTTAATCCCCAATCCATTATTTTCGTTTTCCCAATATAAATAAAAAACATGCCATTAATTATAACACCATTTTAATATATATATACATTTTAATATGTATATATATGTATACAAAGCTAATAACCTCATCCAATTATATATAAAAAAATTAACTACTTAAAATAATACATAATAACATTTAAATATTATATAAATATAACACTAAACATTAATATATATATATATTATCCCTATATATATATATATATTAACATTTAAATATTATAAAGAAATATAATAATAAATATTAAAATATATTAAAATCTTATTTTATTTTGCTTTATCTTTTATTTTCTATTCTAAAACCTCCCATGACGCCTTGGGCCGCACATAGTTTCATGGATTTCCGTGCCATGTTTTAGGGCAAGATCATTGACCGATCCCTGGCCGCGGTTTCTCTTTAACCACAGATTGAATACACAGGGCGGCGGATTTATGACAGGGGCAACGGAGTTTCCATGGCCGCGGATTTCTTCCACCCTTGGCCGCGCGTTTTATTTCGCAGGCGGCGGAATAGAGAGGTGGCGGCGCTTTATTTTTTGCAGGGGGCGGGAGTTTTGGAGGGTGGTGACGCTTTTGGGGGCCGCTACCACTGGCGGTGTGATAGACTGGTGGAGGGAGCGCCGAAGGCGGAGGGAGTTTCGGCGATCGGCGGCGGTGCACAGCCGCACCCACAGGGGTGGCTCGGCTATGCTTAGCACAGCCAACCACCACTGTGGTGGCAGCGGTGCCAAGCCACCATAGTGGCGATGGTGGGGGAAGCTAGTGCGGCTCCCCATAGTGCCTCCCATGGGGGCGGCTGTGGGTTGAGCCCTAGCCCCCAACACAACACAATTTTTTTTTTTTAAATTTTTTTTATTATTTTTTTTGAAAATAAATTCCGGCCATGGATTTTGAAATCTGAATTTCAACAGGGTTTCGTTTTTATTTTTCTCACAATTAGAAAACCCAAAACAAAAGAATATTTATATACGTAGGTATCTATATATATTTTTTAAAAATATATATATACCCAGATTAAATATTTTTTTTTAAACAGTTGAACAAATAATAATAAAATGATCAATTATATAGCTATGTTGCAATCTTTCATGAAGAACATCGTTTGCTACCAAAGATTTTGAAGTTTTGAGACCAAATTCAATAAGGGTTTATCATGCAAATCCAAAAAAGTTTACATATTTTCAAATAACGAATAAAAATTGTAAATCCTTTCAGAATGAAATTAATTTAACAAAAAGGAAAACCTGGTTTCCATATGTTGAGAAGATCCAAAAGGGTGCCAACATTCTTCTTCAGATTTCAGTTCTTTCCAAGCCAATCAACAAGACCAAAAACAGTTCTTCATTCCTCCTCCCTTTTTCCAATTTTCATCCTCTCTCCAAATTTACCCAAAAAAAAACTCAATAATAGCCAAAAATGAAAATATCTATTCAACCCCCCCAAAGTCAAGCTTTTGAAAATATCCCTAAATATCTCAATTTCAATTTTGCATTTAAAATTTTCCAAAAACAGAAATTTAAATCATTTTCTTTGATTTTCAATCTTAATTTAAATTCAAAATATCTATAATTTCCAATATGCATAATCAACTTTATTTCAACAAAATTAATTTAATTAATTAATAAAATAAATCTAATCCAAGATTTAATTATTTTATTAATTACATTAAATTAATCAACAAATAACACTTTTCACAATATAACCAGATTAATTAAATCAACAATTTAATCACATAGGTCATTTATTTAACTATTCTAACTTGCAATTTAATAAGATCAAAGCAAGAGAACAAAAACAACCAACTGAACCTGACAACAACTGAAGACACACGCAAGACTAGGGTGACGACTTGGCACAGACAACCTAGCTACTATCTCCCAATCGAATACCGTAGGGCATTGGACACGCTCTCACCTGTGAAACCAGGTGGAGTCGATGTCCTGTACCTGTCAACCTGCAAGTCAAGTAACAACAACATATAGTATAAACAACATAAAATACACACCGTGAAGGGGTAATCTCAGAATCGCAGGGCGCTCGCAAGCGAGTGATGCGATTCATCCCCTTCACCAATACAATATTACCAACTGACGAATCTAACATCATTAATATGATCAAAAGCATAAACACCATTAATTTTATTATCCACTATGCTAATTCAAAGCATGTCATAATGATAACATCAGGATCAAATACCATCACAATAAAATATAACATTTGCATCACTTACAGATAACGATCAAATAACAACTGAGTTCTAAATCAAAGCACTTAACAGAAAGTAAGGCCTAACCAAATAGAACACTGTTCCATCAAAAGAGCAAAACAGAGGGGTCTTACACTTTATGTATTTAAATTTATTGATTAAATTAATTGGGTTATAACGTTAGAGATGTTTAATTTACTAATTAATTTAATTTGATTAATAAAATGATTTAATCTTGGATTAATATTTATTTTATTAATTAATTAAATTAGATTGTGTTAAATTAAATTATTTGTTTTGAAATGAATTAGATTATTCATTTTGGAAATTGGTGGATATTTGCTTTGGAAATTGAAAATAAAAGAAAATGTTTTAAAAAGTCAATTTAGGAAATTTGAAATTCAAAAATTGAAAAAAGAGATATTTCTATTTTCTGTTTTGGAGAATTGATGAGGGTGGTTGTAGGATTTTTAGGGGTTTTTCCTTATGATTGAATTTTTCTTCACAATTTTGGATGTTCATGAGTTTTGGAGAAAACTAAAGGAGAAAGAGGAAGAGATTGTTAAAGTTTGTGGGTTTTTGGAAAAAGCTAAAAGAATCTATGGAGTTGAAAAGGGAAACAAGGGCACCACCAGGATCTTCAATCAATTTTTTAAAAAATAGGTTCTTACTTTTGTATTTAGTTTTTCTTTGAGATTCAAGGCATATGTGTTGAAGGGAAAATATTTGAGACCTGTTGATTGTGTGCAAAACAAAAACCATTCAAATTCTTGCTTTCAAATTTGAAGAACACCTCTCTCTTTAAGAAAAGATTGATTCAAATTTTAAATGAATTCTTGTTTATAAGTTATTATTTCAATTCTATTTTTTTATATATATTATTGGAATCTCATTTTGGATGAGAGAAAATATATGTATATATATATATATATATATATTCATATATATACATATACCTATTTTCATATTTTATATTATTTTCTCTGTGTGGGGTTATGCTGGCAAAATTTTACTAATAAAATTGTTTAAACCAAAAAAAAATGGATTTGAAATCCGCAGCCAATGGGTTTCATTTTTTTTTGTTGTTAAAAAAAATATTAAATATTTTATTTTTTGGGGAGGCGCTGGGGGCTCACCTCCCCACCGCGCCCCCATGGGAGGCGTATGGGGAGAGAGTCGCGCCCAGCATAGACTCCCCCAGCCACTGTGGGTCGGTTGCTTACACAGTCGGCACCCACAGTTGGGCGCAGTGGTGTAAACACCGCTGACCCCCAACTGTGGGGGCCGACTGTGGAAGCAGTCGGTGCCCAACCAAAGTTGTCGCTGCCTGTGTAAATCTACGACCAACGCCCAACAAAATCCGTTGACCACACAAAAAAAAATCCACGGCCTATGAAAACGCGGTAGGGTTTTCACACAAAACGAGGTCAACGAAAATCATATTTTTTTTATATAATAATATTTTATTATTATATTCTATAATATTAAATATTAATATTTATTATGGTTTGAATAGTATTTATTAATATATGATATTATATTATATAATATCATAACATTATTATATATTTATATATATATATATATATATATATTTTAATCAATATATATAAATATATCCTTTTCCTTAATTAAAGATATATATACGATGTGTATATGTATGTTAAAAGAATGATTTATTTAATGGGAAGAATTAAGTTAATTGAAGGAATGAAGCATATTAAGGTTGATTAAATTCATTACTTTGATTTTAAAATATTATCTTGATAGATGAATAATTTTTTGATATTAAATTATATGTTTCAACAAGTAGACTATTTTGAATGATTACCTTTAAATGAGAAGACAAGAATTATTTTTACATCATTGAATCTTGATTTATCCGATCATTTGGTTAATTTATCATTTATTAAACTCCAGTAGAGAAATTGAATAATTGGTATTAATTTATCTCTTATTTGAAAGAACAAATTTCATTCAATTTATTTAATGCAATAAATGGTTGAATGCTAATGAGGAAATGGGTTTAGTGAACCCAAAGTAGATTTAATTCTTGCCTTGGTTGTGAACTATTTATGTTATCATTTGGGAAATGTGGGTCATAGCCTTTGACAAGTCTTCCAGTTGGGTTTTCAAGGTAGTAGGTTGTCGTAAGGTGTTGGTCAACCTTGGGATTGCCTTGGGTAGTGCATTGTACGTATTCAGCTAATAACCCGGTTTTCACGAACGGGGATGTTTTGTATCTCCTTGGATTAGGAGTGGATTACGTGAGTTGTGCCTCCTTGTCAGGAGTGACTTTGTTACCTTGTTACCTCTAATGTTTGGAGAGGGTTTGAACTAATGTTGCCTCCTGAGAAAGGAGTGGTCGTGATATCTTGTTTGTTTGCACTTTGTTACCCTTGGAGTTTGGATGGTATGTGTTTTGTCAAGTAGAAGAGTGGCTTTTGTAGGGGCCAGAGCCCAAAGAGGTAAATTGGGAAACCTTCGGAGGTGGTTTAATTAAGTGATAACTAAAACAAAACTTAGAAGATTAGGTGGTACTTCTCATTAATCAAGATAATTATGCCTCACTCATAGACACAAGGGCTCATTAGACTTGGGATGAGTGGGAAGGCCTGGAATGGCAAAGTCATCTATCTTGTCTACACGAAAGGTATTTGATTCTGCATGAGTGAGTATGGGGGCCGAGATTCAGTTGAGGCCACCAAGATAACCCATGGTGGGGGTCGGAGCCTATGAAGATTCCCAGAGGTAAACCCATGACAAGCTGTGTGATGACACTTTGTCTAGGACAATAGTTGGTATTTGGTTCTATGTGTATGGTTCTCATAACATACTTGATTTGCTTTATTTCTGGAAGCAATGTGACCATGTAGAGTTGTACTTGTGTTGTACTTGCATGGTATATGAGTTGTACTTGTGTTGTACATGTGTTTGGTTGTGTCAGTTGGTTCAGTTATGTTTTAGCCTGTGTCTAGAGGTAGATGGTCTTGGCTAGGATTCCTTGCTACTATCTCCTAGCATGGGGGGTGGGCCTTTGGGCTCCACTTGGTTGGGTGGCATACACCTTAATCCATTGGGCTTTCTTCACATTCATGTGGATGAGACTTCCAGTTGGAGAGCTTGTTGGATTCAGTATCAGTTCTTGCTTTATTTCATTTCAGTTGATATTGTATTATTTTACCCCTCATTTGATATCGAGGTGGAAGTTTTATTTATAAACCTATTTATTGGATTTTCCTCATTCAGGGAATGAGTGTTGTAACCTTATTGTTTAATGAAATGGAAAGTTATCTTTATGCTTGTTGTAAATTATCTTAATTGGAATTTATGTGTTTAATTATTATCTAAATTATTGTCATGGTTTAAATTCATGTTTTTTGTTGAGGTTCTATATAACCTCTATCTCGTAACCTTAGAGGTTGTTGGCAATGGGTAGTGAACTTGCTTATTAATTGTGCTTAAAAGTAAATAAAAAATGTTCGTTTAAGTTGTTGTTTGCAACTTCCTCTAGGGTTGCGTGGCGGGGTGTTACAGTTAGGAAGAGATCACCGCCTTTATGGGAGGACTTCCAGCCAGAAAAGAAGGGACGATTGGGAAAAGAACCGAAACCAAGAAAGGTGTCGCTACCGAAAGATCAATGATTTTTATATTGGGGAAAAAGGAAAAACAAATTTGAAGAGTAGAAAACAATAACATGTATATAGTAAGAGGAGAGAACACAAAGAATGAAGGGGATTCTACAAGGAATAGATTAGAGTATTGACAATTTGAAATAAGCTCACTTTGCTTAGGTAGAGTAAAAAGTGTGTTAAGGTCAAGTGATAGGAAAGAATGTTTGAAACAAAGCTCGATTTGGGTGCAAGAACAATAGAGGCTATGTTAAGTGAGGGTGCGAATGGGTTGTAGGCAATGAATGTTGATTCCCTCAACTCACTATAATCAACTTTTGGCATCGACTAAATGTGAATTTTATATTTTTTACCTAGAAAAGGAATGAATGTGTGTGTGTGTGTGTGTGTGTGTTGTTGTTACTGTTGCTTTTACTATGAATCAGTCTCTTGGATTGGAATGGTATTTTCTAGCTTGATTTTATTGTCTTTCAATGCTTGTTGTTTCTTGAAGAGTGTTGGTTGAAAATTAATTGATTTGCTTGTTTAGTGTTGTTCTCTGGTTGTTTTTTGGAGTTTGGGGATTATCAGCAATCAATTTTCCATTTCCTTATGTTGTCGGTATCTCCTATGCAAGCTTCTTGTCTTTTATATTTGCAATGAGTTAGTAATTAAGAAATTTTCCTATTATTTCTGGTATCAGAGTGTAGGAGTATGTAAGTTGAGTCATCAATTATGGTATCAAAGCCAAAAAGGTCTAGGAGGAGGAAGACGGTTATGCTCATAGTGGTTTTGAAAAGTACGTGTGTGTGAACGTTTTGATAGGTTAAAAAGAACTTGGGTAGAGGAAATAGAGAGAAGCCCTAGGTGAGGTATCAAGAAGCCAAGCATAAAGATCAAAGATGCAACAATATTCCATACAAGAAAGCCTCAAGAAGAAAGGAAAAATGAAAATGAATGTGAAGAAGTAGATTTAGAGTGGGATAAAGAAATGATAGAGTTGAGAAGAGATTTAGAGGAAGTGTAAGAAGTGTCTTGAGGAAAGAAGCCAAGAATATGGTTGGGTTTGGCCATTGAAAAATAAATTGAAGTGACCTATGAAGATGCTTGTTAAGAAAAGGAGAGGGCAAAGTATGTCGGCCTTAAAAAGAGTAGATGAAAGAGGTTTGGATAGCAAAGATTTTCCAAGAAAGCGAGCATCAAAAAAGGTGAATAAATTTCTCATTGGGGAGAACATGGGGAAACACAAGAAAGTAGTTGAAATTGGAGAAGCAAGTGTTAGAGTAGTGCATGGTGAAGAAGTTACAGAGATAAAATTTGAAGGAGGTGCAACAAGTGCAAAAGATTTTTGGGTGCAATTTTCAATGATAGAACATGAGTGGATGGAGAAACTTGCTAATAACAATAAGAGACAAATCAGACATCGAAGGATACAAAGATGAGGGTTGCAGCTAATGATCATGAAGTTATTGCAACAAAAGAGGAAAATTATGAAATTGTATATACAAATTTTAATAAAGGTTGTGTTGTTAATGATGGAGTCCAAGATGATTTGTTGATGAAGATATTGGCCTACGAATGAGAGAAGTTGGAACAAATGACTCATGAAGTATCAATGAAAACAAAGAGTGACATACTTTCGAGAGTCACTTGGAAGAAGCTTGAGGAGCGCACATACAAGGTAAATAGTAAGCAAGTTGTTTCCAATAATTTTAGTAATGATGTTTTTGAGTCTTTGAATGAAATTGTTGAAGGGAAGAGTTTAAAAGAAGAAGATGAAAATGATGTATATGAATAAGAGATGGAGTTTTGGAGGTTTGTAGATGAAAAAGACATAAAAAGGAGAAGACACAAAAAGAAAAAGAAAAACAAACAAAAATAGATTGAACACATGGCAGTTGTTTCAGAGCGATGTTGGAAGATGCAAAAGAAAAGACCAGATAAATAATTTCTAGATGGTGACCTCATGTGAAGGAGCACATGCTTTCTTTTGTCTGCTGAGGATTCTAACGTAGGATCTTTTAGTTTTTAAGTTTTGAGTTTCTTGTTTAGTTTTGTTGTTGCAAATTTTGATCTCTCATTTCCTTGTCTCCTTGTGACAAGTGGTGGTTCAAGGGTGGCAGTGAGTTTTATTGGTTGGTTTTGTATCAATTTTCTTTGAGGGTGAATAGGAGAAAGTGGTAGTTAGGAAGAGATCACCACCTTTGTGGGAGGACTTCTAGCCAAAAAAGAAGGGACAATTGGGAAAAGAAAAACCCAAACCAAGAAAGGTGGTGTTGCCAAAAGATCAATGGTTTTTAGATTGGGGAAAAAGGTTGAACTAGTTTGAAGAGTAGAAAACAATAACATGTATATAGTAAGAGGAGATAACATAGAGAATGAAGGATATTATGCCAGGAACATATGAGAGTATCGACAGTTTGAAAGAATCCCACTTTGCTTAGGCAAAGTAAAAAGTGTGTTGAGGTTGAGTGATAGGAAATAATGTTTGAAACAAAGCTCAATTTGGGTGCAGGAACAACAAAGGTTGTGTTAAGTTAGGGTGTGAATGGGTTGTAGGTGGTGAATTTTGATTCCCTCAGCTCATTGTAATCAATTTTTGGCATCGACTAAATTCCTTTGTGCTTGTGAAGTTTATGGTATTATGTAGCTTGAGTTTATTGTCTTTCAATGCCTACTATTTCTTGAAGAGTGTTGGCTGAAAATTAATCAATTTTCTTGTTTAGTGTTGCTCTCTGGTTTTTTTTGGAGTTTGGGGATTATCAACAAGCGATTTTCCATTTCCTTATGTTGTCAGTATATCTTGTGGCGGATTCTTGTCTTTTTAATTTGTAGTGAGTTAGTAATTAAGAAAAAATTCCATTAGTTTTGGTATTAGAGTGTAGGAGTGTGTAAGTTGATTCATCAACACCCTTCACTATACACAAAACCCTAATTACCTCCTAGGTCCTAGATTCAAAAATTAAAACTTTAAAAAGAAATATTTAACTTGGGTCTAGATGGTTCTCCTTTTTCCCCTTTGACACTTTTTTCACATGTATTTTTCCCAATACATTTTTGGTTAGAAATATAATAATTACCTACTCAAAATATTAACAAGATCAAACTCAATAGTTAGTGAATCATAATATATATATATATATATATATATTCATTTTCTTTCTCTATGCAAGATGGAAATTTTGAGCATGCATATAATAATAATAATGAAAAGATAACTTTAGCTAAATCATTTATTTACACAACTACATTTACCCTTGGACACTTTTCACCTAATAACATTCATTATTCAAATTGATATCTAATAAATACAATTTTCTTTATTAACTTACCTTAGATAAACCCGTCATTGATCAAAGTTGTCTTAATTTATCTCGATGATGCTTGACTAGTGATCCTTTTGAAACTTCTTTACGATCTTCAAAGTCTTGCTTTATTCCTAGCTATTACCATTTTCCAAGTAACATGAAACATATTAGCAAGTCATTTGAATCAATCTTAGGTACATGTAATTTCTTATCTCATATCAATTTAAGTGTATTCTTCATATGATACTTGTACACAAATTTGAATCTTGTGTTCTCACATATATTCTTAACGATTTTCCAAATCACCTTTAATAAAGAACATTTGTCACCAAAATTATTTAAACTAGATCATAGGATAATCACAAGATTAAGCATGGAATTAGGTTCAATAATTAATTTATTCCCAAACTAGTATAATTGAACTTATCAAGGTGTCACACAATTTGTAGACAGGGTTGGGCCTCATAGTATGCATCTTCAACTATAGTGATTCTCAACATAATCATCTCATCTTAGATATTAAACCTTAACCCATTCATGTATTTGGATACCTTCTCTTTGTCCTTTTCATGATGCTCAAATCTGATTACCATCTTGTAAAATTATTCTATATAATATTTTATACTCATGTCCTATTTTCAATTATGAATCTTTTTAAACAACTCCAATTCATAATCTCCAGAAATTAAATTTTCCTTTAGCTTGGCTACCATTTGATTCCATCAAGTTATCCTTGTATCACCATTTTAAACTCTTTCTCTCTACAACTCCCTCCACAAAAGAACATGTCCCTTTAGTTTTTTTGCACCAACTTTACCCTTTATGCATCACAAATTTATTCCAAATCAAAATACTCTTCCAACTAACCATCTAATCTATCAACTCTTTAGGGTTTAATTATTCCACAAAAATGGACCTCCATTTGATTACCCTTACTAATCTTGGAAATAGCTCTTAGGAACTGTTCTTGTCCTTAATCCACTAGTAGTTTGTTTTCTCCCTTATTTTCTTTGAATTTTCTTTCATCACTACTTGCATGGTCTTTTGCATTCTCTAAATTTCTCCTCAAATATGCTACTAGAGTCCTCAGCTCATTCCCCATTTCAATATGGAACTACTCAAACATCTCCTCCATCCTATGGTTTCATCTTCGTTGGGGCATATTTGCATCAATCCTATATTTGACCTCTAGTGGCTTCCATAGAATTTATCCTTCTCATGATTTCCACATCCCTCTTTTCTCTTTGCAATTGCAAGAACTCTCATAACTTGCAACAAATATTCAAATCCATAGGATCACTTATCACTTCAACTTTTTACTTCTCACCACCTCCCAGCAAGAAAACCTTGCCTTGATACCACTTGATGTAATCCAAGTTAAGGGATCATATCAACGTACCCAACCTTACAACCCAAATAACAATCAACAAAATTTTGTTCAAAAAAAAACATTTCAAATTCTAATATTTTAAGGTAGCATAATTACAATACATGAGTAAAACAATGGATCAATCTAATCTCAATCACCTTTCAAAATTTCCCAAAATATTTTCCCTTGATAAAATAAGTCCCTCCCAATATAAATCAATCATTATTTTATTCCTTGAGCATTCAAAATTTTGTAAGTGCAACAACACACTAAAAGTCCATAGAGGTAGTATTAAGTTGAAAGTTTGCAGATGCATTAATAAGTAAAAGATTGGCAAATGGTCATTCAAATAGGATATTTTAATTCATGATTGGATGGTCAAAAAAACTTCACAACCATACTAGGTGACATCATCCTTACATCATCTTCATTGTTTTTCATTTATTGAACTGAACCTTTTAAGTGATGTACATATTCAATTGAGTTACATTCTTTTGCAACAATATAATGTTGATGTCATCATCGAGACTAGTAATCTAAACTAGTTGAAAAAACTTTAAAATGTTCAAATCACAATATTTAATTCATAAATTTTTATGGCCCTAAGAAACCCACATGCTTCAAATAGATGTGTAATTCTTGCAAGCTAGATAAGCAAGAAGTAATGGCAAGTACTAAAAAACTCGTTCGCATCAAACATGTAAGAAAAAATATTAGAATCAGTTATAAACGATCAATTTATCATTGAGTCACAACAAAGGTCAGTAGAATACCAAATATTTGCCTAAGGTTGATAGTAGAACAAACATCTACATAAGGGCGGGTTCAATAACAACCCAAAAGTATACAAACTAGTAACAAACCAAAAACTCACAAAGCCATAACTTATCCAATTTGACCTTAATTCTTAACAAATTTGATTTCTAGATACCCATTAGACTCCTCTACAATGTGATATCCTTAATTTGACCCAAATTTTCTCTAAAAATCAGTAAAGCCACAACAAAAAAATCAACGAAAACAAACATAAAAACAATAATATTGAAAGGAAAGAAATGAAATATTTTTGGTTGATGTGAGATTGTGTATGGACCTAGATCCTCCTACATCATATGTATCCTGACATTCTCCATAATTTGAGATCGTATTCATTCATTCTTACATCTTGTTGTTACATACACTATTTTTTAATATTTTATTATTTATTTATCACTTTCTATTTATAATCTCTTTTCTAATTGTGCTTGCACTTCCTCTATTATTTAATCTAACTCAATGCTCCATTTCATAAGTACAATCATAAAATTAAATCAAAATTTATTTGGAGAAATCCTCTTAAGTAATTCTTATTGTTTAATACTAGCTACAAATAATATTTACTTGAATGTGTGTAATACATAACATTCAATCTACCCATAGCTTAATTAATTAGCAAGGGGACACATGGTTGTCCTGACCAATAAATTATAACCAAGATTATTTCCATTTCAGGTCTTAATTTTTATTCATTAAAACATACTTCTTCTTCTTCTAATTATTAATCAAATAGCTCAACCCACTTTGTAAAATAAGTTCACTTTACAAATTTCTAGAACCACCATACCATTTGGTACTTGATATTTTTCTATAGATTTGAGATTGTCATATATTTCCTCATTCTTGAGAAAGAAGGCTTTTAATAAATCAAACACATGTTTGCAATAGGTTTTGATGCCACCAAAGAAAAGAATATCTCCAATTCACTAGATCAGACAAATTCTACACTTTTCTATCTATGTTATGATGTATCCAATAGAATTGGTACCAATATTGGCCAAGTACTTGGCTACTTGGTTACCTTCTCCAAAGTAATGCACACAAAAATCCCAACAAAGGAAATTTTCCTCAACAAGGCCTCTTCAACTAGATTATTTAGTTGTTGATTCTCAAATCTTATTGTGGTAATTAGATTAATGAACAAATTTAGAATATTTTTCTACAATCATTTTCTATTATCACTCCTTAGAGCCAACTAAATTCTAGTGACTAACCTTGATGAGCACACAATGATATTGAGATGGGGGTGAATTAGTATCTAATAATCTTTTACTTTTCAAAATTTAACCAATCACAATAACTACACATATGCAAGGTCTATCAATTAAGAACACAAAGAGAACACATGATTTATATGGAAACTCTTGCGAGATAAAACCATGACAACATATTTCTTATATATTAATTTTATTCTTGTTGTTGTAGGCTCCAACCTACTATTAAAGTCTCCATTCTCTACACAAACCAAGCTCCAAGTCAGCAAGAGTCTCCAACCTCTATTGGAGGCTCTAACCTATTGAAGACTCCAACCCCCACACAAACTGAGCTTCAATCCAACAAGAGGCTTCAACCTTTATTAATCCTTCAATTGTTGATCCGGTTCTCTTTAGCTCACAATCTAATTACAACTTTTGATTCTATATGAATTAAGTCTTTCCTTTTTAAATTAGGTTCAGATGCACTATTTATTCTCAATTCACACACTATACATCTTTCACAAATATGATCGAAATCATGCACACTTCTCTATCATAAATCGAATCCAAACTTTGTCAATATCTTCCCTCAAACTTGGTCACTATGCATATCAATTTTTCTTTATAAGTATTCTCATAAATTTTCATTATGTAACACATACTTTCTTCTAGAATAGATCATAATTTCTCTTCAATTTTCTACCTTTTCTTTTTCTTTATATTTGCTCTTTTACTAAAAAATTATTCATTGAATCGCTTACTTTTTTTTACTCAAACCATCATCTATTTATACCTCTTCATATGCCTCATTATCCAAGGGATGCAATCATTCAAGAAGAGGTTACTATTTATAAAGGGTTTGGCCTTTTAAAAAACTATTTAAAAAAAATATATCTTAATTGTTGCCTTGTAATAATGAATCACTACCTATTATATTTTCTCTCTATTAAAAATGATGATCACTATATCTTGGGAGATTAATGATATTTATGTTCTTTTGATTGTAGTTTTGTTAACTACTAACCTTTCTTCTTTCCATATTTAATCGGTGCCCCAAGTTAGCAATATATAAGCATTGCTTTTTCTCCTCTCTTTTTGTCTTACTCTTATTTTGTCTTATCTATTTTTTTTATCTTACATAGTTTTCTTTTGATCATTGTCCTTTATTAATTTGTCTTTGCTTACTTGTTTCTTATTAAAATATCTTTATTTTTTATATCAATAATAATTGTTATCATCTATTAACATGCAATTGTTGCTCCTTCTCTTCACACAATATACTATTGTTGTCTTTGGTATTTCTTTGGTGATCAATCGTATTAATCTTTTCCTTGTTAAATAATTAAAATTTAATCACTTCCCTTGTAAACTATAATTTCTCTCATTGAATATAAATGATATTAGTTCTCCTTTGACACCAATGATAATGATGTCAACTATTTTGTCTATCAATCTTTTCTCTATAAAATCTTTGACACCAATCATTAAATAATATTGATATCTTTGACATCAATGATAATATTTCCAACATTCTCTTCATTCATTTTTGGCTTCAACAACAATCTCTTCATTCTTATCTTGACATTCTCATCCATACATCTTAGGCCAACAATTTTTCATAATAAACTCTTTGACAACCTTGTCTATCTTTGACATCAATCACAAAATTTCTAACAAACCTTTATCATTTCGTAACATTGTTTAAATTTTCTCATTTTCTTGTTCTTTGAAAAGAGATTAAAAATAAATCACTCTCCTTATTTCATCATATAGGATGTAGTCCCACACTTGATAATCACGGATTTCCTTTCAAGGTCCCATTTGTTAAGGTTTGATCTAATCAACTTAACCAAGTATCCAATTAGCTCCCATTCACCACCACTTGTACCTTGTAATGAGTGTTTCTAGACATAAATTGACCTTTGATTAGTAATATTATTTTTTAAAATCCCTTTCACTAAATCCTTGCTCTTCCTATGGCATATGATTTCTTTGAATTATCAATAGGGTTTCCCCTTCCTAAACTATATCACTTGGTCAAACTTAACATGATCTTTTTTTGACTCCTTAGGTCATTCAATCCCCATTCTTGGACCTTGTGGGCCTTTTGGTTTGGTTCCATATATTTATTGTATTCATCTTTTTTATCTCATGGCCACAAATTTCCTCATTTACACAATACAAGGTTGAAAGTGATAATATATTGTCTTCCATTTTAATTACATAATGTAGAACTAGCTGAGAAGGTAAGTCTTATACGATGATTGTTATGGAGAAACAATTTGATTCCTTTCTATATCTTAGATGTTTCCCATTTGTCATCAAATCTACAAGTGTCTAAATCAAGCTAAAATTTTAACTCCTAGTGGTTTTTGTTGGGTTCATTATTTTCTATTCATGATTATTGATCATAAGAGGGCTAATATATCTATCTATCTCTTTAAGTTTCAACATATAACAACATCAAAAATTGAAACATCAAGTTACATGTTATGGGCCTATTTCACTTTAATTATTTCTACATACTTCATATTGAGTGTCAATTATAACCATAGTGAGATAGTAATTATAATATTGTTGGTGAAATTTCATAACTATGTCCCACTTTATAAAGGAAATGACCAATGCAAATATAATTTTTCAACTTTGAGCTCCTGAAAGTGATATACATGTACATAATTAAAATCTTAAAATGATAGAAACTAATGAAATGTGGAACTTTTAGTCTAGTTTGCATTTCTAATTTTTTATTTAAAAAACATAGTTGCAAATAGTTTTTTATAAATTGAAAAGAATATTAAATACTAACAAAAAATTTTAAAAAGGTTGATGGGATTCCACTTTTAATATAGTAAATTTATTTTTTCCTTGGTTTTTTTGCCACTTAGATAACTTGAATATCTAGTGCATAGAGGGTTTTTTTATGAATATTTTTTAATAAAATTTTAAACTCAAGTTTACTCAAAATATAATAGCTTCTACAAGACTCCACTTTATGTCTAAACTATTTATCATAAACAAAAACAAGTTACACCATTTTGGAGAGGAATCTTTGCTCTAGTGCACCACGTTTTTTAATTTTAAAATAAATTATAGTATACCTTTTTAATTTCTAATTATCCTTATGTTTGATTATAACAATCTATTGTTATAAATTATAAATAATGATAAATTAATTAACATATTAAAAATATATATTATTAGATTTTAAGCTCTAAGCCCTACCAAAGGGTATTTTTAGATTTTTATTTAAATGTTTATGGTTGGAGTTCAAAATCCACTTAAATTGTTGAATTTCCCCAACAAAGGGGTAAAGATGCCACATCGACTATCAGCTTGGCCATTTTTGGAGAAAGGATTTTGGCCAACCTTGTTTATAAATTGATACAAAAAATAATTGAATTATAAATCAATTCAATTTTTATTTTTTTGGCTAATAGAGTTTTGGACAAAATCATTTGTGTCATATAGGTGCCACACGATTTTAAGGGAAATTGTTTCACTTGAAAACCTTTGAGAATTTTTTTCTTCTAAAAACTATTTTGCTAGCCCAATGTGGGACACAACTCTAGAATCTCACCTTGTCAACTTATTCCAAAGTCTAACAAGTTATATCTGTCTAGTATTTGAACTATCTTCTAATACTAGTATAGTAACCACCCTTGATTACTACTATTTTTCATAATAATGATAAGATTTTCATGACACATCAAATATCTTAGTAATCTATATTCTTCATGTGACCTACATAATATGACCATCCAGTTAAAAAATTTATAGATCTTGACATTTCTTTTGTGATTGGTCTACTTTGAATTTTGGAACCAATGATTCATATACTTAATAATTTATTTTAATCTAGAAATTTTATCCTCAAACCTTACTAAGCCTAGCGATGGAAATAACTCTCTACCACTACTTCCAATCATGTACTATATAGGACAAGATCCTTAGATCATGATATATCGCTAGCCCTATATGTACTCTTCAAGGCTTCATTTGAGATGACCCTACCTACATATCTGTTTTACGAAATTAGAGTATTTATAATTTGAGCCATAAAATTTCATCCCCTTCATTCAAAATGGTTTCACATAAAGCATCCCCACCAAGTAAGGTTAACAAAGTCAATTTAACAAATAATTATTATTTAAATCTCAATTACTTAGTTTAAAATAGAATGGATTGTACATACTGGATGCCCAAAAGATAACTAGCAAGTAGCCACTCTAATTTATTAGAAGGACTCCCAATAGTTATAAAAAAAAAAAATACCAACCCAAACCATGAAATGGCTTAAGTATTAAAGATAAAGTTACAATAAAAATAAAATTATTGTAATTGACTATACATGGGGTAAATACAATGGAATATAGATCAACCCAATATTCCAATAAAAATACCTACAACTCATATCTTCTATTCAAGATGTGTGAGCTTGATGAGTTAATCTTACCAGTTGTATGTATAACCTTTTAATACCTTAGACACTTCTATTTAACTAATATTTTACCTACTTAATCCTCACTAGGTTATAACCTAATTATGACATGTGGTTTTTATTTAATTTGTATGAGATAATCTCATGGTAACATATAACAATAATAATTGACTATTATTATCAACCTTAAAAGATATTTTTTAATAATATTGAACAAATAGCCACAATAAAATTCTTATGTACTCTCCTACAATTAATGGGAACACCTTTGTATTAATATAATGTAGAAGAGAAAGACACATTACTATAACATACCGTAATGAGATAATCATATTTTTTAATACATTGCAAAATTTCAGCCAAATATAATAGGAACAATGATCTAAAATCACTTCACTTCATTAGCCATCATAATAATATGTTAACTAAGGACAAACAAACCCAAGTTTCCCATACGAGGGTTAAGGGTTACCTAGTACATAAGCTTTTCATAGAAATTCACCATTAACTTCCAATAGTTCTATGAAGGTAATTTAGTAAGCACATTCCTACCATGGTATTCAGTATTGTGAACGCTAGCTAAAGTTTTTAAGTTCCCAAAGATACATCTATTTACCAGTTGATACAAATAGAACTCATTTACCAAGCTCAAACAATATGCATTGAATATTCAATTCAATGGCCTTCTAATAACTCCTTACTATATATATGAATTCAACATCTCATAAAAATTCATTTATTACTATTTTATTAATGTCATATTAGGCTTAATAGGTAAGAGGGATCTAACCATTTACCAAGTTATTTATATTGTTACCACTTTGCAATCAAATATTCCACAACTTAGAATAATTTTTCCTTAAGGTACTTTTTGTAATCTTTAATACTATGAATATAGATTTAAAGGGTACAAGGATTATCATGTCGTATTTGTTGATAACATAAATTGTTATTGTGTATTCCATATAACACCATATTCAATATTAACTCAACAACTTGCAAACAATCCTTGCTAACAACTTTTCAATGTAATTTATTTGGGTTAAGGGATGCAAGGACTTTCAGAGGTCATAAATTTTGAATCAAGATTTTAATTGAGCTGAAATTTTATATGGATGAGCATCTCGAGGAGTTGAATGCAATGGAAATAGAACTTGTTCGGTTGACATTGTTTCAAGGTCATTCTCAACCCTCTGAGGTCTCAAATTGAAGATTTTATTTTTTTGATAGTTTCCAAACTTAATCTTTATTTTTATTTTTTTTGAACTTCATGCAAATTAGTTCCTAGCTCTTAATTAGTCTTATTTTAGTCAAACTCTAATAATTGGAAAGTTTCATAGCCACATGAGTAAGTGTGTAGGATTACTAAAAATAGGTAGATTCTAGCAAGGAATTTGACTAATTAAAAAAAGGGAATTTTTCAGTTGGAGAAGGCGGAATATAGTTGGAGTATTGAATTATTGTGTAATTCTGATATTTTTTTACTATCAATAATGAAATAAATCATGATGGTAGGATTTCTTGGTTGCATCATTAAGACAACTAGATCAATTGACTAAAATTTAAAACCACCATTAGAAATTCCAATCAAGTGAGAAATCTTATGGTAGGAAATGATTCATTTACATTCAAGATCAAATATTTTCTTTCTAAAGTGGTATAATAATAAAAGAGTAACTAGCTAGCCCCTTCTAAGGTTTAGCCTTAGAGGTAGAACCGTAGAATTTTTTTTAATAAAAAGGGGGTAAATTTTTTATTGAAATCAAGAAGTCAACAATAAATAAGAACTAGGGAGCCCATAAGCTCCCACAAAGGCAACCACGAACATCCAAAAAAAATAAAAGCACCATCCAAATGACCACCAACAACTTATCCCTCCATATCAAAAACAATGACCCTCTCAAGATCCTGAACATACTCAGGGGATAACTATCTCCACCCCTCAATCCTCCAACCATCCTCATGCTCAAAAGCCCACTTAGCCAAACATTTAGCCACCATATTCCATTCACACGGGATGTGGACAAAAGACACCACTTCCAAAGTAGAGCACCTTTGCAAAATCTGTCTAACCACCAATGCAATCTGCCAATTAACCTTAGCCACCCTTTGCTTGAGTAGCATATTAACAATAAATTTTGAATTAGATTCACATATAATCTTATGCCAACCCAAGGCACAAGCACGCTCAATAGCCCAAAGAATCACCACCCCTTCCATCAATTTGTTAGAATGTCACCCCTTATGGATAGAAAAAAGGAAAAAGATAGAACCAAAACCATCTCTACCAACTCCACGAATCCCAGCAGGCCCTGGGTTACCATGAGAGGAACCATCTGTATTAATCTTCAAGAAATCCTCTGGAGGAGGCATCCATCTTCCAATCCTTTGAACCTTCTTTTTCGACCTCCTTACTCTTTTGACACATGCAAAGACCGAAGACAACCCTTGCAAGCCTAATCTATTCACAATCTCATCATCACTTCTTTCCAATGGGAAGGCCACTTCACATTTGGCTTCCACTATCTCCTGGATCATACCAACAATTTTTTGCCAAACCTAATGAGGCATCATCTTATCCCCACAAAAATCCTATGATTTATTTACAACCAAATTTTCCAGAGGATGAACGTAGGACCAATGCTCTATACAATTTGGAGAAAAGAGGCCTGGGAGGGGGGCCTTCCCATACTACTCCAGAACTCAACAAGGGAAGACACATAAACACAATGATGTTTCCAAACACCCCACCACTAATGCCAGAGCGACATAGAATAAGAACATCGAAAAAACAAATGGGAAGAATCCTCCTCACTGCAGTCACACATAACACACCTAGAGGGACCCTGGAATCCTCGCTTCTGAAGATTATCCCATGTCAAACATCTATTCCAAGCCAGAGTCCACATAAAATAATTACACTTTGCCCATGAGAACTTGTTCCAAACATGTTTCCACCAAGGGACCTCCACCCCCCCAAACTTACAATACAATAACTCTTGATAACCACTAGCCACCATGAAAGCACCCTTAAGGTTCAGGCTCCAAGCCAAAATATCCTTCTCCCTAAGGGAGCTACATTGTCTACCAACCAAAATATTATGAAGCACAACACAATCCTCCTCCAACCCTCAAACAGGCCACTCACAAGGCTCCTTCCACAGAGCCACCTCCACCTGACCATAAGAATCAAAACTCTTAAAATCACTCACCCTTGACCATCTAGCCTCCAAAAAGCAATGAGACAAAGTCACCAAATTAGGGTACTGATGCAGAATGGGGGTAAAACCATCCAAAAGAATCAAACCAAAAGGGAGTCTCATCCCCCCTATTACATATATAGAACAAACCCTCCTTGATCAACGTAGCCCCTTTCTTAAGCGTTCCCCAAATCAAAGAGCCTTTCCCCACCAGAGAAAACCTGAGAAGCTCCTCCTTTTGAACCCCCGAGAGATACTTGTTAGATAAAATCCTGGACCAGATATAATCTTACTCCACACACCACCTCCAATAGAGCATAGTAGCCAAAGCCAACCCTGACCAAGTCGCTTGTCACAATCCAAGACCCCCAAACTGCCTTGGGCTACACACAACATCCCACTTAACCAGGCTTAGCTTGGAAGAGGATAAACTACCCACCCATAAGAACTATCAAGCGAGAGAGTCCAAATCCTTCACAAATCCAGCAGGAGCCACTTGAAGCATGCACCTATAAATAGGAAGAGCCTGTACCACAAATTTTAACAAATGAACTCGGCCAACAAAAGACAACCATCAATGAGTCTAATGATTAACCTTCACACCAAACCTGTCCAAAATATTCTTCCATGATTCTCTGGGGAGTCTACCAACATAGATAGGAATCCCCAAGTAAGTCAAAGGAAGAGAGCCAATATGGAACCTCAAGATATGAGCAATCCTTTTCTGAATAAGCCTTAGAGTATTAAAGAAGAGAATGGAGGATTTGTCTTCATTAATCCTTTGCCCATAAGTAGCAAGGTAGATATCCAAAACCTTGCGCAAATTATAAGCTTCTCTGATCTTGGCCAAACCCATCAAGGTCGTATCATCCACAAATTGCAGGTGAGACTGAGGAGGCAAACCATTTCCCCACCTCCATCCCTAGATAAAACCCAACTCCATATTATGTTTCACCAGTCTACCCAAGCCTTCCACAAGAAGAATAAATAAATAAGGAGAGAGAGGATCCTATTGATGAAGACCCCTAGAAGCACTAAAAAGAGAGGAAGGCTCACCACTAATCAACACTAAGAATGAAGTGGAGGTAACACAACACATCACCCACTAGATCCATTCCTTAGCAAATCCAAAAGCACTAATAATTTTATGCAAAAAAGAACACCTTACTCTATCATAAGCCTTCACCATATCAAGCTTGATGAACATCGCCTTTTCTTTTGAGGATGCCATCGAATGAATGGTTTCAGTAGCAATGACCACCCCATCAATAATTTTTTGATCCTCCACAAAACCACTTTGTTCCTCAAAGATAAGCCCTCTAATCCATCGCTTCAGTCTTTCAGCAATAAGCTTGGAGATGATTTTATACACCACATTACAAAGAGAAATGGGCCAAAATTGACTCAAACAATCCACCCCCTCACATTTAGGAATGAGAGCAAGGAATGTAGAGTTTAAAGCCCATAGAATCTATTTGTTTCTCCAGGGCTCACGAACCACTTGCAACAAGTCCAACTTAATGATATCCAAAAATTCTTGATAAAATTCAATTGGAAAACCATCAAGGCCTGGGGCTTTCCATTTCTTCATCTGGAAAACAATACCCTCTAATTCCTCCAACGAGATATTACTCAAAAGGTGCTCATTCATCTCCCTAGTGACCAAGGAGGGAATACAAGAAAGAACTTGATTTTCTTCCACTGAACCATCATGAGGGTCTTTACGAAATAAAGAAGAAAAGAGTTGTGAAGCTTCTCTAGACATATCCTACAAATAAGATAAATGTTCACCCTTGTCATTCACCAGAATTGGCATAGAGTTACCATGTCTCATAGCCTTCACCGAGTTGAAGAAGAAAGCAATGTTTTTGTCTCCCTCTTGTAACCACTCAACACGAGCCTTTTTTTTTCAATACATTTCTTCACGTAGCTCACACTCTTCCAAATTTTTTCGAGCCCAGGCCTCTTCCTTGAGTAAATCCTTTGAAAGAACAACCTCCCTTATCTCTCGGGTGATGACATCTAGGTCAGCTTGAGCAGCAATCTTAGCATGAAAGATATTGCCAAAGCATTTCCTATTCCACCTTTTAAGTTGATATTTTACATATTGCAGTAGTTGAAAAGGAATACATGGTAGTGCCAAAAACAAGTCTTCCCCTCCTCCATCATTCAACCATATGAACGTGCAAAGAAGAATCCCTTAACCACATAACTTGGAACTTGAAAGAAGGGGACCGGGCAACCCGAGTTGAAGTAGCATAAATTTTAATAGGCCAGTGGTCTGAACCCCTCTAGTCCAAAATCTCCGAGCAAGAAGACAACCCATTGCCAACCCAAAAATAGGATACCAAGAAATGGTCAAGTCTCTCATCAATACAACTCTCCCCCACTCTCCTATTGTTCCAAGTAAATTGCCCATTTTGAGGCTTAATGTCAACTAGATTCAAAGAGGATATGCTATCATGAAAAAGGAGAGTAGAGGGCTCCAATCTTGCAATACCACCTATCTTACTAATATGAGACCACAATAACTGCTTACCAAGAAAATAAATAGGCACATATAAATTTGAGAGAAGAATAGTTTCCCCCAACTCCAGACTTGAAACAACCACATAAATAGAGTACTTGGAAGACACCCACCAAAGAGGCCAAATCTTTAAAGGATTCCATAGGAAAGCCACCCCCATGCATTACCTTGAGCCCCAATGCACTGGAAACTACCTCATGCCCACAACTTAGGCAACAAACAAATCATACCTTCAACTATTAGCTTAGTCTCATGTAAAAATATAACATCAAGAGAATGAGTTCTCAACAAATCACGAACAAATTTTTGTCGAGGGTCACTGTTCAATCCCCTTACATTCCATGAGAGAACAAACATTTTGAAGGGATAGATAAATGGGAATCTAGGGTCTTTATAGACCTAGACTCCACTAAAGACCCCCCCATCAACTTTATTTTCTCCAAATCCTTCTTTCTCCCAACTTTAGAAGACTTGTCCACCACCCCTTTCCTTAGGTATTAATGAAGAAATCCCAATGAAGGAGAAGCCTTACTACCTTTTAATGAGTTTACACCCACTTTCAACAATGGATTGGAGATCTCTCCTTCCCCCATCTTTGAATCTACAATAGTCTCAAACCTCCCATGAACCACCATATTGAGATTTGTTTCCAATTAAACAACCCCAATCTCCTGAGAAGTCTGGTTGTAATTTGGAATAATACCTTCCTGAACCCCTTCTAAAACACCCTGATCCAAAAGCATCATTCCTAGATTCACCTCTTGTTGACCAAGATCATCTAGCACCTAAAATCTGTTAAAGGAATCTCCTACTTGGCACTCCTTAAAGGTCCTCTTTTGACCCCTATTCCTATTACGAGCCTTAACAAGAATAAAACCTTCCACACTCACAGTCTCACCAAGCACAAGGTCTTTGCCCTTGTCAACCCTATTAAGATTGTGAGGAGGTTGAGTTTATTGATTTCTAGAGGGTTTAGACTTCAGGCATCTTCTCAATAAATGGCCATATTCACGACAAAGCCGACAACAAAATGGAAATGTCTCATAGTCAAGTTGTTGAACCAAAGAGCATGAACCCGCACGGAATTCCAAAGAATCTGGAAGAGGGTTCTTTAAATCCATTTCAACAAAAATCCAAGCAAAAGTCATTACCTTTCTATCTCAAGTTTGCTGAGAAGGACCCACTAGTTTTCCCAGTAATGAAGCAACTCGATGCAAAATGTTTGTTACCTATTTTTAGCTATAACTCAAAACAGGTAGAGCTGAATTGCAAATTCAAGCCAAAAGGTACACAACATATTCAAAATTTTCTGCTAAGTACTCATTATTGTTCAATGATTGATTACAAGGTGAATTTTAGTTATATTATGCAAGAACATTCCAAAATAATATCATAAGATCACATAATGTTTGTTGATTTATTCATAATGTACAAACCAAAGTCCCACACAAGCCATGGGAGTAACTTCATTTGATTTTCAAATCAAATAATGAATACAAGAAAAGAAAGTGTGTCATACAACTAAAAATAAAATGGGAATAAGATAGAAGGTGATTCGTCATTGCTTGGAATGACGAATCGTTATTGCACTTGAGGTTTTTAGTTGTTCTGCCTCTGAATTGATCCAGCCTAAGCTCCAGAAGCATCTGCAAGTATGATAATGAGTGGTGTTTGAGCAATGAAAAATCATATCCTACCTCATGCCTACGTTACCAATAGAAATATAACGCACAATCAATCAGGCATCTATCAGATGATTTTGATGTTCAAAAGGCATAAAGAAAAAAGGAAGCTTTCAGCTTCAATTATTTTTGTAACATGTTTTTTCACTGTGCATGAGCAGGTTCATTATGTTTGTGATCGGTTTTTATCAGATATGTGGATTAAATTGGGCTCCCACAAGGGTTGAGCCCGAAATATCAAAGAGGACACTCTCTAATTACACATGAGAGTCGAAACAAAATATCAAAAGTCATTAAGTTGTTTCTAGTAACTTCGTACATTCACATGAAAATCATATTCAATAGATGCAAAAGATCAGTCATATAAATACAATGAGTTGCTTCCATAAAGATGATAAAGGTATAATCACGCTAATACAGTTGATAAACCAACAAGCTTGTTAAATATAGTGGAATAGGAACAAGTGCACATTGCAAAGTTACAGGTAATGCAGATTGAGATGGTTACAAGCACAAGAATGCATCTTTCAAAGCTTCAAGGGTGAGAAGGTACTATAAGGCATGATACATAAATGAAGGCCAATAGATCAAAGCATGAGAGGTACAAGTTTCAAGTATTCAAGTTGCAGTCATCATCTACAGAGTGCCATCAAAAGAATGTTGATTTTCCATGAACAAATGTAAAGGAGAAGTTGCCATCAATAGGAATAAAATATGTAGCTTAAGACATCACCAATGTGTTATGTATTGAATATTGCAAAGGTATATAGGAAGTGATAATGTAAAGAAACACAATGCCAGTGACAGTATAGTTAAAAACCATATCCAGGTTTATGATTCTCAATGTTACAAATGATGCAATACTGCAAAATATGATGATAGAGTTACAGGAGAGGAGTAAAGGTGTAATTTCATCATTATACATCAAGTAAGCCTCAAATATCCATTACATAAGCAGAGAAAAGAAATGAATATTTGACTGTGAACTGCAAATTAAAATCAACCATTATTGACTGTACTCAATCAATTATATTGTCACCATATAACACTACATGGTTTGTCTTTACCAATGAAAACAGTTTCAATATCATGTAAAAGTGATTGAACAGATGGAAGAGAGTGAAATACATGGCATAACATTTACAGTAGCAATCACATATTAGGATTGAAATTCATTATTATGGTGCACGCATATAGCCATTTGTTCTTTGTTACAGAGCTCAAGTTGAGCTTATTTGTTCATAGAAGGTGGAGGAGGTTATGACAGTGACCAAGAGTTTCATTTATTTTCTTTATATAATCAAAACCCATAAAAAGCATGTCATAATACCCATAATGTCCAAAAGTTAAACCCAAATTGAAGGAAGAGCGGGTTTTCATGGGTTATGAATAGGAGCAAAGCCCTCATATATATTGTTGAGTATCGAAAACACATAGAATAAGTCATGAGGCCGAGATCATGTAAAAGCACAAAAAAGAGATCCACGACTTCTAATAGCTGAAGGAAAATCTCGAGCAAAGACTATCATGGATGAGTCAAATCAAAATAAAGCAAATACCCAACATTTGAAACCTACAACCTCTTATACAAAGTTTTTTCTATTATTCTTTCAGAGGAAAAATGAGCCACAAGAACAATCATCCATGAAGCTAGTCCACATATCAAAGAGGGTTATTTCCAGTCGCCATTATAAGCTTATTTTTGTTCTATATACAGGAAAAAATGAAAGACAAGAGGAAGATTCATAGTTTCTTTTCAAAACAGTGAGGTGGAAATTCCCTCAATGTTGAGCCACAGTCTACAAAAAATAAGAAACACATGGAGGCCATGAGACTACAAAGGCTGAGTTCTTCATATGATAGAAATATAAGGAAAATATCAAAAAAACATGAGGAGGCCATGGCCATGAAACCCCCGGCCTAGAAAATCAAAGTGCAAACCCAAAATAATAACGACCAGATGAAGATTCAATAGATATAGAGCTTTCATGCTTTTACAGAGAAAAGAGTAAGACATGATGGCTGATAGTGCAATGAAAGAGTGAGAAAATCATCAAATGGAGGTTCAGAATACAAAATAACAAAAGCTTACCTCTCCTTTTATCTTCTAGGCACAAAAAATGGGTTGAAACAGTGCAAAAATCTTCAGATGATGAGCTTTCCAAGCTAAAAACCCCAACTCATGGCGGCGCTTCCTCCCAATAACATTCTCCATTCAAGCAAAAGTCAAATGTAAAATACGAATTGATTAGGGTTCAAGCCTTTTCACTTGCCCTAAGTCGATAATGAGTGTTTTCTGCTAATTATTTTAAGTAAATCATTATGTCTTTTTGTCTCCCACGGTCAAGGACTTTAATGCCAATGACTTAATATAAAGGGGCCCATGAGTTAAACAAAGCCATTAAATCACTAAGGCATATAACTATGAATTGCATGAAGCCCAAAATTATGCATGGAAGAGCCCATTGAAGACTTCTAGTCTTCTAAGAATATCATTGAATATTAAAGTGAGAATTCAAAGTTTTTCAAAGGGTCATTTATTTGGTGATCACTTTAATATTTACTATTTGCATAATGTTAGGTATTGAGTGGGGTTGTTGTTTTTATTTACCTCTAATGTTTATGTTTGTCTATACAATGTAAAGTTAATTAATTAAATGATAAGTTATAAGTCATTTAATTAATTTAACTATTTTAAGGTGCAAACATAAAACGTTAAGTGAAGATGGAGTTTGTGTGACTTCAAGTCGATGTTGCATGCAAGATGCTTAATTTAGATTGTGCATGAAGGAGTTAAAAATAATAATAAAAAAAATCGCTCATGCACAAATGGAGCTTCAGTTTCAGATATTCAAATCATGCAAATAGTGAGGCTCTTCTTTTAGTTCCACATCAGTTCACGAGGTGTTTTGGTCAGGCACATGAAAAGGTGGAGATTTCTAGGCACAAAGTGCAATTTCATTTAGTTTTGGGCTATTTTTGTCGAGATTTTCTCTTCTACTCGGATTTCACATTGGAGATGTAGTTTTTTACTTCAGCTCCATTTTTGGCTACTTTGTGCATGCTTATTTTGTATATATTGGAAAAATTTATTCTTTTTCCTCTAGTTCTTATTTTTCAACCTTTGCATTCTGCAAAGAGAAATATCTTGTAACTCAATTTTCATTTTTAGATTAATATATTCAGCAGGTTCTACAGGTTATCAGACATAGTTTATTGCATAATTTCCTTCTAAGTGTTTTGTTAAAATGAATGTTACCCTTCTTAGTTTCTGATGCCTTGTGTGTTATAGTGATTGATGCAAATTTATTGTGTTTTATTTAGAAACCTTTAGTTTTTTGTCTCACCTACCTTTGCATGTGCATAAAAGGCAGTTCGTTACAGGTTATTAATTGTGCTCGTAAAGTATATCTTTTCTTTTGGATTGTGAAAAACTTGTTTTCCTTTGTAAGAGAGAGATTCAAAGAGCCTTTTAATAAATTAATTATGTGAGTGAAATGCCCAGGTTAAGTTGTGTTAACATTTTTTGAGAAGCTTAGCTATGTTTAGATCTACAAGTTGTTTTCTTTTTAGTAAATCACTGAATTTTAGTTTCCAATTACATATCAGTTTCAGTCTTTTCCCTTTTCCAAGTAAAATATTAAGTCCATAATCAGAAAAATTATATAGGAAGCAGGCCTAGAATCTGAAGGTTTACTTTCGAATAAGATACCCACAACCTTAAAGTAATCCAATGTTACTCGGGATTGCAAAGCTTTTCAGCTTTGCATGCGAGTGCGAATCCTTGTGATAACAATGTCGTTGCGCCAAAATTCCATTGGACATCTAGGGAGATGTACCCATACTGACACCTGATTCGGAAGCTCTTCCGAAGGATCAAAACCTGCATGTCAGGGTTTAATGAATAAACCAACTTGGTTGTAAAAATAAGGCCCACCTTCAAACACTCTATTGTGATCCATGATGCAATTAAATGTCACCATGAAGTAACTGTTTGCGAGCAACATTATTTCCATTTGGCCCTCCATGGACCAGGTATAATGAGCCAATGATTCCAAAAATTGGAGCGAAACCCTCATTCCCAAAACTTTATAGAGCAAAGCATGTTTTGAGAAATACTCAATGTCCTCTGCGATTGATTCAGGTTGAATAAATATCACCAACCTATCTTTGGATCACTCTAGACACCCATTTGTCTTCGGAATACGAGATCCTCCAACTGAAAAAAATCCACCATTGATTGAAAACAAACTATTATTAAAAATCTTCGGAGAACAATTTGGAGATGATACACCAACCGCAACACAAAAATCTATTGAGGGCTTAACCCCTGAAGCCTCCCTCTGAGCCATGCAAAACCATTCCTCAATAGCTTGCAAGAGAAATTTGGGATCCACACCCATAGAGCCTGTACTAGTCTTAGGACTGGCTCAAAGAAAGCCAAACCCCACCCAAAAGCGGCGGCCAACACCAAGGATAACCGCAACCAAGGACAACAAACCAAATTAAATGCCTCCACCCTAGACAAAACCCACATGCCTAGAGAGGAAACACCCAACAAAGGAGAAATCGACCCCCACAACCAAACCCCCCAACTTAGAAAACACAACACGAGGAATAAGAAGGCAAGCGCCGATCAAACATGCAAAGAGGGTGAAGCCCTCATGCAGGCCACACCCTCATGCATCAACAGACTGGTGTGAGTAGTGCCATCGATGATCCCATAGCAATCGTAGATTGAATATAATTTTTAAATTGTAATTTTATAAATTTTAAAAACCACAAACTCAGAAGACAAACCCATCACAAAATAAATAGTCATTTATCATTCTTTCATATAGCGAATAAGAAAAGAAAATTGAACAAGAACATCAAAATTCTATTTAAATTTGTATATTTATGCCGCTTCTACTTATGATCCTTGAATGCTAGTTGAGAGGAGGAGAGGCAATATTAAAGGTCAACACAACAATGAGGATGAAAATAATTGGAGAGGAAGGTGTATATTGTGAGTATTAGTCGGTAACCTACCTCCAAACTTTCCTAAGCTCAATCTAGGATAATCTAATAATATGCATAAACATAAACATAAATCAACTTATATTAATTCTTTTAGCTCGTGAGAGCAAATAATTTATAATTAAAATCTATTATAGGAAAGCAATTGACCTCTCAAATCATTAATTATTTTCAGCTATATGAATGAAAAATTTAGAACTAAATGTTTTCTTAGGAAGGTAATTAATCTCTCACCTTAGATTAATTAATATTAGCTATGTGAGTGAATAATTCAAAATTAAATACTATTTAAGAAATTGAGTGAGAAGGAGGTGCATACTTAACTATAGAAAAGATAACACAAAGATATTTATTAAGTAGGTGCTAAAATTTGTCTCAGTGCTAAGAATAATGTTGAAGATATTTCTAAAGTAGGCATTGAAAAAGTTGCATAATGCATATATTTAATATTTTATAAAAAATGACACTTGGGTGTATTGGGATCTATAGGATATTTGACGAATCATATGCAACGCACCATGCAACAATAGGCATGGTTTTATTTTCAAATGTTGATTCATTATATTTTGGGGTCTCTTTTGTCAAACATAAAGGAAATGATAAACCCATATCTAACCAAGAGTTTTGGTAGGCATTCATGTACATTGGATTCCATTAGATGAATATGATCTAGTGGTATCATATACTATCTCTAATACTCATATCCATGATTTCTACTTAATCTAAAAATAACTTAATTTTTTCTAAGCTTCTACTTGATGGCCTAGTAGTATCACATATTATCTTTGCTACTCATATTTATAAGTTCAACTTAATCTAAATATCACTTTATTTTTTCTAAGCTTCTCCTTGTTGCCTCTCATCGATTCCCTGTCATAGCTTTTCTTTTCTTGACATACTTTGGGTCTCACTCCACGTTCACCTAAAACATAGAAGCAAATCAAAAATGACATAATAAGCAAATTCCATGGTTAGAAACTTGTAGAGAAGGAAGGCAAAAGGTGAATGAAAAAACTTCAACATCCAACCCTTTTCTCTTCGTATCATTGTTTATTTTCATAGTTCTTTATCCCCTCAAAACAATACAACCCCACCAAAATGACATTTTATGGAATGCATGTTTTTCCTTTCTATCTTCTCCTTTATTTTCCATGCTACCTTTCACTTGGCATCCTCCTACTAATACCTCTCTAATATCATTGTTGCCCCTCAAGTCATACTCTAACTTTGTGTACCATAATATGCTCAATATTTCCATATGCGTAGGGGGCATATTCATTCTAAGAAGTTCAAAACACATACTCACATTGCATATGTCATGTTTAGTAGATAGTTTTTTTTTGTTGGCTTTACTTCATCACTTTTCTTTTCACCATTATATGTATTTTCTATTTTATTGCAAGTGCATTTAATGTTGGTGGTTAAAATTATCCTTTAGTTGTTCATAGTGTTATATACATATATAATATTTAATATTAATATTGCATATCACTAAAAGGTATACTATATATAATTATAGGTGGAATTTTTGAGTACAAGACATATAGATTGGTTGTGTGATTTCTCTTGTGAAATGAGCTATAAGTTTGTTGCATTTTGTCATTGATAAGGTTCATCAATGTATCTATCCACAATGAATTAAAATGACATAGAAGTGTTCTAAACATATAATTATGTCACTAGGCATTCTACATTGACAACAAAGCATAATAAAAAAAAAAATTCTAAATAAAAAACTAAAAATAAAACAATTATTAAATAATTTTAAATTAATATAAAAGAACTCTTAAATAAATAAACATCTCTCTATTTTTTTATAGATAAATATATTTAATATATCTATGCTACAGAGTAAATAGATTCCAAAATGTGAATCACTTACACTTATATGTCAATATATTTTCATTTAAATACTTTTTATTTATTTAATTTTCAAATTTAATTTTTGACACAAATTATTTAATTATAAAATTATTATTGCATAATTTTATAAAATTAGAATTCTATTAAATAATATATATTAAATATTTAAGACTCGTAAAATCATTTGAATTTTCATCGGAATCGTATAAAATACAACGAGAAAACTGATTTTTAAAAACTGTAACGAGAAAACTGATTTTTGAAAATAAAAGCTGTAACGAATTTTTTGAAACTAAAAATTGAACAACGGTAACTTCGCCAGTCAACACCGATCATTGGGCATTTTTTCTTGGGTGATTTTGAAATACAAGGTATCTGCATTTTTTCTTTGGCCATTGATGTATACTCAATCCAGTAATTTTCTTTTTCTCCTTGTTCTTTGCTCTGTAATTTTCTTTGGGTGATTTTGAAATACTGTTTTTCAATTGTTTGTGATGTTCTTCTCCTCTGTTTTATGAAATGTTTGGGTTCATTAGAATTATCTTCGTCATTAGGGGTTTACTAGACATTTTGTGATATCTTAATTGAGTGAAACTGCGGTGCTTCTCTTTTTTGGTTTGAAATAGTTGATACTATTATGTAAACCAGATTGTGGAATATCCATTTGATTATCCGGTTCAGTTTTCTGATTTGTTGAAATTATGTATTGATTTGAAGCAGGGTACAGTTTAATTGGGGACGATGGGCAAACAAGTGATGGATCCCGATCCAGAGGAAATTGATTATGGGTAAACAAGTTATGTAAATACAGGCAATTGATGTGCCTGGTTACTGGTTAGTGCATCTGAGCACCGCTAAAAGTGTGGCCAAATTGCCAGCTGCTGGGCACCACATTGTAGGAGGTAACTATCCTTCCATCGCTGGTGGTGACTTGGAAAGACAAGCTCTGCCCGTTCAAGTAGTTGTTGCTCTGCCAATTCCTTGACATTGGCTACCACCCTGTTCTAGAGCCCTCGATGGACACTGCGTGGACATCCCCTTCTCCGCCAACGTTAGTGATCAGCACTAAATTGAAGTAGGAGTGACCATTAATGGTGAATCGAATTCCGCCCCTTCTATGGCAGGGCACACTCTGCAACAGCCAGGCAGAGTGATTATATGTCAAAGAAGTGAAAGCTAACTGAAGTAGAGATGTTCTTAATTAATTCACTTAGGGCAGAATAAGCCCCAAAAGCTTTCAAGGGGAGAGACAAACCTTTGGCATATAACTGGGACAATCCCGGCCTTATATTTAGCACGCTCCACAGCTGAGCCCATTGTTGAACAGAGCAGTGCTCAGAGCTGCTGTGTTGATGCCATATCCTTGGCTGTATAGGTTTCCATAACCACACGCTCCACCTGCATCATACATCAATACAAGTTTCCCCTATTATTAATTATCATCAATACAATCGATGGCAGAAGAGGGCAAGAAAAGGCCAACATATATGAACAGTTCATATTAGCTTCAATTTCAAGTGGGTTTTATTGACATTTTAAATTATGTTTGCAGTATGAATTATTAATCAGAGTTCGAACAAATTTGCCAAATTTGTATTATGTATGTCTAATTTCATTAACCACTAGCTGATACTGATTTGAACTTGTAAGTCTGCAGAGGGTAGGACAAGGTTAAAAGATATAGAGAATTCTTCATATTAGCTTCAGATGAGATGGGTTTTTCTGGCTATTTTGAATTTCGTAGTATGATTACTAATCACTAATTTTTTGGTCTGTTTATTTTTGACAGATTTTAACATATGGGTCGACAGAAGAGTGCATGATGGAGCTAACAGAGAACAAAAAAAACTCTTCATATTAGTCTATATCCCAGGTGGGGTTTACTGTTTATTTTGAATTTTGTTTGCAATGTGCATTATTAAGTAATGAATTTTTCAGTTACCTGCTTTTTCATTGACAATTTTAATATACACTTTCTTGGATGCAACTTTGGATTTAGTGTCAGTAGAAGAGGGCAGAACATTTCCAATGACTATAGATATCTCTTATATCAACCTCCAATTTCAGTTGGATTTTTTTTTTATTGAATTTTGTTTGCATTATAGAAGGTTAACCAATGATTTTTTGGGTTGACCATCTGTGAATTCAAGTTTTTAGTCTAAAAGTCTTAAGTTAATATTGGGCTTGCATTTTGCCTTGCCAATTGGGCTGCATTGTATTGGATTGTATATTTGTCCAATTTCAATATATTATTATGTATGCAATTTAGAAAATTTAATTTTAAATTACGAAGTAAATAATCTCAATACAATGTGATGGAATTTAGATAGATGTACCTCCCCTTTGGACCCAAGGAAGGAGAGCAAGCATCTATTATTGAGGCCCCAATATATCTTGACACAAAGTGCTTTCTAACCGACTGCAGATGATTTCTAGAGTTAATGAATTCTGAAAACTAGTCCTCTAATATTCTTTCTTACCACCTTTTAGAGACATATAATAACAAACCAAAAAGGTCAAGTGACCTTGTATAAATCAAAAGTTATCCAAGCAGTTGGTCTTCATAGAATGTATAAAAACTGCTCTAAAATACCTAAAAGATGTGATCCCAAAGTTGTTTATCAAGTTTACATTAAGGTGTATTAGGTGTCCTTTCACAAAGTTCATTGAGGAATCTATGGATCAAGTGTACATTCCTTGAAAATATCTTTCATGCTCTTCAACTTAGATAGAAGATGTGTAAAGTACATAGCAGAAGTCCAACTTGAATGCATCCAAATAACCTTAGGGATATCAATCTTTGACTTGTCTCTCAATTTTAAGATGACTTTGATCATATTTTCTCTAGTTATATACTCTTCATTAGCATTTCTAGTTGTAGGATTGCTCAGTTGTCTTGAACATCAATTTTTTTCTTCTGCAGAAATTCCTTTTTTTGTGTTGTCTTTGTAGCATCCAAATCTGGCTTGCATGATTCTCAACATCTCTCCAAGATTAAAAGTTCATAATGTGAGGCCACCATTTATTTTTCCGATTAGTATCATCTTTGAGTCTTATCTCACACTCCTCTTTAATATAGTGAAGCCCCATAATTTCTTCTCTTCTGAATTTTTTTATAGAACCTCAACATAGTAACAATAGATTTAAACCCACTTCTACTTATCTACTAATTCAACTTTACATTAAATGAAATCTTTGAGATTCTTCATTGATTGTCTGAAAACTCACTACATTAGAATTACGTTGACACATTTAATTTATCTCTACCCTCTACTCTAACAACAAACACTCTACATTGAACTTGACTTGTGGACTTTTTGGCCATTTCTTTGTAATCTGCACTCAATTTTCAATTTCACTCTGACTATCCTAAAGATGGGATTTGAACCTGGGTCATTCTATTATTAGTGTCCTTGATTGGATAGTGGTCCCATGGGTGAGGGCCCTGAAATATCTCAAAAAATGTTGTGCAGCAAAATGTCCCATGAATTACAAGCTTTTATCCTCTATGATTCAGTTTTTAGATTTTTAAAAAATAATAATAATACTAGTGAAAAGGCTTACCATTTACTAGTTTCCATTTGGGAACAAAGCTTCCTAAAAATTTTGTCAATGCTACAAATTTGAAATTTCTAGCCTCCCACTTGAGAACCGCTGAAAGTTTCATCCTAAATTTGTGGCTACGCTGCATTTTATGGAGAAGATTCTATTTAATCTTGTTTCACATTTAGAAACTTTTGTTAGGGTCACCCATACGGATTAAATAAATGATGGAGTTGTCTCCATGGAACACCATCTTATCATTGTGGTCCCTTGGACAAAGTAATCTGATGTTTGATGCTTCTGGACTATGTTTCATATAGAATTTTATGTTTGATTTCACGGTAGTCAGATGTTTATGGAATATAATGAAATGGAATGTTGTTTAATTTCATATTAGTTTGAAGTTTGTGGAGTATATAGCCCAATAGAATTTATTATTTGATTTCACAGTAGTCTGATCTGATTGTAGATGAAGCATATTGATTGTCCTTTTCCTATAAACCATAGATTAGTTTCCAAAGTATAGGATATGATATGCTCAACATGATAATTGAAGTTCTTTGTTACTATAATTTAAACATCTAAGATCTCAACTTGTGGTTTTGTGATGTCTAACAGTTTGTACTACACCATGGTCGAATTGGGCATACCAAATGTGAGCTTGATTGTACCACTTGACACTGGAAGTGATTTGTTCTGGGTACCCTGTGAATGCAAGCAATGTTCTCCGCCAGCATTTACCAGCAACGGATCGGTATGGGTTTTATTTTATCTTTTCACACTAATATTTGGTAATGAAACCTTAATTACTGCATTTCTTGTGATTTATAAACATCTATGTTGCTTTTAATTGATTTTTACATACATTCATATTTATTGATCTGTGAGACCAGATATACAAATCATCTGAATTGATGGATTGATATGTGTTTTACTTAAATATCTTTTCACACTAAGGTTTGGCAATAAAACCTTAATTACTGCTTTTCTTGTGATATATAAACATCTATATTACTTTTAATTGAACTTTGCATTTGTTCATATTTTATAATCTACGAGACCAGATGTACAAATCATCTAAATGACAAATTCATTTATCATCATGGGCTTTTGTCTTAAGATAACCCATTAAGAATGTTTGTAGATTAATTTCATGGTTTTCATTCCAAACCTCAGTCTTCTTTTCTTTTGGTAGGAAAATAGGGAAATGCTGCACAGATACCACCACACCAATACCGTATCATCAAGAATAGGAAACCTTTATCATCGGGCCACCTAATTGTGGGAGAGCAAACCCAGCGAAGTTTTAACGTGGGCCATCATCATGGCAATCAGTTATACCTACCCCCACACTTCTCTTTTCATGGTATATCTTGGGCGAGCTTAATAAGCAGACTTTTAAATACTCTTCTAAATATAATCCTATCTATTAGCTTCTCATGATTCAAACTTCCAAACTTCCAGAAAATGTAAGGGTGTTAATCTATGACTTATGACCCAATTTTAAAAAGATTTACTGATCTTTTCTTTAGGCCTATACTCTTCAATTTCTATTTATTGGTTTGCATCCTCATCTTGAATATTAATTTATTAACTCTTTTGTACAACTACTCTTCTTCCAATGTAAAACTCTTCTGTTGTCCCAATCTCACACTCTTTAACTCAATTAAACACCCTCTCTCTAGCCTATTTGATATGGACTCATTGGAATGAATGGATAGAGTAGATAGTCTTATCCAGATAAAGGACCCATTCCAATGAAAGGATGAATGACTCAATCCCAAGAGAGCATGTGAGAGCAGCCAAACGCGGAATAGAGATACCATTATAGAAATCAAACTCTGCGGCGTGCCAAGGTTTAAAACTCTAGATGGGAATTTGTGCTTCTCTGTCTTCAGCTTTGGTGTACACCTAAGGAACTTTAGGCTGGCCTTCATCTGTTGCATTGTCTATGTTCAGCTTTGGCATATACCATAGGAGATTGATCCTATCTCTCATCTTCTACATCATCTATGTCCATAGAGTGGTATTCCATGGATGCTAGTAGAGGATCCATCTCAACATCTATGATATTCACTTGTTCATGGAAAATTGATGATACCACTTTGTGCCTTCACTGGTCTGCCTATATTGCCAGTTTAAAATCCATTTCCAATAAAAAAATCAAAGCACCCAAAATTTCATTTGTCAACACTTTACAAACACTTAAGAGAAAAACTTAAGGTTTCAAGAACATTCCCTGGGTTAATTAGATTAACAAAACTACATCCAATGTCCAACCCTGGCTCCTTTCCTTCCCTTTCTAAATTACCATCTACCCTTTGATCCTTTCCTTGCCTTTTTGAATTACTATCTCCAAGTTCTCATTTAATTTTTTTTGTCTTAATTATTTTGTGTATTCCTTGCAAGATTGGCAACAAAGTTCATTATTTCTGTGACTTTCTCCACAGATTTGAGTTGTGTGTGTATTTTGTTTATGGTATCAAGCCTATGGGAAGGGGAGTTCTTCTAATGAATAGAGTGGATATGTTTGAGCAACTATGAAGTGAACACTCAAATGGGATCATTTCTTTAGTGGTTATTGTAGAAGAAAACCTAAAAAATGTCGGAGAATATAATAGTGATGAATATGCCATAATAGAAGAGAGAGGAATGGGGGAATAGAAACTTGTAGATGAAGGAGAAGAGGCTATCTCTCTTTCATATCCACTTGTCATTGCATCATTTTCTTGTCATTTTCACCATCTAGAATTATAATTCATATCCACGCTGAGGCTCTTAACTATGACAAAATGAATCGACATTCTGCCAGCCTTGGAAGGTATTGCAATTTACTATTTAATGATTAGAGAGACTCACCATTACATAATTACTTGAAAAAACCTTGTGGATAGTCAAAGTATGTCTATTGAACTAAAGCAGAGGACTAGAATGCATTCCCAAATGTGGGTTGCATATTCCATTGTTAAAAAGATCCACATGTAGTTAAAGTTTGTAAGGGTTGGAGACTAAAATTTCTGATTGGTTTTACCCTTTTAGGCTTAGACTATGTCTAACTCTTGAAGCACAGGTCATGGTGCAATAGTTTTTATCTTTTCAATAGAAAAATGTAAGCTATAGATTTATAAATTAGAGAAAGTTAGGGGTAGTACTTTTGAAAAGAGTACCCACAACATTTGAAAATTCCATTAGCCATTTGATAGTAAAAAAATTGATACGAAAGCAGGGAAGGATTACAAATTTGGCCAATCCAGTTTTAAAATGGGCCATGTGCAATATCTTTGGTCAATAATCTCATTTACCTTTATTAGACATGGCCTATCTTTTGAACCTTAGAGAAATAACTTACAATGAATGTTATGACACAACACCATAATATATTTGTGATCCCACAAGAAAGTTGTGTAAGACCAAGCTTCAATATAGTCTTTGTTGTTCCTTTGGCTATGTGAAAAATTTGCAGCATTTAAAGAATCATAGATCTTCAGTATAAAATCAAGTGTGGAGGTTCAAGATAAGCAGGGTAGGTGATTCATAGAATCTTAGCATAAAAATGAACATTGTGATGGAACGGATCTTGCCTTTACGTTAATCTTTAGAAAAACATTAGCGAAGTAATGTCGACATATTTGAAAAAATGCTTTGTTAAACAACATAGATATTATGCCAAGATCTATTTTACATATCCTTTTCAAATACTTTGCATTCATACCAGCATTAAGGCAACCATGGTAAAATACTATGAATTCTATTGTTTGTCTACTCAAACAATCTAGTGTTTCACGAAACCACAAATACAATCAAAAGTGAACTTACTTAAAAGAGCTCTATGTGCACTTGAAAAAGGTTATGTAAAACTAGATTGGGGGTTAAATGTAATAAACCTAATGCATTAGTAGTCTTAAATAAAAAATAAATCACCCAGCATACAATGAGCCTTTATTAGGAAAAATAACTTTAAGTAGCTCCAATTCCTTGGATCTGAGCCTATTCATTGCCTCTTTGTAAACATTGTCAATACAAAAACACATAGTTATGGAACTTCAATAGGCCATGAAATGATATATGCCTGCTATTATGTTTCTAAAGAGGGCAACCATATAACTTATAGTGAGAGGCGTTGCTGATGCAGATCATCTGCCTTGAATGCCTCCTCCACGTTTGTTTGTTGTTGTCATTTTAGGAATTATTTTTACTAATTTTAGTATTTTATTCAACTCCTCTATTTTATTTGTGAAGGAATCTAAGGACACCAATCATTTATTTCTATTTTGGGGTTTTGCAAATAAATGAAGGTTGGTCATGAATGGAGAGGTGGATATAGAGGTAAACCTAGATTATTTAGGGATATTTTTTTTAGATAGAGGGTGGGAGGAACAAGAGAGGAATTCCAGATGGGGGCTAATGGAATAAGGAAGATTGTTGTATGTACTATTTAACTATGTTAAAAGATAAATAGTTTATGTGTTTAAGCTAGCTTATTTGGCTGATTAGGAGTAAATCAATGTTCTTTTGAATTGTCCATTTTGAGTGTTAAAAGGAACTAAGAAGCTATTTTAAGAGTTTCATATGTAGTTTTAGGGCTAAGCTTGCATCTGTTTGGTACCAAAGCAAATTGTTCCTATGCCAGTGAGCCATTGTGGTCCTTTGTTTTTTTTTCTCTCCATTTCTTGTTAAGCCACACCTTTATTACTTTTTCACTATGAAGGGAAAGAGAGCAGTTGTGAGTATTGCATGCGTTCAGTTGAGGAGAGTTTGCAGTGTAGGAAAATAATAGGGATGAGCATGAGGTGAAAGATTTGTATTGAGTTCAGTGAGATTTGTGTTGATAGCAGCATGGAATTTCTAGCGCCGAATTCAATTTTTTGATGAAGAATTTAATATCCTAGCTATTGAGTTGGAAAAGGAATTAATGGTGAGAGGCAGTATTTGTATAATGAAAACTAGTTGGAAGTTTGAGTTCTCTATGGGCCTAATTTTCCATTCCCAATATCTTTCTCTGTCAACCATACCATGCTGAAAAGGGAACTGCTATAGTAGAGTTATAATAGACATAAATTATAAGTGAGATAATGGCTTTGTAAGGATATGCTAGAAATTAGAGAGTTATTTTTTATTGTATCTTATTGGTATTAGTGTTTCCAAGCGTAGCTATCTAAGTTGAAGATTGCTGAGAGTTGAAGTTATTTTGTACTAGCATATGAAGCATTAACTTTGCAGGTATTCTCTCTAGATTTGTGTTAATTTCTTTGAAGGCATGAAGAATAGTGAAAGAATGTTGATACATGATAAATAGATCACCCATCTAGAACGAAAGAGGAGAGAGTTGCAGATTTATTTTAGGACTATGAATATGGTTGTGGATCTAGATATGTAGTTATATCATAATGTAAGAAAGAGGATAACTAGGGTGGAAGAAAAGATAAGACAAATGTAGAGGTAGAAGCTAACAAAGGACCAAAAAAAAGAGATGTAAAAACTAGAGATCGAGTTAGAAGAGTTAAGGTGCTTGTTGGAGGATTATGTGACATGCAATAATAAAAATGCACAGAAAAAGATCTCTACAACAAAGGCATTGAAGAGTTGTGAGAAGGTGAAAAAGAATGGTGAGGATAAATACATATTAGTGGATGGAAGACCTTCAAATGTGACTTTCCAAGAGTTTCAAAGATAAGAGATAGATGAATGGGATCGAGATGAAGACATAGATGAGTTGAATGGAGTTGTTGAGTTGTGCTACCTCAAAGAAGAGGAAGGCATTGAAGATTACAATGAAAAAAGAGAAGAGTTGGAAGATTGCAATGAAGAGGAATGCAACATATCACAAGAGGAAGCCCAATATGTTGTAGTAGTGGAAGTAGTCCATGTTAGAGAGAAAGCTACAATAGATCAGATGTCAATATTTGGGAGCCCCATATGTGATGGTCCTATTGGTTTTAGAGAACACAACCAACAAGAAGTAGCTAGAAGAATGTAAGTAGCTAGAGGAATATGTAGAGAATCCCATGATCAATGAAAACATAAAAGAAATGGATCATCTCTTTCTTGGAGAAGAAATGTGAATAATTGAGGAAGAGAGAAGAGATATGTTCATTTATAGTATAAAGGAGGACAATGTAAAAAAGGAGTTAGCTCATGAACAACATCACTTTGAGCTAGGAAACAAAGGCCATGCCACAAAATATGAAATGGAAAGGATGTCTATATGGCATAATGCAGAGGAGGAAACACTTGTGGGGATTTTTTCATTCCCTTAACTTTATTTCTATTTTTAATGATTTATGTGCAGGTGCAATAGGAGGTGGTATGAGTGACACAAAGAGCCATAATGGTTTTCAATGGACGAGGACCTCTAAGACCACAAGGAGATGGGAAAAGAGAAAGAGAACCAATTGGCAAAGGAGGAGGATATCTATTATAACAAGAGTCTAGAAGCAAAAGAAGAAAAAATGTGATGATTTGTAAAGGTATCTAATTTGGTGGAAGGGAACATCGTGGCTTGGTTCTACCATATAGCCCAAACCCTTACATAGATGCTTGATACAATAGCATCTTGGGGTAAAAGCAATCCTACATCACCAAAAAGAAAAGTAAAGTAGTAGTTGTGCTCTTAATTTTCTTGGAATTTTGCAAGAAAATAAAGATGTTACTATCATCATATTGTACATGAATCTTTGTTGAACCAATCCATCAATTACATCTAGTCTTTGATGATAATGAGGTGCAATATATTGATATGGTACCACATACACTAGTCTACAATGTGTGTAACATTAATTCCATATTATGTTGTGTTCCAACATTGGAGCAATAGAATGTTGCAGTTCCATTAGCTACAAATTACTTTTTCATTGTTGATTGATAAGGCTAGGGGAATGGGATTAGACTTGACCACACTCAAAGAAGTTTCATTTCCTATTAGCAACCTAGAATCACATAACTTGTATAGAAGTTGATAGATGTGTATGGGGTTGACTCATACTCAAACAATAATTTCTAGATGAGGATTTTGAGAATATAATGAAAGGATATGAAAAATTGATGGAGGTGAAAGTTTTTGTAGGTTATGTGTGTTTCTTTTCTATGCACTAGATCACATCAATGCTCGTTCTGATGCAATTGGAAATAAGAGGAGCTCACAACAGTCATATGTTGATGTTGTTCCTTGAATGCCTCCTCCATGTCTTTTTTATGCTCGGTCATTGTAGGAATTAGTTTTACTAATTTTAGCACTTTGTTCAACTTGTTTTATTCTATTTGTGAAGGACTCTAGAGACATGTTGTACCCAAACCAATTTTTTTGCTTCATTAAGACATTTTGCTTAAAATAGTCTAAACCTTGTAAAAGTGGGGTCAAAACTCAGTTTTTGGGCAAATAAAGTATGGGCTTTTAGTTAGTGTGATGCTAGTAAGATACTGGCAAAATTTGAAAATTTTGAAAATTAGGGTTTCTGAAATCTATTTTTAGCTCGAAACCCTAAAAAATAGGAACTTGTCAGAATTGGCTGAAATTAATTTTGATTGGCTTATTTCACATCACGATCATAGTGGTGAAGTCAGTTTCAGTTAAAAGTCGGTTTAAGGCTAGTGGGTAGTTATAACTTTTTCAGGAGAAAAGTTAGGACCTCTGAGGTCATTAATGGCAGTTGGCCAGTACCAGGTGTTAATATCTAAGCCTGAAATTCAAAGAAGAACGCTCTACAATGAAAGATGTTGAAAATTATGCTTTTTGACGGAGGAGATTTTCAACGAGGTAAAAAATTGTAAAATTGGATAAGTCTGGATTGAAAAAGTGCCACTCTCAGCTAGGGGCGCCCATCATTATGGAAGCTGTATTCAACTTTTTGTGACTTGTCTCTACCAAGATGACTTCTCCAAATTCCTGATAGCTACGCAATGAGCCAGCCAGCCAGTCCAAGGGAGGAGTAGATCGCCTGAAACCAGAGATTAAATGCAGAACGAGGGAAATGCAAGAGTGATTGACACTAAGCTCAAAAGCGCCCGTGGAGGCTAGGGGCCCCCATCTTTTTGAGACTTCAGATGAAGTCTTTTGATCAAGTGACACCCAAGAAGTTTGTTTACATTTTTGGTCCAGCTCCGCGACGGATCTATCAGCAGGTGAATCTAAGTTGTTGTGTTGCCGCCATCAATGGTTGAATTTGAGGTTTCAGACTTGATCAGAGATTGTTCAGAAAGGACAAAAGCGCCCCTGGAGGCCAGGGGCGCCCAAGGTTTTAAGACCTTTAATGAAATCTGTTTGATGATTTCAGATGTTCGTCTCGTTCGTGTCAGCTCCAGCTTTCCGTTCCCTGTCTCAGTCGGGTCAGAAGATGTCTTGGCAATCCGCAGCCGAAAGTTGAGTAATTTTTGCCAGTTGCAGTAATGGATGACATTGGTTGGGAAAAGCGCCCCTGGAGGCCAGGGGCGCCCATGATTTAGGAAGGTTAAAAGATGTTTTTATACGATGTGCTCTTCGAGAGCCTTTGCTCAGAACTCAGCCTGCTCCGCAGTGAGCCAGTCGGCATGTTCTGAAATTTTGTCAAATACCCGGAAACGTCAAGTGAAATATAGTCAAGTTATTAGTGAAAATAGTGAAAATGCCTGAAAATATTCTAACACTGAGGTCAAAAGCACCCCTGGAGGCCAGGGACGCCCATCTTTTTGAAACCTCAGATTTGTGAATTTTGGATTATCATCTCAAGGAATCTTCTTGTCAGATTTGGTCCTGCTCTTCGATGGAACTGTCAGCCAGTTGATCTGACGCGACAGTCAATCAGAATCAGTGATCGAACGTGAGCTTCATTTGAGGTTTCTGGATTCAAATTTTCAGAAAAATGTCTAAGTATGGAAGGACGCCTAAAGTCAAAGGTTGACTTTTAAAATTCAAAAATAGAAGTGTGCATGGGAGGAGTTTTCAATTTACTAAATTTAGATCTTCAGTTGAACTCTTTGCATGTCGACTTCTGTTTCACCTATTTTTGGTCATAACTGGCTAAAATTAGTTTGCATGTATCAGTTAACTGAGTTTTTCAAAGTGGCACCTAATTAGGGTTTATGGTATAGCCAGTTAACTGAGTTTGAAGCCAAATATAGGCCATGCGTGAGTTTTGAAGCACCAGTTGTACTTCAAGCGCCATTTCCAATGCTTAGCATGCATTTCACACGCCTTAGAAGATATTTTTCTATATATTTTGCTAATGGCGTCCATTATTCTTCATCAGAGTTGACAAGAAACATCTTTTCTTGAGCATAGAATTGATCTGCAGGTGCTACAGGTGTCAAATTTCAGTGTTCTTTGTAGCTACAGATTCAGATTGTTCAAGGGAAGATTATTTTAGACTTCGTTTTTCATTTGCATGCAGGTTTTATCAGTTCTACTTCAAGCATAGGCGAATTTTACAGAAGAAGAGAGAAAACAAATAAATAAAACTTCTATTCTTCTATCTTATTTTCTTTTATTCTCGTCTTAGATTTTCTTCGCATGTCAAAGAAAACAACAGATTTTTCAGAAAAGCATTGTCTGGGTTCGAGTATTTCAGCATCAACAACAATACCCATGTCTTAGATTATTTTGTGAAAATTGCCCTGCTGCCTCTTTTCTAGAAGCACTGTGCTTTTTTCCATAATTCTCTTTGCATGTGGGCCTAAATCACATTTTTTCGCAAATTTGTTGAGCTGGATTGTTTAAGGATTCATTTCTACACAAAACCCATGTTCCAGTTTTTCGTGGGAAAAATTGCCCCCAGTACCCCTAACTGCCAGTTCAAATCTCAACCGAAAACCTTTTGCATGCAAGCCTAAATCCCATTTTTTCGCAATTCTAACATTCTGGGTTGCATTAGAATTTGATTCTACACAAAACCCATATCTTAGAATTTGTCCGAAAAAATTCACTTCCCCTTGCTATTTTTAGCCTATCCTCGAGCTTTTTCAGTTTTTCCAAAGTTGTCCAAACATACCCGACTTTACAGTCAAAAGTCTAGTTTTTCAGAATGCAGTATAATCCCATAGATTATAAGGCCAAACAGGTCTTTCTTCATAACTTTCTGAAAACTATCGATACCGACTTAAGTCATGTTTTTCCCATCGTCAATCTGAACTCATTGGAGGGTATTGTTGACGTGTTTTTTATGACAACACCAACACAGAATAAAATGTCCAACGGTCACTCTATTCCCTCTTGATCAAAGTATTCCGCATGCTAAGATTGCGTGAAAGTTCATGCGTTCAACTCCAAGGTTCCTTTTATTGCGAATAGACTCAGTTGGTTGATGTGAATATGCTGGGTATTCCAAGGGGACTTACGTAATCGTTCAACTTCGAGGAAAGGATTTTCAAATTCCGGGAAATTCGTCGATGAAGCTCGGGTTCTTAAACTAACCGGAGAATGCTGAATGTAAAAGGATATAAGGATTAGGGATGCTACCATCTACTCCTAAAGGGCGGAGGACGAGGATCGGCTTAAACAGTCTTCAAACCAGACTTTGCTTCGTCTCCCTTCGGACAACTCTGACAAAGTTGGTGCAATCTTCAAAGGATGAGTAAGATGTTCAAATTGTGATTCAACATGTGCACCCCGTCACAATGACGCAAATGAACACACGAATCACAACCGAAGTTAGGTACTGATATTCCAGTTGACCACACAAGGCGAACTTACCATCAGCAAGCCCGCTAGTGGTATGGATGAAAGAAGATATGCTCAAACCACAACGCCACACTCCACAACTAACAACGATTTGCATAAAATAAAGTCTACTCTACTCTATCAATTTGAATTGGAAAGACGAAAAGGCCTTGCTAGCTACTCATAACAAAGAAGAAATCACCAAGCAATGAAACTCTTTGTATTATGAAAAGTGTTCACAACAACCTTTTACAAAACTTTCAAAGGAAAGTTTTCTTCCCTCCTCAATCTAAAGCTAACTTCTAAGCTATCTCCCTATCTACTCTAACTTCTTGATCTACTCTACTCTCTGATCTGATGTCTACTTCTAATATATTACAAATGAGGGGGGGATGCCCCTTTTATAGTTGGCCCAGTCCAACGGACGGCTTAGATTGAAATACAATGAAGGGCTCAGATTGAGCCACATATGCCCTAATTAGGGTTTTGCCTTAAAAACCGCCATTGAGAGGAGTGGGGCAATAAATGCACAAAAGATTCTCCACTCCCCACTACGAGCAATTAATGCCCACTATCTTCTTCTAGAAGATCCTCGTCCAGAAACGCGTTCCCACTGTTCTGCCCGCCAATTCTGTTGCGTTAGGAGGAGAGTAAAAGAATCTCTAAGATCGTCTCCGCAGATAATAAAATTTGAAAGGATTTGTCGTTCAGCCCTCCTGTTGCTTCGACTCCTGGACGCCCTTCTTCTTTGCGACTTTCATATTTATCTAGCCCACTGCCTTGGGCGCATTTGCCTCTTTTGCATCACGTTCTTAGTGCCTTAGACAAATCTTCACTTTCGTTTCCAAAGTTGCAACGTTGTCTAGCTTCATCAAGTCCTCATGCCTTGGCTTCAACGTTCATCCTACAAAACAAAAGAAGAGTATCAGAACACTTTATAATCTAAATTCACTTTACTTACCTTATTTCCATGTTCTGACCGCTTGATCTCCGAATCTTGATAGAATTCATCACTTTTCTAGCAAACTTTCATCATGGGCGTATCCACCACCTTGCCTGGAGTTTGTGCCTTAGAAGATATTTCATCTTGGGGGGTGCATTTGAACGCTTGATGTTCGAGCTTCAGTTCATTTTCAAATTCCTTCATGCCTTAGACAAATTTCTTCCCCGTGAGTGTATTTGACCCCCTCGAGATTTATTTTACCATGCCTTAGAAAATTTATCCCTCTGGGCCTTAGGAAATTTGCCAAACGGGTGCCAGGCAGAAATCCTTGTCGAAACAACACGAACAAGGTGTGGAAGAACCTTAAATCATCTCCCAGTGGGAAATGTTCAATACCCAGAAGAAAATTCCCCTCAGAAATCATAATTTCCATGTGTATCCAGACGAAGGGGTAAGTTTAATTTTTATTATTTTTGAAAAATAATAAAAAATTATTAAGGTTTATTCCCTTTTCACTCTGGAGGAATTCCATGCCTGTAATCTCCATTTTTCCTGCCTTAGTATTTTTCTTGCTTCCTTGAAGAAATTCCCTTTCTCGCTCACGGGCACAGTTCACCTTGCCTTTGGGAAAATTTAACATCACCCCCCTAGGCGTACCTCACACTTTCACCCTTGAAAATACCTTAGAGGAATTTAAATTCTTTGACTTTACCCATGAGGGGCGCATTTTCCTGTATCCACTTCTATTTTTCCTGCCTTAGAAACTTTTACCACCTTCACATGACCTTGGGCACATTTCAGCTAGTGAGGAGGATATTTCAAACACTTAGAATATTTTTCCAACCTTTCTTTTCTTGCTGGGCGCATTTTGATAGAGGAGCTTTCATTTTTGCCTTTGAAACTTTTTCTAAGTCTTCATTTTACTTGCTGGGCGCACTTCACCTATGGAGGAGGTATTTTCCACACCTTGAAATTCTCTTGCCATGTCCTCCATGTAACCTTGTAAGCTGGGCGCATTTGAGGTCCATTGCCTCCATTTTCTAACTCAGAAAAAATTCCTTAGACCCTTGCTTACCTTGGGCGCATTTTCCTAGTGGTGCCATAACTTTGCATGACTTAAGAAAATTTTCTAAGTCCCTTACATTGCCTTGGGCGCATTTCAGCCCATGAGATCTCATCTTATCTCACTTAGAAACTTTTTAAGGCTTCTATGTCCTTGAGGGCGCATTCTAGGGGTGCTACTTTTATTTTTGCCATACTTAGAAATTCTCTCAAGTTCTCATTCCCTCTTGGGCGCATTTGAGACCCCTTGCTTTTATTTTCAGCACTTAGAAATGTTTTGAGTGGCTCTCACCTCAAGGGCGCATTTCCACCCTTGAGCTTCCATTTTTGAGGACTTAGAATATTTCTTGATGCCACCCTCTTCCTTGGGCGCATATGAGGGCATCTACTCTCATTTTCATGCCTTAGAACAATTTCAACCAGCAAGCTACATTGTCTTGCCTTGGGCGCATTTAGGAGGGGGAGCTTTTATTTTGTAACTTAGGATAAACTCCCTCACCTCAAGCCAAGGGCGCATTTTATGGGTGGAGCTTCTGTTTTAACACTTAGAAACTTTTGAACTCTCCCTTGAAGGTGGGCGCATTTGTGGTAGGCCACTTTTGTTTCATACTTAGAAAATTTTAAAGTTATCAACCTTGAAGGTGGGCGCATTTTCTCTGCTCAACTTTGAATTTTTGTACTTAGAAAATTTCCAGATTTCATTCTTGAGGTGGGCGCCTTTTAGAGCTCTTGCTTTCATTTTCCCATACTTAGAAAATTTTCATGTCTCTGCTTGCTATTGCTTTTGCATTCTATTTTTAGCAAGTCCCTTGATTTTCAACCTCTAAGGCTCCGTTTTGCCTGAAAATTTCATCATATGATCTTCTTCACCTTGTGAACCTGTTTTGCCAGTCCTCTGCCCTGACCTGCTATTTATAGCCACCTGCTATTTATAGTAAGTTTTGACTTTCTGACTTCAGTAGCTCCGTTTTGCCTGAAAGTTGCAACGCTTGATCTTGATAGCTTGAGTGTTACTCTGATGCCAACCTCGGGTGCAGACCTGCTATTTATAGCCGTGCCCTTACTTACTAAAAATAGTAAGTTCTCCGATTTCGCTCAAATTTTGCCAGCAGGTACCTTGAAGTGTGCTGACATGGGTGGGGTACTTCGTTTCGGCTATTTTTGGATTTTACCCCCTATAAAAGTGAAACCCTAATTTGATTTGCATGTATCCCGAACGGTCTCCGTTTTGCATGTCGTTCTGCGGAGTGTTGGGCGGCTGCCGGAGTGTACCTGCTAAAAATAGAAACTGTCTGAAAAGTGACTCATCCACTGCCGGATGGTTTTGCATGTCATATTGCCCGTGGGATCTCAAAAAACCCAGAAAAACCCAGAAAACTGGTCTGCATGCATGCACTGGCTAAAAATAGTAAGTCCTTAAACTTTGATCTTCTCCGCTTGCAAGTCACACCGTTGCTCTCTCGAAAAACCCATAAAGAAAAACCCGACATGCGTTGAAAAACACTGCATGCGAACCCTAAAAATAGCCTCCGAAGGCTGACTTCTGAAAGTGGTCGTCTCGGTTTGCATGTTATATCGTTGCGAAGGTTTCGAGAAACCCAGAAGTAATCTCCGGACATGCTATGAAGAATCATATGTTTGACCCCTGAAAATGGCTCCTGAAGCCTGAACTGCTAAAAATAGCAAGTTGTCTGATCTGGCTCAAAATTTACGTGCAAGCAGCTTGATGTGTTCTGAATGTGTCGAAGCTGACCGAATTCCAAAATCTCGATAAAATAGCCCCAAACTGAATACTTACTAAAAATAGCAAGTTGCCGGAATACAGTGAAAATTTAGGGGGGACTCTGCTGGAAGCCTTCTGACTGCCGTACCAAGCCTAGATTTCAATTTTATAACTCAGTTCAACTTCAAACTATCCTGAAGAACAAAACCCTAATTTCACATATTCACTTCAGACTTAGCCAAAATTTCAAATTAGGTCAAATACAGAAACATCCCCAGAAGAACAGAAAAAATCAGAGAGAGAGAGAGAGAGAGAGACGCAAAACAAAAGCCAAAAGACCAGAATGGAGCAAAAATTGGGGGTCCCCATTTGAATGGGGCGATGTGTGAAAAAAAGGTCACAACAGGTATCAGCAGTACTACAATTAAAAATCTTGAACGTTCAGGTATATTTGTAGCGGCATCCATTCCTATTTCAGTCTTTGATCTTGAGTTCGTACTTGCTTGTGTCAAGCATTATGACTCGTCTACCAGACAAATCAGATCGACAGATGGAAGCATTGTTTGTAGCCTTAAGCCGAGGGATGTAGAAAAATGTTTTTCTATTCCTCCACGTTCAGATCATTTCGCTGTATCCATTTCAGATTGTGACATAATATGGGAAGAGGACAAGGATAGATCACAGAAGAAAGTAGCTCAACGATGGTTGAAGGTTCAGAAAACCAACATGCCAAGGAAGATTGCACGTGGGGATTTCAAGGACGAGATTGCTATTTTGATAACTTTCCTTAACCGGTTAGCAGGTTTTGAAGACGCAAGCGTTTTCTGAACATGGATGTTCTACCTCATCTCACGAGTTATTGATAAGAAAGAAACATTTGACTAGGCTATGTTTATCAGCGAGTGTCTTCACCAGCAGATTACAGAGTTCCTAAAGATTCACGAATTCCATATGGTAACTTTTTTGGTTTACTTAGTTGCATTCCAAGGAAGCTTTAAATTAGTAAAGACCGATGGAGTTTTGTGTGTTCAGCGAGTGCACAAATACTACCCTCAGTTGGAGTTTTTCGAAAGCTGAATAGGACTTTATAGCAGTGAATGACCACTTTCTTATGAGGACAGTCAGAAATTTAGATAACGAGATGCATGTGAGGATTTCTACAGAGGCACAATCAGCAATGGAGAGTTGGGCAGATTGGTTCATCCAATTCCCTACTTTCACATATATTCGTGTATATGGATATACAGGAGAGCCTCTGATGCTACCAAGGTACCCATCGGATAAGGTTCTTTTCATGGAGTTCATGAAACAGGCACATGAGGTTCACACTTTTCTTCGCAATCGACATAAGCTAGCTTTCACCTTTCCGTTTGAGTTAGGTATTTACAAATGCAAAACAGCTGCAGATTGCAAGTTAATGGCACACGAGTTAGAAAAACTTCAGCTTGAGTGTTTTCCTCAGAAGCGTGCCTATGATCCATTGGGTCATTATTCAGCAAGGTTGGAGTGAAATGTTTCACATTCAACAGCGCTTGAGGACTTTTGGGTCAATTGTGAGGATGAATTTGAGGTGCGCCGTTGTCATTATTGTAGGCTTACTGTTCCACAAATTGCTGATTTCTTGTCAGAGGATGTGGAAAGTTTGTCTGATGATGATGGTGAGATACTACTTCATTCATTCATTAGAGACCAAGTTGCTCGCCAGCCACTTCGCCAACCTGATTGGTATATCCCAGTGAATACTTCAGTGAAAGACTTATCCAGGTTTGTTATCAAAACCACCATGTACTTCCTTGAGAGCAAGCGGAAGTGAAGGGTGATACCAGTTACAGAGCCACTAGCAGTGGTGGTTTCTTCTTTACCTTCTACTTCTAGGGCTAAACCTCGAGTCAAGGTTACTATGAGGCCGCCTGAAGGGGTTAAGATGGGAATTAATTCAAAAGGAAAAAGCATCACCAAAAGGAAACAGGTCGAGAAAGAGCCAACACTTCTAGTTATAGAGACAGTACTTTCAGAGCCAGTTGTTTCATCAGAGCCAGTAATTCAAGCTGAGGCCGGTTTGTCATCTCCAGGTTCACCTTTTTCACCACAGTCGTCTCCCATAGATATTGATTCGGAGCCTGAGACTCCGATACATGAGACCTTCATACCAGTGGATCCGCCAGTTGCTGATACAGTAGAAACGGCTCCACCTCGAGAGGACAGTATTCATTATTCATCTTGGCTCGAGAAGTCATTGGAGAGGGAGAGGCGTATGCTTTCATATAATCTTGATTTATCTGAGTTTGGTGAGCCCTATCAGAACAGGTTGAATAAGAGAGCCAGGAAGCAGATTAACATGGAGAAGAATCTTGAGGTAGAGACCGTCATAGAGGTTACTACTCCTCCAGAAGGCAAATACTTGGATGAAGTTGATGTTGGTGATTTTACCTTCGTCAAAACTAATTTGGGTAAGAATACTCGACACATCGACGTGAATCTATTCAGAGTCGTCGCGAGTAATCTAGAGGAATGCGTCATGAAGGATGGTGAGGATAAGGCAGTTCTCAAAGCTGAGATCAGGCAACTTCGCAGGTACATCTCGGGTTTGCTTCATGGCAACGAGGGGCAAGCACCTTTACTCCCACAACTTCGAGAGACCGCCGCAGAACAGCAGAAGATTCAACATTTGGTTAATCAAGGAAAGCTACTGGATACTTGGATTGAGGACTTTATCATTGCTGGTCAACACTTCCTCACAGAGCTATATCAGTTGAGGGTTGACGCACATAGTCTTCGCCAGAGAATTCAGGAGCTCGAGATTGTCATAGCCGAGCGTAAGCCAAAGGACCTGATTTTGATATCACAGCTTGCAGGAATCTATGACGCCATTGAAGCAGATGAAGATCAAAAGAAGGTCTTCACTTGGAGAGAGTTGTATCTTTGCAGGGTGGAGACATATGACAGGATTTTTGCTAAGATGAGCGGGTTTCAGGAAAAGGTTGTTGCAGCTCTTCGTTTCATCAACGAATACATCACTCAGATCCCATGTCATTATCGACATGAAGATGGTACATACGCCGAGTTAGAGGCAGTTCAGGCTGAGTTCAAAGAGTTAGTTCATGATAACCTATGTGGAGAGCTAGAGGCGTCCAAGATGGAGGAGTTTACAATGCTGACTATCAGTTTCAAAAAGGTGACCACAAAGGTTAGAGATAGTCAGAAGGAGATCCAAGATGGAGACAGAGAGGTAGACAAACAGTTCATCATCGTGGACAGCTTCAGAGTGCCAGATGATGATATTATTGATAAATTCCTGGAGGAGATGATAAACTTGGAGTAGACTTTCAGTTAGACCATGCAGTTGTTTACAACGATGAGTCATCAGAAGTAGTTAACTCGAGGCTTCTTTCCGAGTTAACTTGCTGTTACATATTGCATGCATGTCTTTCTTGGAAACATCTACGTATACTTGGAGATTAGATTAGATTTTTCAGTTGACTGATGATAGCATTCCAGTTGACTTGCTTTCAATAACGACGTGCATGTTGCACTTTGTGCATTTAGATTAGATATTTCAGTTAACTGATGATAGTTTCCCAGTTAACTGTATAGTTTCATTCAATTAGGGTTTAGGAATAAGATCTTGCATGCATTGCAAGACTGTAGCTGACTCAAAGTGATTTTAGGGTTGCCTACACCTTGAAGTCTATAAATAAGAGCATTCAGCTCATTTGTATTTTAACTTTTGCTTGATAGCATACATGCTACGCCTACCTTGCCTGTAGTATTGCTATTATTGTATCTGTTCAACGAACTTTTACAGGAGATTAATATATGCTGCGCCTACCTTGCCTGTAATATTGTCTTTGTTGGATCTGTTCTAGAGTATTTGTTTTGATAATGAATTGTTATGCCACTCAGGTTCCATGCAATTATTATGATGAATGCTTGCCTTAGTTAGATATAGTGGCTAGTTCGATCGTAAATTGTACGCATGTCTCACCTATGCAATTTGCTGTCCTAGTTGGCTATCTTTTGTGTTTTGTTTTCAATAGGCCTATTCGAATTAAGCAAATAGTTGTGCCCACCTTGCCCTCATGTTGAGAATTCATACTTAAAGCCTATCGTATGATGTGTGTCATAATAAGCTTATTCAGCCGAGCAGATAGTTATGCCCACCTTGCCTTCATAATGCAAAACTATACCCAGCTTATCGTATAAAAACCATTCCCGCTCCATTTCCTCACGCTCTGTTTTCATGAGTAAACTGGATAGATTTTAAAGAAGTTAGCTTAGTTGTAGTTAGATGATCTACGAAACCAGAAAATACTTAGCTGCAACGTTCTAGGTTTTCTTAACCTTGTGCCTCTACCAACTAAGAACAAAAAGATAAGACATTAGTTTAGTTTTCAATTTCATGCATTCCAGCACAACGAGGGAGCTTCCCCTCCTAATTTGAAGAGCACTCATTGCGTAGTGTGCATAGTTGTACGTACAAACTCACACTCCAGAGGTGTTAGTTCTTACGCCAACAGGACATTGATCAGTTATTTCTATTTTGGTGTTTTGAAAATATATGAAGGCTAATCATGATAGGAGAGGTGGATATAGAGGTAAACCTAGATTTTTTAGGGGTAGTTTTTTCAAATAGAAGGGGGAGGAACAAGAGAGGAATTCCAGATGGGGGCTAATAAAATAACAAAGATACACTAACTTATTTGGCCAATTAGGAGTAAATAAAAAAAATCATTTTCTTTTTTTTTTAATTGAATGCAATCTCCTCACTCCAATCTTCTACTATTTTGAATTATCCATTTTGAGTATTAAAATGCACTAAGAAACTATTTTCAAAGTATTAGATGTAGTTTTAGGTCTAAGTCTCCAATAATTGTTGGTTATGTATTTATCATATGTACAACACCTTGAAATTGTAGAAAAAAAATATTATTGTCAATTGTTTTATCCTCCATTAATTGTTGCCATATTTTACATTCTTACAGTCAGAATCAATGGGTTTTGTTGGCGTAAGAACTAACACCTCTAGAGTGTGAGTTTGTACGGACAGCTATGCACACTACGTAATGAGTGCTCTTCAAATTAGGAGGGGAAGCTCCCTCGTTGTGCTGGAATGCATAAAATAGAAAACTAAACTAATGTCTTATCTTTTTGTTCTCAGCTGGTAGAGGCACAAGGTTAAGAAAACCTAGAACATTGCAGCTAAGTATTTTCTGGTTTCGCAGATCATGTAACTACAACTAAGCTAACTTCTTTAATATCTATCCAATTCCCTCAAGAAACAGAGCGTGAGGAAATGGAGCAGGAATGTATTGTACGATAAACTCCAGGTGCGGGCTCACAACATGAAGGCAAGGTAGGTGCAACTATTTGCTAATCCGGGAAGAAGTTTATTAAAACAAACAAATGAACGGTAAACCTGGTACAGCTTCACAACATGAAGGCAAGGTAGGCGCAACTATTTGCTTGGCTGAATGAGTCTACTATCACACACATCAAACGATAAGCTTTAAGTACAGTTTCGCAACATGAAGGCAAGGTAGGTGCAACTATTTGCTCTTCTGAATAGGCTTATAATAAACAAAACAAAAGGTAAGCAACTGGGATAGTAGATTGTATAGATGCAACACGCATGCAATAACGATCAAACCAGCAACCCCATTTAACTAAGATCGAATAAACACCATGACAATAACATGAAGGCAAGGTAGGCGCAACAATTTATTATAACAGCAATTACTCTTTGAACAGATACAATAATAGCAATACTACAGGCAAGGTAGGCGCAGCATGTATGCTATCAAGCAAAAGTTCTAATTTACAAGGGTGAACCAATCTTGAGAATAGGCATGTTGCCGACAACGCAGCAATTCTCTATCACTAGGAAAAGCTCATTACAAATGAGCTGAAAGCTCTTATTTATAGACATCAAGGTGTAGGCAACCCTAAAATCATCTTGAGTCAACTACAGTCTTGCAAGACATGCAAGATCTTATTCTCTAAACCTAATTGAATGAACCTACACAATTAACTAGGAAAGTACCATCAGTTAACTGAAACATCTAATCTAAATGGACAAGGTGCAACATGCACGTCCTTATTGAAAGCAAGTCAACTGGAATGCTATCATCAGTTAACTGAAAGATCTAATCTAAGCTCCAAGTGTACGTAGATGTTTCCAAGAAAGACATGCATGCAATGTGTAACAACCAGTTAACTCGGAAAGAAGCCTCGAGTTTAACTCCTGTGTCTAATGTCTATCTTGGAAAAGGTGGGACGCCTTGAACTGAAGTTCACTGACCCTGATCTCGAGCAAGTAACCCCTCCACGAGGTTAGTGACTGCATCACCATCTAAAGGTCGTCACATGTCTCAACTGTCAATTCACTGCTTCTTAGCAACTTAAGCAAAATTGAAAATCTCTGTATACTTAAACTGGCCCTTCACTGGCTGGTAACTATGGCGGCTTTGTAACTGAAGTGATGGCCACTGTTTCCTCTGCAGCTTGATGCTTCTCACGTTTTTCATGCTTTTCTTTATGGAAGAGTGTTGCATGATGAAACTGCGAACTCTTTGGTTGTGAGAAATACAAATGAACATGCTGCATACACAGAAACCCAACGGTATCAACCCTCTAAACTGGCCTTGGAAGACAATCAGCTATACGAGACATGAAACCATGTGAACTTGAGTGACTACTCTTGTCAACCTTTCCGATGCGCTTGATACAAATCAATGTCAGCTTTTCTGATGAAATCATGAATTAAGACTGACTTGGTCTTGAATTCGTTCTGCGTGAACTACATCCTGAAAAACTCGCCTGTTGACTGTGAACATGGCTATATTCTGACAACTTCTCCAAAAAACCAAAAATCTCTCCTAATGAGGCTAAAAATAGCTTGTCGGAGGGCAATTTTCACAGAAAATTCTGAGACGTGGGTTTTATGTAGAATCAAATTCTAAGATGACCCACAATGTCAGAATTGTGAAAAAATGTGATTTAGGCCCGCATGCAAAAGGTTTTCAGTTGAGATCTGAGGGGCTGTGAGGACATTTTTTCTCGAGAAAATCTAAGATATGGGTTTTGTCCAGAAGATATTTCTAAGACAACCCACAACGTTAGATTCGAAAAATATCGACTTCTACTCCACCATGCAAAGGAATTTCACTTCAGAAAATCAAAGCCTCAAGAACTGATGCTCTGGAACAAATTTTTCTTGAAAATTCTAGCACATGGGTTTTGCTGAGAAAGCAATTCTGAATCAACCCAGATGATTTGTTTTGCCAAAAACGCCAATTCTTCAAACATGTGAGAAAATTTTAAGACGAGAAGATGGAAGAAATCTAGAGAAGAAGAAAGATGTTTTTTAATTTTTATTTATTTATTATCTTCTTCTGTCAAAATCGCCACTCTGCCTTGAATTCTGCTGATGAATCTTGACTTGTACCTGCAAAAGAATATTTTTTATGCCTTCACAACTGACCGCTGAAGAAATTCGCCCAACTCTGGAAAGAATTCACCTCTGCTCAAGCTGGATGAATGAAATGATGAATGCCATGCTTGCATAACTAGAGCAAAATCGTACTACAAAAGCAAGACTGCAAGCTCAAACCCTAACTGTGAAGAAGGAATCCGATTGGCCCTTTACCAGTTGAACTGCTGCTGTCTCTGAGTCTTTAGACTAAAAATAATATTTTAATTTCAAAGCATGCAAAGAACTAAAAGTGGCACCAATATTTATCTTTGAAGAAATTCGTCACTTTTTAATGCCTTGCATGCAAAAATATTATTTTTATCATTTTGCCAAAAATAGCATCTTGTTGTGCTCAACACACTTCCCTGATTCTAAAAAGTCAAATTTTGATCTTTTAGGCTTCCATTTGCAAGAGTTATGAGATTTTTGAGAATCTCCTATTTTGTAGCTGACTGCAAAGTTACAACCGACCATGTTCAGCTCTGATTTCTGGCTGACTGACTGAGCCTGCGACTGTGCTGAGATATCCACTGCGAAGCCTACATGACAAGGATGAAATGTCTGCTGGGAACAACAACTGCTAAAATCATCATCTGATACCTTAGAAAATTAGGCGCCTCTGATTAAATTGATGTTTTGACTCCAGACTTAGTCATTTCTTCGTTCTGCCTTCTGATGCTTCAAACTGCCGTTGACGGTGAATGATGAACTCCACTGACTGAATAATGGATTCATTGCATGACTAGAAGTATTCTGCATCCAATGACTGTATGTGAGGGATCTGAAAATTGTATTAAGAACCCCAAAAGAATGAGCGTCCCTATTCTGTGATAGCTCAAACACCATTCTGACAAAAGTGTGATTTTCATCTGAACACCATACTTTGACCCTTGATACCGGGAACTGGAATGTTCCGATACGCGTGCCGCCTGTCTTGCTGTACAGTTTGGTCAACTTGCAAGAGATGTTCTTGGAGACGACGAAGCCAGAAAATTGCTTTTAAGGCCTCTAAAAGAAAATCGCCTTTTTCAAAGAAAATAATATTCTTACACTTAGTCATTTTTTGAACTGCCTTCAATCAGCTCTTCTTTACAGCATTATCATCTTGACCTCGCCCGTACGAGCATTCTCCAAATCCCGGAGGCTGTCGGCTGGACTCGTTGGATAGCTTGAGTAATTGCACACAAGTCTTGTGAAGACCGTAATTGCAAATAACCCCGTCTGGCAGGCCTAAAGGAGAATCGCCCCTAGCCTACAACTATGTAGCTTTGTGTAGCTACGCTTCACCATCCTCTGTTTTACGTGCTCGGTAGGACCTCTGTCACAGTTACTCAGAACATCGGATCGTCTTGTGAACGGATACATTGCAAAACTGAACTGAGCTAGAAGAGATCTCAGGAAGACCTCAATTGCAAATTCATCCATCAAATAGGTCTTATTCAGGATCGCCCCTGGGCTACAGGGGAGCGGATTTGCATTCTGAAAAACTTCTTATGACATGTATCCTGCCTACAATTTCCACTTCTAATGCTGATAACTGGATTTTTGTACTGGATACGCTTCCTCTTGATAGCTCGTTGAAAAGCTAAACTAATTCTGCAACGACTGAAACCATCAAAACACACATGCATCTAGATCTGGGCCTTCAAAAAGAAAATCGCCCTTGGGCTAGAAGGGAGCGGATCTGCATTTCTAGACTGCCTCCTTGTGAGAAAACACTCTTCGCAACCTCTGCTTCTGTCTTCGTTTGCCGGAGTTCTGTAACTCGGATAATCTTGCTTCATGGCTAGTCGGAAACTGACTGAAAAATGAACATAATGAATGTATCCTTTATCCAAAACACTCAAATCTTGACCTTCAAATGGAAGGGCGCCCCTAGGCTACAGGGGAGCGGATTTGTTTTGAATTCATTGATTTTCACCATTTTATGCTTTGCAAACGTTGTATCCATCCCTGCGGTTGACCATGTCGAAGCGTTGTGATTGCTGAGGTGTGTGGATGACTATACTTCATCATTTTCACATGTACGAACACTATAAAGTTGATTTGCACATTGATTGCGCAAGTGTCTACTATGTTACATAGTGAAAAGTTCCCATACTTGGAATATTTTAGCACTTTTTGCCAATCTGAAAATCCCCTCCATCAAAAAGCATTATTTCCAACATCTTTTATCGTAGAGCGTTCCTCTTTGAGTTTCAAGCTTAGATATTGATACCTGGTACTGGCCAACTGCCATTGATGACCCCGAAGATCCTAACTTTTCTCCTGAAAAAGTGAAAACTACCCACCAGCCTTAAACTGACTTTTAACTGAAACTGACTTCACCACTGTGATTGTGATGTGAAATAAGCCAATCAAAATTAATTTCAGCCAATTCTGACAAGTTCCTATTTTTTAGGGTTTCGGGCTAAAAATAGATTTAAGAAACCCTAATTTTCAAAATTTTCAAATTTTGCCAGTATCTTCCTGGCATCACACTGACTAAAAGCCCATACTTTATTTGCCCAAAAACTGAGTTTTGACCCCACTTTTACAAGGTTTAGACCATTTTAAGCAAAATGCCTTAATGAAGCAAAAATTTCGGTTTGGGTACAACATTAGGCTCCGTCTGGTGACCATGTCGGATACTTACGGCATAGGAGAATCTAGGAATCTCTGGTTTCGTAGACCAGTGACTTTAACATTGGGCCTTAATCACCTAACATACTTGGACTTATCCTAATCACCTACAACACGACATAACATCACCGAATGGGGAAATACATTACGACATAACGATAAAGCATAAATAAAAATTACTTAAAGAAAATTTACTCCACCTCTCAAGGGATGAAGTGCTTTGAATATTGTTCGCTGCATGGCAGCGCGAAGAACCTCCCACCGATGTTGTTTCTGCCTGAAAGGTTTCACTTCTCTTATGATGAGCATTGCGGGAGGCAATCCTTCTGGAATGAAGATTCTCAGGTTTTCATATATCCATGCAAAGATATTCTTACAAAAGTTAGAATATGATGCAAGTGGGAAAGTTGATGCCCCTGAGGTATCAGTATTGTTGTAGTCCATCCTTGGAATGTTGATTTCTTCAAACCAGTCAATTGAGTTCCAAACTCGATTTCTATAATGCCATAGGTGATCTTTTCTGATCTGAAAATATCCTTTGACCGGCTCATCGATCAGCTCTACATCACCTTTAACACATAGGAATTTGATTCCCAAGTCTTTGGCATCTTTGAGGCCTTGCAAAAGCACCTCCTTTTCACCTTTAGTGAATTCCAATTGCACGAATGGGTGCAATTGTCCTTTAGGGGAGATGATCAATTCCCCTTCTTCTGAAATTGTATTTAGACAATCTCCATCCAACTGTACTGTCCATGACTTTGTATCCTCTGTCGGTCTCTTTTCAGAACAAGCAATGTTTTGTTCTTCAATTTCTACTTCTGACAAAGTCACATAATTACCAGGATCCGTTTCAGGCTTTGCTTCTGCTGGAACAAATGACTTGAGCGCAACCTGCTTCTTTACAACTTTGAGAATCTAATCTAGTTGTTCTAGATGGTCCTAAAGATATTCCATTTGAGAGATTTGTACCTTGGTCTTCATCATGGAAGCTACAATGTAAAAATTTTCCGAAGACGTCTCTTGAGCAACTGGCATAGTAATCTCTTGTGAAGATTTGAGTTTAGAAGTGGGAAGCACTTTTTACCCTTTTTGTTTGATTTTCGCCTTTCTTCTTCTTCTTTTTGTGCCTTGAAGTGTTGAGCACGTGTTAACATAGGAGAAGCGTACTGACGGTATTCTTCTTCTTCTTCTTGATTTACGGGTTCTTTATCAAAATATCCCGCAGCGGAGTCGCCATCGAAGTTGTCCATTTGTGGTAAAACAACCTTCGAACTTGGTGTTGGTACAAAACTAGAACTGGGAGCAGCTTCATTGTATCCCATGATTTGGATCATTCTTAGGTTCTCTGGACACGTGAATCCGGTATGTGCATCGGTGTCATGAAAACAGCAAAATATTGCATGGTGTGCAGCTTCAATCATTGGTCTTGGTGGAGACGTTGGCAACCGTGGCTGAAAATTGTCACTTTTTGGCTGGTACGGTTGCTGAACTGGAGATCTGATAGAAACTGTCTTCATCAGGCCGGAAGTGATCATATTGTCCTCCAACTTGATGGCATGTTCTTGCGCACTCTTCAATTCTATCGCTTGTGCCGTCTTGAGAAAGAAGGCTATCTCTAATGGAAGAGCATTTATGAAACAGCTTATAAGAATCTCCGGTGATGGATCAAGTGTAAAAGAAATTCTTGTAACAAGATGATTAAATCTTGCCACAAAATCCCTCATGTATTCGTTGTGCTCCATCTTTGAATTTGTAAGCTGGACGAACAACAGGTGATTGTCTCCAGCGGGCTTGAATCTCGCCAAAAACTTCTCGCTCATAGTTGCCCAGCTTGTGATACTGCCTGGTGCCAGGTGATTGAACCAGTTGGCAGCATTTCCCGCAAGAGTCTCGACAAAGAGACGCACCGCGATGTCCTCATGTGCTACGTGCAAGATGGCGCAAGCCGTTGTGAACGTAGAAAAATGATCCTCCGGGTGTTGAGTTCCATCGCCGTGAAACCGAGGAAAGCGCTTCCTTGACCCTTTAGGTAACTCATGATTTACCTCAAAAGCCAAACGTCCAATGTTATTACCCCAAGGTAATGGGAGTGACCGTCTCCTGCCAGCATCATTATTGTTATCATCCATTGCTTCTGTGTAGATCATGCAATCGGATGCCAGAGTATCATTCCCGTGAAATAAAAGCGTTTAGCTTTTCTTGAAGTTTTCTTGCCTCGTGCCCCACGGTGGGCGCCAGAAAACTGTTGGCGTAAGAACTAACACCTCTGGAGTGTGAGTTTGTACGGACAACTATGCACACTACGTAATGAGTGCTCTTCAAATTAGGAGGGGAAGCTCCCTCGTTGTGCTGGAATGCATAAAATAGAAAACTAAACTAATGTATTATTGTTTTGTTCTCAGCTGGTAGAGGCACAAGGTTAAGAAAACCTAGAACGTTGCAGCTAAGTATTTTCTGGTTTCGCAGATCATGTAACTACAACTAAGCTAACTTCTTTAATATCTATCCAATTCCCTCAAGAAACAGAGCGTGAGGAAATGGAGCAGGAATGTATTGTACGATAAACTCCAGGTGCGGGCTCACAACATGAAGGCAAGGTAGGCGCAACTATTTGCTAATCCGGGAAGAAGTTTATTAAAACAAACAAATGAACGGTAAACCTGGTACAGCTTCACAACATGAAGGCAAGGTAGGCGCAACTATTTGCTTGGCTGAATAAGTCTACTATCACACACATCAAACGATAAGCTTTAAGTACAGTTTCGCAACATGAAGGCAAGGTAGGCGCAACTATTTGCTTTTCTGAATAGGCTTATAATAAACAAAACAAAAGGTAAGCAACTGGGACAGTAGATTGTATAGACGCAACACGCATGCAATAACGATCAAACCAGCAACCCCATTTAACTAAGATCGAATAAACACCATGACAATAACATGAAGGCAAGGTAGGCGCAACAATTTATTATAACAGCAATTACTCTTTGAACAGATACAATAATAGCAATACTACAGGCAAGGTAGGCGCAGCATGTATGCTATCAAGCAAAAGTTCTAATTTACAAGGGTGAACCAATCTTGAGAATAGGCATGTTGCCGACAACGCAGCAATTCTCTATCACCAGGAAAAGCTCATTACAAATGAGCTGAAAGCTCTTATTTATAGACATCAAGGTGTAGGCAACCCTAAAATCATCTTGAGTCAACTACAGTCTTGCAAGACATGCAAGATCTTATTCTCTAAACCTAATTGAATGAACCTACACAATTAACTAGGAAAGTACCATCAGTTAACTGAAACATCTAATCTAAATGGACAAGGTGCAACATGCACGTCCTTATTGAAAGCAAGTCAACTGGAATGCTATCATCAGTTAACTGAAAGATCTAATCTAAGCTCCAAGTGTACGTAGATGTTTCCAAGAAAGACATGCATGCAATGTGTAACAACCAGTTAACTCGGAAAGAAGCCTCGAGTTTAACTCCTGTGTCTAATGTCTATCTTGGAAAAGGTGGGACGCCTTGAACTGAAGTTCACTGACCCTGATCTCGAGCAAGTAACCCCTCCACGAGGTTAGTGACTGCATCACCATCTAAAGGTCGTCACATGTCTCAACTGTCAATTCACTGCTTCTTAGCAACTCAAGCAAAACTGAAAATCTCTGTATACTTAAACTGGCCCTTCACTGGCTGGTAACTATGGCGGCTTTGTAACTGAAGTGATGGCCACTGTTTCCTCTGCAGCTTGATGCTTCTCACGTTTTTCATGCTTTTCTTTATGGAAGAGTGTTGCATGATGAAACTGCGAACTCTTTGGTTGTGAGAAATACAAATGAACATGCTGCATACACAGAAACCCAACAGTATCAACCCTCTAAACTGGCCTTGGAAGACAATCAGCTATACGAGACATGAAACCATGTGAACTTGAGTGACTACTCTTGTCAACCTTTCCGATGCGCTTGATACAAATCAATGTCAGCTTTTCTGATGAAATCATGAATTAAGACTGACTTGGTCTTGAATTCGTTCTACGTGAACTACATCCTGAAAAACTCGCCTGTTGATTGTGAACATGGCTATATTCTGACAACTTCTCCAAAAAACCAAAAATCTCTCCTAATGAGGCTAAAAATAGCTTGTCAGAGGGCAATTTTCACAGAAAATTCTGAGACGTGGGTTTTATGTAGAATCAAATTCTAAGATGACCCACAATGTCAGAATTGTGAAAAAATGTGATTTAGACCCGCATGCAAAAGGTTTTCAGTTGAGATCTGAGGGGCTATGAGGACATTTTTTCCCGAGAAAATCTAAGATATGGGTTTTGTCCAGAAGATATTTCTAAGACAACCCACAACGTTAGATTCGAAAAATATCGACTTCTACTCTACCATGCAAAGGAATTTCACTTCAGAAAATCAAAGCCTCAAGAACTGATGCTCTGGAACAAATTTTTCTTGAAAATTCTAACACATGGGTTTTGCTGAGAAAGCAATTCTGAATCAACCCAGATGATTTGTTTTGCCAAAAACGCCAATTCTTCAAACATGTGAGAAAATTTTAAGACGAGAAGATGGAAGAAATCTAGAGAAGAAGAAAGATGTTTTTTAATTTTTATTTATTTATTATCTTCTTCTGTCAAAATCGCCACTCTGCCTTGAATTCTGCTGATGAATCTTGACTTGTACCTGCAAAAGAATATTTTTTATGCCTTCACAACTGACCGCTGAAGAAATTCGCCCAACTCTAGAAAGAATTCACCTCTGCTCAAGCTGGATGAATGAAATGATGAATGCCATGCTTGCATAACTAGAGCAAAATCGTACTACAAAAGCAAGACTGCAAGCTCAAACCCTAACTGTGAAGAAGGAATCCGATTGGCCCTTTACCAGTTGAACTGCTGCTGTCTCTGAGTCTTTAGACTAAAAATAATATTTTAATTTCAAAGCATGCAAAGAACTAAAAGTGGCACCAATATTTATCTTTGAAGAAATTCGTCACTTTTTAATGCCTTGCATGCAAAAATATTATTTTTATCATTTTGCCAAAAATAGCATCTTGTTGTGCTCAACACACTTCCCTGATTCTAAAAAGTCAAATTTTGATCTTTTAGGCTTCCATTTGCAAGAGTTATGAGATTTTTGAGAATCTCCTATTTTGTAGCTGACTGCAAAGTTACAACCGACCATGTTCAGCTCTGATTTCTGGCTGACTGACTGAGCCTGCGACTGTGCTGAGATATCCACTGCGAAGCCTACATGACAAGGATGAAATGTCTGCTGGGAACAACAACTGCTAAAATCATCATCTGATACCTTAGAAAATTAGGCGCCTCTGATTAAATTGATGTTTTGACTCCAGACTTAAGTCATTTCTTCGTTCTGCCTTCTGATGCTTCAAACTGCCGTTGACGGTGAATGATGAACTCCACTGACTGAATAATGGATTCATTGCATGACTAGAAGTATTCTGCATCCAATGACTGTATGTGAGGGATCTGAAAATTGTATTAAGAACCCCAAAAGAATGAGCGTCCCTATTCTGTGATAGCTCAAACACCATTCTGACAAACATGTGATTTTCATCTGAACACCATACTTTGACCCTTGATACCGGGAACTGGAATGTTCCGATACGCGTGCCGCCTGTCTTGCTGTACAGTTTGGTCAACTTGCAAGAGATGTTCTTGGAGACGACGAAGCCAGAAAATTGCTTTTAAGGCCTCTAAAAAAAAATCGCCTTTTTCAAAGAAAATAATATTCTTACACTTAGTCATTTTTTGAACTGCCTTCAATCAGCTCTTCTTTACAGCATTATCATCTTGACCTCGCCCGTACGAGCATTCTCCAAATCCCGGAGGCTGTCGGCTGGACTTGTTGGATAGCTTGAGTAATTGCACACAAGTCTTGTGAAGACCGTAATTGCAAATAACCCCGTCTGGCAGGCCTAAAGGAGAATCGCCCCTAGCCTACAACTATGTAGCTTTGTGTAGCTACGCTTCACCATCCTCTGTTTTACGTGCTCGGTAGGACCTCTGTCACAGTTACTCAGAACATCGGATCGTCTTGTGAACGGATACATTGCAAAACTGAACTGAGCTGGAAGAGATCTCAGGAAGACCTCAATTGCAAATTCATCCATCAAACAGGTCTTATTCAGGATCGCCCCTGGGCTATAGGGATGCGGATTTGCATTCTGAAAAACTTCTTATGACATGTATCCTGCCTACAATTTCCACTTCTAACGCTGATAACTGGATTTTTGTACTGGATACGCTTCCTCTTGATAGCTCGTTGAAAAGCTAAACTAATTCTGCAACGACTGAAACCATCAAAACACACATGCATCTAGATCTGGGCCTTCAAAAAGAAAATCGCCCTTGGGCTAGAAGGGAGCGGATCTGCATTTCTAGACTGCCTCCTTGTGAGAAAACACTCTTCGCAACCTCTGCTTCTGTCTTCGTTTGCCGGAGTTCTGTAACTCGGATAATCTTGCTTCATAGCTAGTCGGAAAGCTGACTGAAAAATGAACATAATGAATGTATCCTTTATCCAAAACACTCAAATCTTGACCTTCAAATGGAAGGGCGCCCCTAGGCTACAAGGGAGCGGATTTGTTTTGAATTCATTGATTTTCACCATTTTATGCTTTGCAAACGCTGTATCCATCCCAGCGGTTGACCATGTCGAAGCGTTGTGATTGCTGAGGTGTGTGGATGACTATACTTCATCATTTTCACATGTACGAACACTATAAAGTTGATTTGCACATTGATTGCGCAAGTGTCTACTATGTTACATAGTGAAAAGTTCCCATACTTGGAATATTTTAGCACTTTTTGCCAATCTGAAAATCCCCTCCATCAAAAAGCATTATTTCCAACATCTTTTATCGTAGAGCGTTCCTCTTTGAGTTTCAGGCTTAGATATTGATACCTGGTACTGGCCGACTGCCATTGATGACCCCGAAGATCCTAACTTTTCTCCTGAAAAAGTGAAAACTACCCACCAGCCTTAAACTGACTTTTAACTGAAACTGACTTCACCACTGTGATTGTGATGTGAAATAAGCCAATCAAAATTAATTTCAGCCAATTCTGACAAGTTCCTATTTTTTAGGGTTTCGGGCTAAAAATAGATTTCAGAAACCCTAATTTTCAAAATTTTCAAATTTTGCCAGTATCTTCCTGGCATCACACTGACTAAAAGCCCATACTTTATTTGCCCAAAAACTGAGTTTTGACCCCACTTTTACAAGGTTTAGACCATTTTAAGCAAAATGCCTTAATGAAGCAAAAATTTCGGTTTGGGTACAACAGGTTTAATATATACCAAAAGTTCAAATAATCATTTCTTCAGCATGGTGAGTCAAATGAAGGAGGAAATAACTATAACCTTATGGGAAAACTTAGTAATGTTAGTTAAATGAACCTATTTAACTAATTAATGTTTAGGTAAGCGTAAACCTTCACAGTTTACCTTTATCCATTAGAAGGAATCTAGTATATAATTTTATAATTTATGGTAGCAACTCTATTATATACCCAAATGAATAGTTGATGATTTGGGTCTATGAGATTATAACAAAGGGAATTGTATAACATATTTTAAAATGAGGACTCATCAATTTTGTTTGAATAAATCATATGGGAAACTATATCGGTCACGAAAAGGTCCCACTCATTCCAAAAACGTTAATGAAAATTTTATACTTTGATAGTAACAATTATAAAATTGGAATAGGAAACAATGTACATTTAGTTTCATCATAAGGAGAAAAATACTAGCCACGTATTATCTACAATTCAATTGTACATGTTATTATGATCCTTATTACGAGTCTTGAACGTTGAGGTAAATTTTCTTACAATAGAATCTTTGTTATGGGAAATGTTGTAATGCCATTAGTAATCCTTCTAGTATAGGTGGATTCCTATGAGAATTGCAAAAATAAATATAAGTTACTAATGATCACTTAGTGGTTAGAAGATAAAAAATTACTACCCAAATCCTAACCTTAGGTTTGAAGAGTAAGGTCTTGATTAGTTGTAAAGAATAGACTTTGTTCACGAATGGTACTTATTCCTTATATAATGCAATTTCAATTTGATATTAGTAAACCTAATTCTTTTGGTTTCCTTAAATTATATTTCCTTATGCAACATAATTATATATCACATTCCACTCCTTTTCCTCTTTAGGAATTCATCCAATTTCCCAACTATGTTGGACATACCTAGGATTCCTCAAGCAACATCTTCCTAGATCTATTAAAAAATTACTATAATTAATGATCCAACTAAAATCACCCCTGCATCTACCTCTCAATTGGTGATTTGTTGACAAGATTCTTGCAAGTCACCTTAGTTCAGTGTTTTATTCTCAAGAAAAACCCATGGAACAATTGATTATCTTCCCAATATTTGAACATTATGCTTTGATACAAATTAATGTAATCATGGTAGGAGGGTCCAATGAAGGACTATCCAACCATGCAACCCCCAAGTTACACAAACAAATAAAATTAGAACACATCAAGGTTGACATAAATATATTCTGGGAAAACTCTCAAAGTGGAAAAAACCCAACCTCAAAAGATTCCATATTTAATTATTAATGTTGTAGGAAAATTACGACCTTCCATAATAGCTTACAAGTTATGCTGCAACCTATTAACAAAATACAAAGCCTACATAGTCCATACTAAACCCTCATATTCCCACTTGTGCTTGGATATTTCCTTCACCTCCTCTTGATCTCAAATGATCATGGGAAATCCAGATTTATACCAACCTTCATCCTCTTTAATGATTTGTGATGCTCCATCAAGGCCCTTATCATCATTAGTGACTCTCCATGTTCAAGATTATCTAGTGCACAATATTTGTAAAGTTTCACTTCCACATATGAAACTTTGGCGTTGTTCCCTAACTATTTTCCTTGTTCTTGGAAACACTCAAATGCTCAATGTCCTTTACATTTGAAGAATATCCCTTTGAAGGTTCTCTTCTCATTTATTCTATATCCCTCTCTTCCTCTTTGGTATCTGATTTTTTAGTATCTTCTTTCTCTTTGTTCTTGTGGTGGTAGTTACTATTCTCTTGACCTTTTTTATAAGCCTCTTGTCTTGTTTCCTTGTTGTAGTACACTTCATTGCCTCTACAATCAAATTTTCCAACCCTCTTGCTTTCCTATTTGGGTCTTTGATCACCATACCATGATGTATCTCTTTGTGGTCTCTCCTCTAGTCACTTTTGTCAATTCCCAAATCTCTTGTCTAACCTGTTTTTTACTTTGATCATAAATTGGTATGATTCCTTTGAGGTGGTTAATCTAATAAGGATCATGTCTTCCTCAATATTCTCTCTTAATCCACATATGTATCTCACATACTTTACGTTTCCTAACTCAATATGTTTTGGTTTGATTATAAAATTCTTTAGTGTATTCTTTCACAATCCTATTCCTTTTTCAATTAGACTTTGTGGTTTCTTTAGTAGATAGTCCATTGGTATAAAATTCCTTTTCAAATTTTCAACTATCCCATCCCATTTTGTATAAATTAATTCATTTATACAATCAATTAGTTCTTCAATATTTAGGTCACTATAGTAGTTTGGGACTTTCATTATAGGTCTCTTGTTGACTTTGGAGATGGATTTTAACACCTTCACCTATTCTAACTTCTCTTTTTTATTTTCTAGGTCTTGTACCTCATATTTGACATCTCCCTCTTCATTGCTTTCATCATATTCCTTTGGGTTTTAGCCCCCTTTTTATCTTCTTCATAGGACTTCAAATAAATTATATTTTCCTTTACCTCTCTTAGGACTTCATCCATTTTCCCAACTATGTTAGCCATACCTAGGATTTCTCATGGAATCATCTTCATGGATCTATTAAAAAGAACCTTTGATCAATGATCCACCTACAATCACCCTTGCAATTGCCTCTCAATCAGTGAACTGTGACAAGGTTCTTGTAGATCATCTCAATTCAAAGGTTTGTTTTCAAGAAAAACCCATAGAATGGTTGCTTATCTTCCCAAGCTTTGAACATTATGCTTTGACACAAATTGATGCAATCAAGGTAGGAGGGTCCAATGAAGGACTATTTAACTATGCAACCTTCTCTGAACACAAACACAAAAATAGAACACATCAAGATTGACTTAGATATGTTTTAGGAAAACTTTCAAATTGGGACTTCCATTGTAGGTCTTGTTGGCGTGCTTTTTATGACAACGCCAACACAGAATAAAGTTGTCCAACGGTCACTCTATTCTCTCTTGATCAAAGTGTCCCACATGCTAAGATTGCTTGAAAGTTCATGTGTTCGACTCCAAGGTTCCTTTTATCGCGAATAGACTCAGTTGGTTGATGTGTTTTGCTGGTTATTTCAAGGGGACTTACGTAGTTGTTCGATTCTGTGAAGCAATTAGGACATGAATGATTTGGCAATATTGTTCTGGTATCTAGACTGACTCGGAAAATGCAGAATTTAAAGGGGATAGGGATAGGGATTCTACAAATCTACTTCTAAAGGGTGGAGGACGAGGATCGACTTAAACAATCTTCAAACCAAACTTTGCTTTGTCTCCTTTCGAACAACTCCGACAAAGTTGGTGCAATCTTCAAAGGATGAGAAAAGTGTTCAAACTATGACGCAACATGTTCATACCGTCAATACGACGCATACAAACATATGAGCCACAATCGAAGTTAAGTTTTGATACTCCAGTTGACCACGCAAGGCGAACTTACCATCAATAAGCCCGCTAGTGGTATGGATGAAAGAAGATATGCTCAAATCACAACGCCACACTCCACAATTAACAACTACTTGCATGAAATAAAATCTATTTTACTCTATCTACCTTGAATTGGAAAGACGAAATGGCCTTGCTAGCTACTCATAACAAAGAAGAAATCACCAAGCAATGAAACTCTTTGTATTATGAAAAGTGTTCACAACAACCTTTTACAAAACTTTCAAAGGAAAGTTTTCTTCCCTCCTCAATCTAAAGCTAACTTCTAAGCTAAATGCTATATGCCTTCTACTCTCTAGCTCTGATCCAATTCCAATTCTAATCTCTATCTAATAATTTACAAATGAGGGGGGATACCCCTTTTATAATAAGTCCAATTCAGTGGACGGTTTAGATCAAATTACAATGAAGGGCTCAGATCGAGCCACCTATGCCCTGATTAGGGTTTCTGCCCTAAAAATTGCCACAGAGAGGAGTGGGCAATGAATGCACAAAATATTCTCCACTCCCCTGCAAGAATCATAATGAGCAATTAATGCCCACTACCATCATCAAGAAGATCCTCATCCATGAGAGCGTTCCCACTGGCCTTCTCCCGGATAGCAAACTCGATCAACCGGGCCAATACTGCTTCAACCTCCTGGGCAAAGATCGGTGGAATATGGTTGAGCTGGAACTCCAAGATTGCTACCTGTTGACGTGCTTTTTATGACAACGCCAGCACAGAATAAAGTTGTCCAATGGTCACTCTATTCTCTCTTGATCAAAGTGTCCCACATGCTAAGATTGCTTGAAAGTTCATGTGTTCGACTCCAAGGTTCCTTTTATCGCGAATAGACTCAGTTGGTTGATGTGTTTTGCTGGTTATTTCAAGGGGACCTACGTAGTTGTTCGATTCTGTGAAGCAATTAGGACATGAATGATTTGGCAATATTGTTCTGGTATCTAGACTGACTCGAAAAATGCATAATTTAAAAGGGATAGGGATAGGGGTTCTACAAATCTACTTCTAAAGGGTGGAGGATGAGGATTGACTTAAACAATCTTCAAACCAAACTTTGCTTTGTCTCCTTTCGAACAACTCCGACAAAGTTGGTGCAATCTTCAAAGGATGAGAAAAGTGTTCAAACTATGACGCAACATGTTCATACCGTCAATACGACGCATACAAACATATGAACCACAATCGAAGTTAAGTGCTGATACTCCAGTTGACCACGCAAGGCGAACTTACCATCAGTAAGCCCGCTAGTGGTATGGATGAAAGAAGATATGCTCAAATCACAACGCCACACTCCACAATTAACAACTACTTGCATGAAATAAAAATCTATTTTACTCTATCTACCTTGAATTGGAAAGACGAAATGGCCTTGCTAGCTACTCATAACAAAGAAGAAATCACCAAGCAATGAAACTCTTTGTATTATGAAAAGTGTTCACAACAACCTTTTACAAAACTTTCAAAGGAAAGTTTTCTTCCCTCCTCAATCTAAAGCTAACTTCTAAGCTAAATGCTATATGCCTTCTACTCTCTAGCTCTGATCCAATTCCAATTCTAATCTCTATCTAATAAATACAAATGAGGGGGGATGCCCCTTTTATAATAAGTCCAATTCAGTGGACGGTTTAGATCGAATTACAATGAAGGGCTCAGATCGAGCCACCTATGCCCTGATTAGGGTTTCTGCCCTAAAAACCGCCACAGAGAGGAGTGGGCAATGAATGCACAGAATATTCTCCACTCCCCTGCAGGAATCATAATGAGCAATTAATGCCCACTACCATCATCAAGAAGATCCTCATCAAGCAGCGCGTTCCCACTGGCCTTCTCCCGGATAGCAAACTCGATCAATCGGGCCAATACTGCTTCAACCTCCTGTGCAGAGATCGGTGGAATATGGTTGAGCTGGAACTCCAAGACTGCTACCGTCTGTCCGTATCTGGTGTAAGATTTCCTCCATGTCACTAAGGCGTCCTGGGTATGCTGAATTATACTAGAGAACGTGGAGACATTCTCAAAGTCATCCAGGACAAGTGACCTCGCAGCTGAGAAGAATGGAGGCAGTCTACTTTTCAAGCCATCAGCAGTTATCTCCTCTGGGACCAACTTTCTAGCAAATATGGCTTCTAATGTATTGAGGACTCCCCCCAAGATGTTGCCCATTGCTTTCCTCACTTTAGCTGAATCTGCCCTTGCTGCGTCGTGAAATCCACGGCCTGTGACCACCGAGGAGTACCAACTAGTGAAATCATACCTATCACCTCTCTGAATTACACCTCCATCCACCAAGGTTTCTAGAGGTATATGCATCAAAGCCCCCAAACGAAGTACAGTCTTCGTTTGATAGATGCGAGTATCACCCCAGGCCTGATCTACTATATCCATCCGTGCCAAAATACTTGAGGCCTGTCGATAAGCATCGGCGAGGTCCTCCATGAATTTCCCTGTCTCAGTATGAACACGGCTAACCCACTTGTCTGCCTCCATTTCCATTTTCTTCAAATCCTCTAAGGCAACAACTGACTCCTTCGGAAGCTCTGATGGACGTTCTACTGCTGGGTTTGCTGGTTCACCTGGACGTGCTAGATTTTGCACGTATCCTATCAAGGTTTTGTGCTCCTTCTTCAATTTTTATACTTCCCCTCCGTGCGGAGCAACTGATCCTTCAATGCCTGATAGGAGTTATCGAACTCCTCGATAACTTGGGCTCCCGTAGGACGACCCAACTCCACTGTGGTGATCACGTAATTTTCAGGCCTCTCCTCGGTTCGATCACAATCTTCCCTCGGAATAGCCACCTGAAGGTGCGAGAGCCTGACTCGTCAGTCGAGATCTTTGAAAACTTTCGGGCCCTTTTCTTCTCTGGTGGCGCACTGATCCTCCTAAGGAACTCCTCCATCTCAATGGCCGAATCCGTATCATCCTCGGTTCTCTCCTCATTCTGTCGGAAAGCCAATCAGGCACTGTCTGCTGTGGATTACAAATGACAAGGGGCTGTTCTTCTGTTGCCTCCATCTCGTGCACTTCCTCTCTTCTTGCACTGGTTTGCTCAGGCTCATCCTCCTCTATAAGTTGAGTATCTCCCGACCCTTGGGTCCCCTGTTCTATGTTGTCTTCTTCTTCCAAAGCCGTGTCCAACATCCGCTGAAAATGGGTGTCGGCCATTGTTTCCTCTTCCTCCTCTTGTTGGCCGCCCCTGGATAGACTGACACTAGCTGATTCCCGGGCGTTGGGCTGATCTACCTCCTCAAGTCCCCGCTCTTCCTCCAATCCTGCCCTCTGATCGGCAAATAATGAAACCACTCTCAAACTCGAAGACTGAGTTTGTGAGTGCACGGGTGATGCTTGTTCTATCCTCAACGGTATCGGTTGGGTTGGCACTTCTACTTGTGCCCTCGATGTCTGAGCAATTTGTTTCCCCTTTTTTACCGATAACGGCCTTGGGTCACCCATCAAGCTATAAGTAAGGGCGATCGACTTGCTCTTGAGTCTGCATACATGTCTGTCGACCCAAGTCCTGGTAAAAGTCATCACCGGGATAGAAAGCGTGTCCAAGTCCATGATCTCTGGCTCGGACCAATCAGGTGGTGGGACAGGAGTATCCCTAACTGAACCATAGTCGGGTTGCATAACGTTGACATCCTCCTCCACCTGGTCGGGAACTGGAATAATCTCACATTCTCTAATCAACTTGAGAGGAAGTCTGGAAAACATCCTTCTTCTTATCTCAGCCTCATCCACTGCATTTGCCCAAAAGTCCTCCAAATGAGCTCTGTGCCGGTATTCAACGTTCTGTATCATCCGGATGTTCCTGTAAGGATCGAAATCCTGCCTGCCTGTGTGATATGACAAATGATAAGATTGCAGCTCATCCTCTGCCTCTTGGGCTGCCTGCAAAGAGGGACACACCTCAATGGAATTCCCCATGGTGATAGGGAAATCAAGTCCACCCTTCTTTTTCCTTTTCTGAATCTTATCGTAGGCAATCAATTGCCTAGATACCTCAAGCATTACTATGTGATCAGTGGGGTATCGTGGTAACCGATACGGATACGAAGTGAACCCCTGCAGCCTAATATATGTGAATTTTGGGAATTGGATGAGCCAATACCCATATTCCTCAATCAATGTCTGTGCTTCTTTAGATATTCTCTGCTGCGTCCTCTGCTGAAGTGTCCTCGCAATGTGCATTGTGAATGCATCATTTGCCCGTTTATAGTTGGCAATGTTAGCTAAATGTAGCTGTGTGCAGGCTTCATGGATTTTGAATTGACCAGGGGCACAGCCGATTGGCTCCTTGTACGAAATCCCTCTGTACTTAGTCATTCTGGCCAACATGTAAATTACATATGAGCTCATGTAGAAAGTCTTCGTCACCTTCAAGCTCCTGAATTGCTCATCGATGTGGTTGCTAATCATCCTAGCCCAATCGACACACTCCTTTCCCTCCAAGATGATCTCGATGAAGTAGAACATCCAAGGCTCGAAAATGTAAGCCTGTGCACTCCCATTTACCCGGCTCAGCATCATTATCAAATCACAATATTCTTGTTTCACGTCCTCGGCAATTATCTGCTTTGGGAGCTTAGTGCGGGGTGGCCTCGGCTTCTGCATCCAAACTCTGTTGATGACTGTAGTGACTCTTTCGAAAGAGGAAGAGTACATCTTATCTGCCCTCTTATTTGTCCTGTATAACATCTCCTCAGCAGTCGGAATCCCAAATGCCTCTCCGATGGCATCCGGTGTGAAGTTGGCGAGCAGTTTACCATCCGGAGAGACAATCGTCCTACGTTCTGGCTTGTAGTGATTGGCGCACTCCATAATTAGCTCTGGACACTGAATTGCTGGCGGAAAACCAGCAGCTGCGTAGATTCCACTCTTCATTATATTATGTGCCGTGACTGATGGTTGATGGCCCCCTAGCCCGAACATCCTCGATTTGAGTGCATTTAGATTAAATGAACCAAGGTTGGTGTCATTTAATCCCGCCAACTTTGAAACTATTGCTGACTTTGGGAGAAATGGCTTAACGAGCCTTTTAATCATTGCCTGCCGAGATGAGCTAGCCTTGCCTGCTTCAGTGTTTGCAGCTCTACCTGCGGCTCTGCTTGTTCCTGCAACATCCTTTGCTCCGGCCATCTGCAAAATAAAATAGAATAGCAATAAGTTAGCTTGCAGATTTATGATAAAAAAAAATAGCCTCCGGGACGACTGCGGACGTGGAGTTAGCTTTTGGAAATTAAAAAAAAAATTCTCAGCATAAATTACTAACTCCAAACTTCGTACTGTATAAAAACTTCAAGCTTATAAAGAAGCTTTCAACGACTGCACTTCCGACTGGCAAAGAAAATTGCAGCCAACTACCAACTTTCAGCAATGTGGATACTTTCTCAGCACAAAATGAATTAAATCCTTTGTCTCGACTTCGTCAACCTCAGCAACTTTCAACTTCTAGTAGCTCGAATAAGTAAAATCTGTAGCAAGCACTTTGCAGTACTTTCGAAAATAAACCTCCAGCAGCTCCGGAAAACAACTTCAATCTTAAAAATTGCAGCAACAAGCTCTCAGCTCTTCGGCAAATAGAAATTTCTTCAGCAACTTCGCACTTTCAGCGACTCAACACTCCGAAATAAAACAAACTTTCAAAGAAATTCTCTCCTCAACAACTTCGAAAATATTTCAAGAACTTCTTCAGCAACTTCAACTTCAAAAAAAAGGTGAGGAGAAATGAGAGAAGAGACTGCTGTTTAAATAATTCTTTGCGAGGAATCTTGCTGAGTAGTGTTGGGGCTATTTTTAGCACCTTCATCAATTTTCCACTCTCTTCGTTCGGAATCTTCTAATTCAAGCGCAGTAGTGGGCTAGTCGTCAGCCATTCATTATGGCAGTCGCCATTAATAATGATTCTTTCCTTGTAAAAATTCGAATTTTCCTCTTGGTCCGCCAGTCAACTCTTGGTGATTTAAACAACTCGCGAGAAAAATCAATTGATTCGGTTTGAAAATTTCATTTAAGAATTCTCGCAGTGTTTAATTGAATTCAACTCGAAAAATCCGTGGGAGTTGTAAATTTATTTCCAACTTTTAAAATGTCTGTCATTTAAATCCTCGATTTCATAAAATTTGCCTTAGACATTTTAAATTTTCTCTTTAAGATATTCAACTCCGGGTGATTTAAAATCACTTGCATGCTCGAAATAATTCATCCTCTGAGATTTAACTTCCGTCAGGAAAATAGTCTAGGCAAAACGAATTTCCTCTAAAAATATTAAAATTTCCCTTAGGAAATTAATTTTCAAACTCTGTTAACTCATGGGTGCATTTTAAACGGGTTCATTTGATTTTCACTTAGAAAATATTTTATCAAGTCGCCAACCCTGTTTAAATGTCTGGAAAATTTTCATGTTCACCCACTCTTTCAATTTTTCAAATTCTCACGCCCTAGGAATTTCTCCGCTTCATACGCTTAGTAGAGAATTTAAACTTTCATCCCCCCTAGGCGTATACTTCTCCTTGGCATTTTATTTCAACTCCTTCACTTTCACTCGCTTAGAAATAAAATTAAGTCCTTTCGTTCTTTGGGCGCATTCACCGCTTTCCATCATTTTGCTCAACTTGGGCGTATTTTGCCTAGGGAATTTTTGTTTTACTTAGGAAAATTTCTAACCTTTCTCCCTTGGGCGCATCTTGAAGGGTCCATTTTTATATTTCTCATACTTAAAATCCCTTCTAACTCATCTTCTTCATGGGCGCATTTAGAGTGGCAAGCCTTCACTTTATCATGGGCGCATTTTCACTAGCATGTTTCCATTTTGTTGCCTTAGAATATTTTCCAACACTTTCAATATTCTTCCAAGGTGAGGGCGCATTTGGCATGTTGAACTTTCAAGTTGGGGGCGCAAATACACATGGCTACTTTCATTTTTATACTTAGAAAAAAAATTCGGCCCAACTATTCCTAGCACAAGGGCGCATTTTACACCTTATACTTTTATTTCCTTGCCTTAGCTGCTTTTTCACACACTTGAGGGCGCATTCTAACCTCATGCTCACTTTTTTTACTTCCCATGCCTTAGATTTTTTTGAGGGTCTTCATTTTACCTTGGGCGCAAATAAGGGGATGAGCTTCCATTTGAGGGCGCATTTCCACCCCTCTACTTTCTTTTCATGCCTTAGCCGCTTTTTCTCCAGCAACCCTTTTACACTTGAGGTGGGCGCGTTTTGAAGGGTCTACTTTTGTTCCCTACCTTAGTTTATTTTTCACCTTTTCTCCTTCTTGAGGGCGCATTTGATGTGCCATGCTTCCATTCAAACACTTAGGCGTTTTTCACATGTAAGCCTTGACTTGAGGGCGCATTTCATGGGGTGAGCTTTTGTTTTTGCCTTAGACATTTTTTTTTTTGGCTCCAATAACCTTGGGCGCATATGAGGGATGAGCTTGGGCGCATTTTGCACCTTATACTTTCATTTCCATGCCTTAGCCGCTTTTCACTAGGCAACATCTTCCTTGGGCGCATTTTGATGGGGGAGCTTCAAGATGAGGGCGCATTTCATGGGGTGAGCTTTTATTTTTGTGACTTAGACAATTTTCAAAGTCTTCTCACTTGCCTTGAGGGCGCATTTCCACATGCCTAGTTTCATTTTGTGCCTTAGAACTTTTTTCAACATTTTCAACAACTTGAGGGTGAGGGCGCATTTGAGGGGTGCCACTTCCGTTTTAGACTTAGAAAATTTTAAAGCTACCAATCTTGAAGGTGGGCGCATTCTAGAGCCTCTACTTTCAATTCCAACACTTAGAATATTTCAAGATCAAGGTGGGCGCATTTTCTCTGCTCAACTTTGAATTTTGTACCTAGAAAATTTCCAGATTTCATTCTTGAGGTGGGTGCCTTTTAGAGCTCTTGCTTTCATTTTCCCATACTTAGAAAAATTTTCATGTCTCTGCTTGCTATTGCTTTTGCATTCTATTTTTAGCAAGTTGTGCTATTTTTGGCAAGTCCCTTGATTTTCAACCTCTAAGGCTCCGTTTTGCCTGAAAATTTCATCATATGATCTTCTTCACCTTGTGAACCTGTTTTGCCAGTCCTCTGCCCTGATTTGCTATTTATAGCCACCTGCTATTTATAGTAAGTTTTGACTTTCTGACTTCAGTAGCTCCGTTTTGCCTGAAAGTTGCAACGCTTGATCTTGATAGCTTGAGTGTCACTCTGATGCCAACCTCGGGTGCAGACCTGCTATTTATAGCCGTGCCCTGACTTACTAAAAATAGTAAGTTCTCCGATTTCGCTCAAATTTTGCCAGCAGGTACCTTGAAGTGTGCTGACATTGGTGGGGTGCTTCGTTTCGGCTATTTTTGGATTTTACCCCCTATAAAAGTGGAAACCCTAATTTGACTTGTATGTATCCCGAACGGTCTCCGTTTGACTTCGTTCCTTCTGCATGTCGTTCTGTTTGCTGAACTGGAGTGTTGGGGGCGGCTGCCAGAGTGTACCTGCTAAAAATAGAAACTGCCTGAAAAAGTGACTCATCCACTGCCGGATGGTTTTGCATGTCATATTGCCCGTGGGATCTCAAAAAACCCAGAAAAACCCAGAAAACTGGTCTGCATGCATGCACTGGCTAAAAATAGTAAGTCCTCAAAACTCGATCTTCTCCGCTTGCATGTCACCTTGTTGCAAAGCTCTCGAAAAACCCATAAAGAAAAACCCGACATGCGTTGAAAAACACTGCATGCGAACCCTAAAAATAGCCTCCGAAGGCTGAACTCTGAAAGTGATCGTCTCGGTTTGCATGTTACATCACTGTGAAGGTTTTGGAAAACCCAAAAGGATTCTCCAGACATGCATCTGAAAAGCTCATGTGGAAACCTTGAAAATGGCTCTTGAAGCCTGAACTGCCAAAAATAGCAAGTCGTCTGATCTGGCTCAAAATTTACGTGTAGGCAGCTTGATGTTACCCGGATGCAGTGGAACTGACAGAATTCCAAAATCTCAATAAAATAGTCCCAAATTGAATACTTACTAAAAATAGTAAGTTGTCGAAATACAGTGAAAATTTAGGGGGACTCTGCTGGAAGTCTTCTGACTGCTGTACTAAGCTTAGATTTCAATTTCGTGACTCAGTTTGACCCTTAAAAGCCTGGATGGCGGGAAACCCTAATTTCACAGATTTGAACAATACTTTAACCTGGGTCAAACGATAGGACATCCTCGGAAGGACCAGAGACTAGAGAGAGAGCGAACCAAATCCAAAAGACCAGAATGGAGCAAAATTTAGGGGGTCCCCATCTTGATGGGGTGATGTGTGAAAAAGGTCACAACAGGTCTCTTGCTGATTCTGGAGATGGATTTTAACACTTTCACCTATTCTAACTCCTCTTTCTGATTTTATAGGTCTTGTACCTCATATTTGGCATCTCCCTCTTCGTTTCTTTCATCATATTCCTTTGGATTTTAGCCTCTTCTGTTTATCTTCTTCCTAAGATTTCAAATGAATTCTATTTTCCTTTACCTATTTTATGACTTCATTCATTTTCCCAACTATGTTGGCCATACCTAGGATTCCTCATGACAACATCTTCTTTGATCTATTGAGAACAACCTCTGATCAATGATCTACCTACAATCACCCTTGCAACTGCCTCTCAATCAATGATTTGTTGACAAGATTTTTGCAGGTCATCTTAGTTCATTGGTTTGTTCTCAAGAAAAACCCATAGAATAGTTGCTTATCTTCCCAAGATTTGAACATTATGCTTTGATACAAATTGATGGTCATAGAAGGAGGATCCAATGAAGGACTATTTAACTGTACAACCTTATTTGAACACAACCACATAAAACTAGAACATATCAAGATTGAATTAGATATATTTTGGGAAAACTTCCAAAGTGGGAAAAACTTAGCCTTAAAAGCAGTGTTCCACGGGGTTTCGAGGACAGGGATGGGGGGACGGCAAGGGACGTGTTTCAGGGATGCGGGGATGGGGGGTCTAAGTTTGGGGACGGCAAGGGAACGGCGGGGGGACGGCGGCGAGGGGGTGACAGGGTGCTGAAATACATATAGTACTTGAAAAAATAGTTATAAAAAGATGTATAAGTATAAGAATTATACATCTTGGAGACAACTAGGAGTCCCCTAGATGTCTTGAGGACACCCTAGCATCCTCAAAGTCCTAGTGGTGTCTTGGAGACAGCGACACTGGTGGTGGGATGGTGGCACTGGTGGTGGGCTGGTGGGGGGACGTCCCCCCAAGTCCCCAATTCTCCAAGACGTCCCCCTCTAGGAAACACAGGGATTTTTGGGGGGGGGGACGCGTCCCCGTAGAACATTGCTTAAAAGATTCCATATTTAATTATTAATGTTCTTGAACAATTAAAATATTCTATAATGACATACAATTTATTATGCAACTTGTTAGCAACATACAAAGCCTTCCAGGAGCAAGCCTTGAGTAAAATGGTTAAAATTATTGATGGCCTGATGAGGAAGACAGTGGTGGGAGTGGTGATTGTTGCGACCAAACTAGACAAGAAGAAGGAAAGAGAAAGATGGAGGGGTCAGCTAACATTTCAAAGGAGAAGATAAAAGGTCCTTAAAGTGCTCCTAAATGAGAAGAAACCCTAGAATTGATGGATGTTGACTGAAATACTTTTTATTAGTGTTTCCTATTTTGTTTGGATTGGTCCTTTTCTCATTTCTATTCCCTTGGTTCTCTTTATCTTTAGGGAAAAACATAAGAAAAAATGCTACCTTGTTTATGACAGCTTTTCCAATAACAAAACTATTTTTTTTTTCTTCAGCATGAACTTACTTTATCTATGTTTGATTCCAGATGATTTCACTTTAGCAATTTTGTTGGCCTACAACCTACCAATTGATTGCTTTAATTTGAGGGTCTGATTTGTGAGTTAATTGCCCAACCATTGCCAACATTTGAGGGGTATTTGATTGAGGTGTGTTGGGAAAGGAGAAATTTAGTTATATAATTCTATAGGAAGAGAAGAGACACACTTGAAACTTAGGAAAAAAACTTCTTTTCTTGGGCTAGACGGTGTGTTTTAGTCATTGTGGCTTAGACACTATCTTCAAGACGAAAACCCTTAAGTAGTAGATTGGCATTAAAAGTTGCATTTGGAATATTCTTATGTGGGTATGTTTGATAGGTTTTATTAGTTAGATGAGCTTCAATTTGTACTATTTTGAAAATATTAAAACAATAAAAAACATTTATTTAATAGTTCTAAGTTTATCTTTTTGTTGCAATTGTTTTTTGGTGTAGGGGCACCATGTTAGATCATTTTGTAAATAAAGTATTTTGATAGGTTTTGGTGTTTGAGTCTAAGGCCATCAAATAAGGTCATAATAGACCATTGGAGTTGTAATTGGAGTCATTTGAGTTCATATTGTCATATTTTGCAATGTTGTCAAAAGTTGTCAAATGTAAAAGTGCAAAAATGCAAAATAAGAGAAGTCCAACAGTCATTTGGTTTGAAATGGTAGTTGAGTCAGTTTGTTGGTTAGTTCTTGGGTGTGTCAAGTTTAAAAAGGCCTGGAAAGGCTCAAGGAAAGTTTGGAGATTTGTATGTGAAGAAAAAGCAATAAGAATTCCCTGTTTTCTCTTTGAAAATTATGTGTTTTCTGCTTATTTTTCTGCTCCAGACCATTGTACGGCCCCATACAGTTAGTTCTTGATCCAAAGTGCATTTTATTTGGTGAACATATGAGTTGACTTCACTTTTGTTTTGGTTTGGAGTGATTTTATCAGGTGAGAAGGATTTAAGAACCAAAACACTACAGGTGGGTCTATAATACCCTATTTGAGGGTTTGAGGGTAAATATAATGCATTAAACACCCATTCCACCATTAGAATTGTTTGGAACTTGGTGGAATGGGTGCACCAGGATAGGTTTAGATGTTATTTAGGATTTTTGAGCAGGGAGTAGTATTTGATAAGTTTTTGATGCTGCCCTAGATGTATTTTCATGGATTTTGGCTTAATTTGAATGGCTAGATGCTAGGGTTTGTATAAAGGCCTTTGGAATTGGTCAAGTAACGGTGGAACAAGCTTGTGTAGGGAATATTAGATGTTTTCAAAGCCCTGGTTTTCAGAGTGAAGGTTTGGGGGTTGTAGTTTCAATAAACCCTCCATGTCTTAAGCATAAAATGGCCTAAAGTAAGAGTTTTGTGTTTTGTTGAATGAGTGAGAGTTTATTTGGCCAAAGTTGTTGTTTCAGTCCATTTGAGACCTGTTGAGAGTGATGGAATTGAGTTTGGGAGTTTGGATGAAGAACTTCATAAAGTTGCTTTGATAAAGTGGCCTATTTGGCTTAAGGGGCAGCGGGACAGTCATTTTTGAGGAATGTCTAAAACAAGTATATGTACAAATTAGATATGTTAAAGTAGAGGATAAAGGGTACTTAGAAAGGTGAATAGTTTCTGGCTTTGTGGCCTTCTCTAAAAGATGTAGCCAATTTACACTATTTGATATGCTACAAGGAGAATAAGCAAGAATTATGAAAAGATGCTAAGTTAGAGTTTTAAGGGTAGAAAGATAGTTTGAAATTGCATAAATTGTGATTATTGAAGGTTTGCCTCCCTACTCTGCATCAAGTGGTATTAGATCATAGGTATTAGATCTTTTGAAGGAGAAAGATTGAAGGTTGAAGAAGGAGAAGTTGGAAGTTGAAAAGACAAGATGCCTCCTAAAGGTAGTGCTATACTTGCAAGAGAGATTAAGTTGTTGAAGGAGTCCCAAGAAGCAATCTTAGCCAGATTTGCAGCATTAGAGACAAAGCAAAGAAGAGGAAAGGCCACTGAAGAGGAAGAGGGTGAGAATGAAAACCCTCCAGGTAGAGTCCAAGATGATGAGTTGGACCCTGAAGAGAGAAGGATGGTGAAGATGCTGAAAGCTATTAGAGGAGATGCTTTTGGTGAGAAAATAGATGTGCCAATGTATAGTGGAAAGTTGGATGCAGAAGAGGTATGGGATTGGGTTGATGCACTGGATAATTATTTTGAATACAAGGAGGTTGCTGATGATTAGAGGGTAAAGTTTGCAAAAACTGAGTTGAAAGGTCTTGCTCTTACATGGTGGAATTATGTTCAAGAGGAAAGAGTGAAAAAGGGTAAAGCAAAAATCAGTTCATGGGATAGGATGGTGTTAAAGATTAAGAGTCAATTTTTGCCAAGTGATCATGCAATTCAAACATTTAAAAAGTTGCAAAGTTTAAGGCAAAAGGAAAAGGATGTCATGGCCTATACTAAATAATTTCACAAGCTGAGTATTAGGGTTGGTTGTGTTGAAGATGAAAATGAGAAGATAGCAAGGTATATGAGTGGATTGAGATTTCAAATTCAAGATGAGTTGAGTTTAGCCATGCCTAGGACAGTTGAAGAATGTTTTTAGTTGGCTGTTAAGGCAGAAGAGAAACTAAAAAGAAGGAAAGAAAGACAAGGAAGAGGCAGTGACAACACTAGTAGAGGGAGAGGTACAAGGTGTTGTACCCCAAATTAAAAAATTTGCTACACTTAGGCATTTTGAAGAAATGAGTCAAATTACTGTTAAATCTGTCAAAAAGGTCAAAATTGGGATTTGCATGTCTTGCATGAGGGTCAAAAACTCCAAATTTTCAAAATTTGACAATCTGGGTCAGCTCAGAAGGATCAAACCTACAATACCCAAATTTCAATTTTTCGTCCCTAAATTTTAGGAAATTTTTTATTTTTAGCAGTTTTCTAAAAATAGAAACTTTTTCTGGGTTTTTTTGGGTTTCTCAAGAAATGGATACATAGAAAATTTTCTAAAAATAGAAAGTTTGTCTTTTAGGGTTAACACTGATTTTGATTGGCTCAAACTACTTCCTCATCAGGCTGGTGTAGTTAGAATCATGAAAAGATCAGTTTTACCCTAGTGGGTCTATTTTGCTTTTTTAGAAGCTTTTTTGGGAGATCCAAGGTCATCAATGAAGGTCAGTCAGCTGCCAGGTGTCAGAATCAGATGTTCAAGTGTCAAACAAAAGTTGTCAACGACGAACGTGCACGAAAAACGGAGAAAGGAGAGAGGAAGGGAAAAAAGTTGAAAAATGCAAAAATTTGTCTAAGGTTGGAGAAGTTAGGCGCTCCTACTCAGTTTGGGTGCCCATACTTCAATGCCTTAGAAATTTTTCTGTTTCCGACAGCTGAAATAAGGAAGGCACGTCAAACGAGGGAAGAAGTTGAAAATTGCTAAAAATTGGCTAAGTCTGCTTAGCATGTGCGCCCCTGGAGAAGAAGGGCACCCATCTTTTTGGAGGGTCAGATGATGGAGTCAGAGGTTGGCTTCCCCAGGCAACATTGTTCAGTTTCTCATCAGCTTCATAGCGGATGTCTCCGTCAGCTCTTCAGATCACTCAGCCACTGGCAAAACCAGATCAAATAGGATCTATGAGAAGAGGTGTTAAGACTCTGAAGACGGAAAACGATGAAATTTTCTAAGTCTGGTGAACATGGGCGCCCTTGGAGAAGAAGGGTGCCCAATATTTTAAGAGGTTTAATGATGAAATTCGCAGAAGATGGCTCTAACGAAGCTCTGTTAGACTTGATCAAGATGTCCAATGCAATCATCAGCACGTTCGTTAGAGCAAGCAGTCATCAGATGTCGCAGGCTGAATAAAGGAGAAAAAGTGAATGAAATGACAAACGTCAAAAGCAACAGCGAAAAACTCGGAATAAAAACTATCTCTAGAGAAAATGGGCATCTCCAGTCAAGAAGGGCACCTAGGGTTTAGAGGTGCCAAATGTTAGTTTTCAGAGATGAAGTGTCTAGGAAACCCCTACTAGAATCTTCTAAGCTATTCAGCGAACTTGACAGCTAGTCAATCTGACAAGTACAACACCAGATATCATGAATTCATCTAAAAGGTTAGAAGACAAGCATAAATTTGAAGATCATAAAATGGCTAACATTGGAGAAAGTGGGCGCCCTTGGACGAGATAGGCACCAGACAATTTAAAGGGTCAAATGAAGTTTTTGTCAGAAGATGTCTCCAAAACAATGTCGTCAGATTCGATCAAGCTTCGCGATGAATCATTCAGCTCATTCATCGGATCAATCTGGAGGCCAGAGACAGAATCAAACTAGGGTTGAAAATTGAGGAGAAGTTGAAAATAGTGAAAAAATGGTTAAGTCTGAGTGAAATAGTCACCTCCAGTCAAGAAGGGCACTCAACTTCCAATGCCTTAGTCAAATTTTTGAAAATTTTAAAAATTGAAGATGAAGACAAAAGTCTAAGTTCATTGCACAAACTTGAATTAGGGTTTTGAAGAATTAGGGCAAAAGAAAGTTGTTTTCTCAAGGCAAAGCTTATTTAAGGCACCTTTGTGTTTCATTTTTCATTATTTTCTTGCAGATGGTCTTCAAGGAGAAACATAGCAGCAACTTCAAACTCTTATTTTCAAGATTCAAGAGTTTAACTTGTTGGTTTCTCAATAAATTTTCAGATCAGCACTCAAGAAGGCTTGTTTTTTCATATTTTTTCATCCAAAACATCAAATCTTTGAAGGAGGAGGCCATTGTTTTCAATTTTCAGCAAGTTGGTTCATATTTGTTCTATCTTCTGGACAAATTTTTGAAGGACTTTTTCAAGGTTGCAGCTGCTGCTTTTTATTTTGCATGTCAGAGAAAACTTCAAATTTTACAAATTCTAATCTTCTAGGTCTATCTCAAATATTCTTCTAGACAAAACCCATATCACATCTTTTTCAGAGAAACTTCAAGTGGTTTTTTTTTCAGTCAAAAGTCGGGGTTTTCAATAAGTGATCAACTAGGTTCATCCAGAATATATTCATGAACAATACCCAGATGCTAGCTTTTTCTGCTTTTTTGGGAGAAAATTAGGGTTTTCTGCTTTTTCAGTCTTCACTCCAAATTTTCAAAAATGGACGATCTGGGTTTTCTTGTAACGAAATTCTAAACAAAACCCATATCTCAGAAAAATTCCAAAAAATTCATCCGTTTGATGAAGAAAATCAGCAAGCTAAAAATATAAAGTGCACCAAAACTTGTTAGAACCTAGGCGAGTTTACAGTCAATCTTCCAGTTTTTCAGCATGAAGTACTCTCCCATCAAATTCAGAGTCGAACAAATGTTGTATCATAATTATATGAACGAATGATGTTGGGAAGTGTTTATCAGTACCATCATGGACATAAAACGCCATCATCTCAATTGAAGAACATGCAGAGGGAGTGGTATGAGCGAAAGGACAAGTTTCACAAAAAGTTGTGCAATACTCTTCTGTGGATACTCTTCTATGGGAGAATCAAGAGAAGTGTCAGAGGCATAAAGTTGCAAAGCCGCCAAGTTATCAATTAGTGAGTCATCTTTTGAGGCAGCGATGATTTTCAAGAATAAAACTCGTAAAGAAGCTAAAGATGTCGAAGATTCTCCAAGTTTGATTGCAAAAGAGGAGAGGATCCTAGAAAAGCATAATATGGCTATAGATAGTATCAACACTCTTGATACAGAGGCAATTTCCCGCTTTTTGGTGGATGTGATAGAGATTTAAAGCAACAATCTTCTAGAAGCTTTCTCCAAGCTTTCTTTCCATTCTTATCTCACACTTTTTTTCTATTCTTGTCTCAATTCTTATCCATTCTTTGAAGAAGAAGGAAAACAGTTGTAATAGTTGGCATTTCCTTTTTTGATGCTTTCTAGGTTTTAGATGTTTTATCTTTTCTAGGATTAGAAATAAAGCTTGCATGTTGGCAAGTAGTAGTTGTAAAAGCAAGGAGATTTTAGGGTTCCCTACTCCTCTGCTTAGTTATAAATAAGAGCAGTGTTTGCTCATTTTAGTTTAGCCATGCTAGTGATAACAAGACACAAGTGCCTTTAGTGCCTTCTCTTTTTTATTCAGTGTTGTTCAGAACCATGCTTGTGATAACAGAATTGCTGAGCCTATGCCTTCATGTTTGTTATCGATTAGTGTTAGTTCACTTTGTGTAAAGAGAAAGTTTGCATGCCTCCTTAGCTGCAAATCCTTGTTTAGTGCATGTGTTTTGTGTCAATCGTAATCTGGTTTGATCGCATGTTGCGTGTATTTTGCCACAACTTGTTGTCTCGGAATCGTAACTTTGTGCCAAAAGTTTGAGTAAATATAGTCCTGAGCGTGCTTTGCTGCCCTGATATAAAAATCTCAGATTTCCGTTTGTTGTTTTGTGCCAAGAAGTGTGAGGAAATAAAGTCTTGAGCGTGCTTTGCTGCCTTGATATAAAGTCTCATATTTCCGTTCATTGTGTAATACTTATATGATCTCCTTTTTCAGCTTGCATTGAAATTCAGTGGATGTATGTTGAGGAAAGTTTATTTAAGTATCTTTGTCAGAAAATCAATCTCATCCATTTCTAAATTCTCTTGCTCTGCATTTACTTGAGAGGATAGAAACGTCTTAGCGTAAGTTAAGTTGTATTTGTCAAGTTTCATTAAAGGGAAAACCTTAGCTGCAACATCTAAAGTTCTATAACCTTGTGTTCTCGCAGTTGAACCAAAAAGATAGGCAAAATTAGTTTAGTTTACTTTCTTTATGCAACTCAGCAAAAGAGGGAGTTTCCCCTCATAATTCAAAGAGCAGTTTACTGCACATAGCTATCTATTTCCAAAATGCATTCCAGAGGTGCGATTTGAAACGCCAACACAAGGTAGACCTATGAAGACCAAGAAGATACAAGCAAAGGCAAAGAGCAAGTTGCTGATCAAAGAGGTGGTTAAAGAGGTTTTATAGGAAGATTTGGACAAGGTAGAGTTTCAAGTTCATTTTCAGGAAGGTGTTATCATTGCAACCAGTTTGGTCATCCAACATGGAGAGAAACAAGCTTCTACTTCAAGTGGTGGTGATAAAAGAGTACAATTGGTGCAAGAGGAAGATTGTGAGAGCATTCATTCTCCTAATCAACTTGCTGCTCCAAAAGTTGGAGAAAATCTGATGGTGAGAAGGACATTACTCAAAGCATCCAAGGAGAAAGAGCCAACACAAAGGACACTATTCAGACCACTTGCAAGTGCAATGGAAAGGTATGTAAAGTTGTAGTAGACTCTGGAAGCACTGATAATATAGTGTCAAATGAAATGGTTGATAAACTGAAATTGGAAAAGATTCCTCATGAAACACCCTACAAAGTGTCTTGGCTAAATGATGATCAATCTATTTTGGTGAATGAACAAGCTTTGGTTTAGTTTAACATTGGTGGATATAAGGATAGGATACTTTGTGATGTATTGCCTATGGATTGTTGTCATTTGTTACTTGGAAGACCATAGCAGTTTGATAGACATGCCATTTATGATGGAAGAAACAATACATATCAGATTGAGAAGGATGGAAACACCTTCACTTTAGCACCATTGCAGGAAGATGTTAAGGAGCAGACCAAGGCAGCTAAGGTGATTATGTTAGGCAAGAAGGAGTATATAAGGATAGAGGAAGACAAACATGAAGAGATTGCAGCAACTTCAAGACATGAAGATGCTAGGACAATAAGTTTGAAGGATGATTCAATGTTGGAAGGAAAAGGTAATGATATGGTGACAAAACCTGATAAAGAGAAGGTCAAGGATGAACTGATTATGGACATGCAAAATTGTTTAGAAAAGCATGATAAGATCATGATAGGGATAGTGCTTTGTCCTTTGGTTTCAAGAGAGGTTAGAGGGAAGTCATATTCTATCAAGACAGAGGTTTATAAATCTGATGGTACTGAGGTACTTGGGGCAGAGAAACTGAAAGAAGAAATGAAAGGAAAAGGTAAGGTAATCCAAGGTGAATGGCAAGAGCAAAAGGGTGAATTCAGGAATGCAACAAAGGTAAAGAAGAAAGCAGTCTAAGACAAGGTTGGAAGAGGTCAGTCTGCAGGTGTCAAAGCAAGTTCAACATCAGTTTCAGTTGAGGGAAAGATAAGAGGACAAACAACAGGGCAGCTTGTGAAGTTGGAGCAATACCTAAGTGGCAACAAGTTCAAATGTGCAAAGAATGACACTAATTTTCAATACCTGATCCAGTGGAAGGGAGTACCAGGTGAAGATGCAGCTTGGAGATCTTTGAATGATAAGAGGCAGCATGTTTTGATGTCATGTAGTCCTCAGGGGACTTGAGGTCTTTTTTAGGCCGGGTGTATGGTGCAGGGGCACCATGTTAGATCATTATGTAAATAAAGTCTTTTGATAGGTTTTGGTGTTTGAGTCTAAGTCCATCAAATAAGGTCATAATAGACCATTGGAGTTGCAATTGGAGTCATTTGAGTTCATATTGTCATATTTTGCAATGTCGTCAAAAGTTATCATATGTAAAAGTGCAAAAATGCAAAATAAGAGAAGTCCAACGGTCATTTGGTTTGAAATGGTAGTTGAGTCGGTTTGTTGGTTAGTTTTTGGGTGTGTCAAGTTTAAAAAGGCCTAGAAAGGCTCGAGGCAAGTTTGGATATTTTTATGTGAAGAAAAAGCAATAAGAATTCCTTGTTTTCTCTTTGAAAATTCTGTGTTTTCTGCTTATTTTGCTGCTCTATACCATTGTACAGCCCTGTACAGTTAGTTCTTGATCCAAAGTGCATTTGATTTGATGAACATATGAGTTGACTTCACTTTTGTTTTGGTTTGGAGTGATTTTATCAAGTGAGAAGGATTTAAGAGCCAAAACACTATAGGCAGGTTTGTAATACCCTGTTTGAAGAATGGGTGCACCAAGATAGGTTTAGATGTTAGTGTAGGATTTTTGAGTAGGGAGTAGTATTTGATAAGTTTTTGATGCTTCCCTAGATGTATTTTCATGGATTTTGGCTTAATTTGAATGGCTAGATGCTAGGGTTTGTATAAAGGCCTTTGGAATTGGTCAAGTAATGGTGGAACAAGCTTGTGTAGGGCATATTGGATGTTTTCGAAGCCCTGGTTTGCAGAGTGAAGGCTTGGGGTTTGTAGTTTCAATAAACCCTCCATGTCTCAAGAATGAAATGGCCTAAAGTAATGGTTTCGTGTTTTGATGAATGAGTGAGAGTTTCTTTGGCCAAAAGTTGTTGTTTCAGTCCATTTGAGACCTATTGAGAGTGATGGAATTGAGTTTGGGAGTTTGGATGAAGAACTTCACAAAGCTGCTTTGATAAAGTGGCCTATTTGGCTTAAGGGGCAGCGGGATAGACATTTTTGAGGAAGGAAGGTCTGAAACAAGTATATGTACAAATTGGATATGTTAAAGTAGAGGATAAAAGGTACTTAGAAAGGTGAAGAGTTTTTGGGTTTGTGGCCTTCTCTAAAAGATATGGCCAATTTACACTATTTGATATGCTACAAGGAGAATACGCAAGAATTATGAAAAGATGCTAAGATAGAGTTTTAAGGGCAGAAAGATAGTTTGAAATTGCATAAATTGTGATTGTTGAAGGTTTGCCTCCCTGCTCTGCATCATTTTTCTAGAATTTTTTTTGTTTTGTTTTAGCAAATGTCTTTACAATATTATTAGAGCTCAATGCCAAGATCTTTCTACCCCATGAGAAACATCATTAGTATTTAAAAAATAAATAAAACCAAAACATTCAACATCTTTACTCCATGTTAGAAAGTTACCAGGAGACAAGGCATCAATTTAGGGAATAGAGGAAGCAAAAATGTCACATGAGGACACAAAATATGACTTTTTTGATGTGATGAAATCATTAAAGGATAGGTACAAACAAATCATCAAACTCTTCATCTACAATATGCAAGGTAAGAGAACCAATGAAGCAAATCATGTCACTATGCCTTTGGGTAATGGTACACAAGGGCAATCTTCAAGTTCAACAATGAATCAAAACACCTTAGTGAAATTAGCGATGGGTATTGGATTACCAGGAGACACGTTTTCACAAAATAATCCATGTCGTTAGAAGAATATTTGGATGAATAGTGGGAGTAGGAATTGGTTACCCCCAATGCTAAATATGTGGTAAAAAGCATTGAATTTCAAGAAAACATTTCCTTTATGAAATTTTGCAAACTAAAGTAAAAAACATAACTAAGAATAGAAATAAACCCAACCTAAACAAAACTTGTCAATATAGGCAAAGCAAGTTGATAAAATTGTCTATCCCCTGATTTCATGGATGCAACAAGGTCTCAAGATGAGCTTGGATCCAAAACTAAAAAATTCTCATTGAGTCCTATGTACAAGGAGGAAGCAATTAAATTTGTGATCTTTCAATTGGAGGGGATTGCATGAGTTGTGATAGCATAGATTTGTCACTCAAGGGTAAAACCTTATTACCACCTATGAGGATTTTTGCAAGAGGTTGACCAAAAAATTTGAGAGGCAAGACCCAAAGGAGAATTTTAGAAATTTTCTGAGTTAAAATAGTAGATCTCAATGGATTCTAACATGGCTGATTTCAAGAGGACCACTATGCTAGTACCTAACATGTCAGAGAGGATTTTGACATTCATTTCATTCAATGATTTAAAGAGCCCCTTAGAGGGTTAATTAAGGCCCTTGAACCAAGTTCAATGCAAGCATCCGTCAAAAGGGTCTTGACATTAAAAATAACTACAACTTATAGATCCTTCCAAGGGTTTACCTCAAGATTGTGCGTTCATGATCTCCACCATAATAGTAGCAAGGAACAACATATAAACCTTTTCAACAAAAAACTGTTCTATACCCTTTTGACCCATGAGTCATCAAGGGACTAGATCTACCTTTAGGAACCAATAGTTTGGAGACTTGACCTACAATGATTTGTAGAGGAAACAATTATTCTCTAATTGTAAAAGACCTTGGGTCTAGACACATATGTTCTTGGGAAAGGGATAGGTCGACTTGATTGAGGTGTATTTTGATGATGACAAAGAGTATGAGTTAGGAATAGAGACAAAAATGTGGAAGAGGGTGAGGTATTTCTAGCAAACATGATAAAAAAAAATTTAATATCATTAAATGAAGAACATAAACTAGTTACTATTGCATCCTTGTCAAGTGCACTGCTCAAGATACCACTCCTTTTGAGTTAAGGGGAGGATTGGAGGGCAATAAAGTGACACTCATTGGTGGGGGGTGATCCATAACTTCACTGACTAAGTGGTGGTAGCTTGTTTTATACTAAAAGATGAAGATTTTGCATGGTTTGAAATCACAATAGTAAATTGTTATTGATTGCACTACAAGTTGTCTACCATTTATAGGTGGTATTGGATGGGAATACTATCACCCATAATTTTCATGTCATTTTTCTTGGTAAAGCTCACTTTATTTTAGGTGTCTATTGGTTGCATTTTATTGGTGAGTTCACATGCAAATACCAAATGATGACATCCAATTTAATAGAGTGGGGACGTAAGACCATCAAGGGTGTTACAAATGCACTAATATAGTGGGTTTCAACTCATTGAGTAGAGATGATTTTGAGATGAGACTAGGCGAGTTGGATGGAAATCAACTTCACCATTAAGGGGATATCACCAAGAACTATGGATTCAAGAGAGAATGAATATCCTCTAGATATATGAGTTTTTTTAGATAACTATATTTCTATTTTTGGGGACATGCCTCTAAGACTTCCACTAGATAGGGATTTTCAACATACTATCAAGTTGAAGCTAGGGATAGGACCTATTATTGTGACTCCTTATAGATACCCTTATGCTTTCAAGGATTATATAGAACTAACTATATAGGAGTTGCTAAAATTGGGACACATTAGACTGAACACAAGTCTATTCACATCTTCAAAGGTACTAATGAAGAAGAAATATGGAATGATGTGTATAGATTACAGGGACTTGAACAAGGAAACCATCAAGAATAGGTATTCAATAGCCTATATTGATGAGTGACTTGATGATTTACATGTTGCAACATGCTTGACCAAAACTAGCTTGTTGTCTAGGTACCACCAAATAAGGGTTAAAGTTGAGGGCACATTTAAGATTGATTTTTAATTTTATCATGGGAACTTTGAGTTTTTGGTGATACTTTTGGGCTCACTAAGGTGCTATCCACCTTCCAATCAACAATGACAAAAAAATTAAACTTTATTTAAGGAAACTTGTATTAGTGTTCTTTGACGACATATTGATTTATAGACCAACATGGGATGAACACATCAAACACCTAGATATAGTGCTAGCTATTCTATAACAGGAGACCTTATTTGCCAAGAAAAGAAAATGCAAGTTTGGGATGTAGAAAATATCGTACAATGGACACATAATTAGTAGGATAGGTATAGATATGGATCCAACCAATGTGCAATCCATCTAAGAATAACTTACTTTGAGGACACTGACATAACTATGAGGATTATTGGACTTATTTAGCTACTATAGGAGATTCATTAGAGGATTCTCACAAAATGGACTTTCCCTTGACAAAGTTCACCAAGAAAGGTGCCTTCCATTGGTCCATAATGACACAAAAGGAATTTGAACATTTAAAGAAGGTAATATTTGATTTTCATAACCTTTTGTGGTGCAATGTGATGCTTTAGGAGAATATATAGGGGCTATTCTTATGCAAAAAAGTGTAACCCCTATCATTTGAGAGTTGAAAATTGATAGACAAAGCATTAATTCTCAATATACAAGGAGATGTTGGTGGTCACACATGCATTGGTAAAATTAAAACAATATCAAGTTTATGGATATTTTGGAATACATATGGACGACAATAGCTTGATATTTTCATATTATAATCTGACCTCAATAACAAGTAGAAAAAATGGGTGAGAAATTTATAAGGCTATGGATTTGATATCAAGTATATCAAGGGAAAGACCAATAGGGTAGTAGATGAACTCTCCAAGAGACCTAAACTATTAGCCATTTCTATAGGAAAACTAGATTAAGAGCCTTTGTTGGCTGAGTATGTCGAAGAGACACTAGCTATAGGGATGATTGAAGGTACTATTGCTACCTCGGAGTAGGATGAGAGTATAATAACCCTCAAGTTGTACCCAAATTTTCTATTTTTTTTTTCTTTTTACAATTTTAATCCATTATTGTATATTCAATTCATTTGTACACAAGCATCTATCCATACGGGACAAGTATTTCTCTATCCATCTGGGATAGGAATCTATTCAAATGGGATAGGCATCTATCCATATAGGATAGGCTCATTACTCTAGTGATAAACTTATCAAGACTAACTACGTCAGTCACTCATTGAAGATAACACTTCCCTAATGTTCAAGTGTACCAAGTTCACCATTATTTAGGAGTATATTTATATATATGCATGAAATAATAGGCTTGAGTCTCACCTTAGAATTTTGGGATAAAGACTCGAGGAGTCAAGCAATCCATTTGGGATTCTTCTAAGTATACAATGAATATGTTTTATCTCATATTTATCTTAGTGGTTTCATCCTTAGACTAAGTAGTTCACTTTGGTGAATAATTTAATTAAATATTTAAGTTGGTAAATCCATTACTTGGAAATCCCCCGACCCTACACATGAAAACCTTTTTTTAACTCGAATGTCTACATACCCACTTCCAAACGAGATCAACGTGTAATATATATGTATTTCTATTTTTTAATCAATGTTTGATGTGAACTATTAGTGTGGGTATGTATCCCTTTCTAAGGCCCCTTTTTGCTAGATAGTTCCCTATGTTGAATCTTGTGTTACTTATTAAAAAAAAAAGCATCTCCAAGTGTTCTCCTATCGAGTGCTCAACTTTAAAGTGTTGTTGATGAGTTTCCAATATTGTTGATATCAAATATCTTACAATAAGCTATATTTCACTTTCTCAATTAATCTTAGTATTAATACCGATCGTACATTTCCTTTCAAAGAATGCTCTTATAAATTTTTATTTCTTCTATCAATTAAGATTCATCCTTGGTTTTGAGCAATGCTAACATGAGATTGCCCTAGTTCTAGACATTGCATATTTCTTGAAACCATAGTTTTCTGATCAACAATTAACATTTATTCCCTAATGATTAATTAGATGAACATAATTGTTTTTAATTTGCATGAATTGAACCTTGTTTTGATACCACATATAACACCTTTATTGACTTCAATTAACAAATAAATCAAGTGAAATAATTATTTTAACTTAAGAGTAATTTTAGTTTAGCTTATCATTTAACTACTAAAACATAAGAATAATTCACTTAACTCTTTCTATATTTTAATCCTTATTTATTTGATTTAATTGTATTTTATATATTTTAATTTTCTATGATCTTTTTTATTTGATAAACTTGGGTTTTTAGCCTAGTTCAAGCCCTAAGAGACCACTTATAGTGGGATCTCTTCCTAGTGGCTTAATGTCGAGACCATTATTGGGGGGCCTTAGTCCCCAAGACATTGTCACCTTGTTTAAACCTATGATCTCAACAACCCAATGGAGGCTCATAGTATACGAGCACAACAACATAGTGAAGGCACACATCCTACGAGTATGTTAGATCAATAGAGGAACATGGCCTATGAGCTCAATTGCCTAAGGGGGGTTTGAACCTTGGCGGCTACCACAACAATGTTGTGACTTGACCACTACATTGTATGCTTGTCAACTTTTATGAATGAAATTTTATTATTATTTAATATTGAATTATTGTTATGATGCAGAGCAGGGAGGCCTTCAATTCCCAATCACAATTTAAGTCCTTTGAAACAATTTTTAAACCATCAAAACCCTATTTCATTGGTTTCTCTCACAATCACTCTGCTTGCCTTGTAGGTCTGCCAACTTGGTTTCTTGGACCTATCTCACAAACCCAATTTCAAACCCACTAACCAAATACATTTTCAGACACCCTTTTTGTCCTTACAAAACACAACTCAAAAACAACATAGGTCACTTTGGACCAACACCTCTGAAATTGAACTTTTACGCTGAACAGGGCTCCAATTAGCCCACTTTTACAAAGGAACTCCTCTTTAAAAATTCTGCCCCTCCGAAATTCCTTTGGAAAATATTCCACCAGGTCACAAAACATCAGAATCCACCACTCCCTAAGACACCTTAAGACCAAACCCTCACTTTGCACAAGTTTAACAAGGATTATTGAAAATCGGTACTCCAGGCTTTTTCCCAGCCAACCAAGACCTCAAACACCTTTTTTTATGTCTGAAAAAACTCAATCAATCTTCAAAAGTTGCTGCCCCCAAAGATTACAACATTTTCCACCCTTAAACCACCACTTTTCACTCAAAATCCTTAATTTTGTCAACTAGGGCATCATGCCCAAACCCTCAATTGGCCTCCCTTGCTCTCCAAAACCCTCCTAACATCAAACCCTATTCTATTTGACCCATTCCACCCAGCCACAGTGAAAACAATCGGTGGAATGGGCCTTAGTTAATTGTTTCAAGTCTCTACAAACCCTTAATAGGCTGTTACAGACCACTTACAAAAAATAGGCTATAAAAACTTTATTACTTTATGAAATCAAACCCCACAAAGATCAAAATGATCTTAATTCATGTATTCATCCAATTCAAAGCACTTTCAACCAATTTATCACAGTATGGGTCCGTACAAGGCTCTGCAACAACACTGTACAATGAGAAAATACAGAATTTTAATGGAAAAACAAAGATTTTGTTGATCAGTTCTTTCACAAATCTTCAAACACCCTCATACATTGAATCCTCAACATATTTAAACCTTAACCAACCTATTACAACATCTCTAACTTCCCTTTGAATGCCCATGACCGTTGGGCTTCTTCAAAAGTTGCATTTTAGCAATTTTTCATATTGACAACTTTTCAATTTTTGCACTTTTGCATAATAAACTCTAAACTGACCCCAAATAGACTAAAAACATTACAAGATGGCCTATTATGGCCTTATTCAATTGATAAAACACAAACATACCTAAATCCACCTATCAAAGACCCTACTAACTCATATTTTCAAAAAAAAATTGAACATGGTGCTCTTAACAATTAAGTTTAACTTATTATTAATTTAACTTTTCCTTAGTTAATCATTATCACAAAAAAAAAAAAATTCTTATCTTAATGAATAAGGTTTAATTTGTTAAGGAGAGGGTTATGACAAAGAGATTAGGTTAAGCATTATATGATTATATACAAACCTACAATTTTTGTGGTGTTGGGATCCAAGTTGAAACATAAAATTATTGCAACATTCAACAAATCTCCAATTGCTAGTCACACTATATTTTCAAGTCTTATAGACAAGTTCACAGTAGATATGCTTGAAAAGGCTTGAAAGAGGATGTATTGCAACATGTACAAAAGTGTAAGGTGTGTTAAAGGATGAAACATGAAACCACATACCTAGTAATTCTACTTCAACCCCTCCCCATTCTCTAGTAATTTTACTTCAACCATTTACCTAGATATGGACTTCATTATATGCTTGCCTTGAGTAGGGGAACAAGTTATATCTTTTAGTTGTTGATTAATTGTTTGACAAATTTTTCCCACTTCCTTTATATTCCTAATGAGTTCAAGGCTCCATATATAGCACATATTTTATTTAGGGAAATCCTTTATTTGCATGGACTTCTTTGTACTATGGTTACTAATAGGGATGCATATTTCATGAGTGATTTTTAATAGAATTTATTTAGACTAACAAGGATAAACTTGAAACTTAGAACCATTTATAACCCCCAAATGGAGTGGCAGATGGAGAAAGTGAAGTAATCGGTTGAGGGACATGTGAGGCTTTTTTTAACTAATTGTTGTGACCTTTTCACACATCACCCCATCCAAGATGGGGACCCCCTAATTTTTGCTCCATTCTGGTCTTTTGGCTTTGGTTCTCTCTGTCCCTGGTCTTTTGTCCTTTCGAGGATTTCCCTTTTGACCTCAGTTGAAGTAATTGACAAATTTAGGGTTGCTATCCTTTAGACCCGTTCGAGGGCAAGATTGGTTTACTTAGGTGAAATCTAAGTGCAGCAACACATTCAGAAAGCTCAAGGCAGAATCCCCCTGAAATCTCACTGAAATCCGACAACTTAGTATTTTTAGTAAGTACCTAGTTTGAGGCTTGTTCCTCAAGATTTTGGGATTCTAATGACTTCAGCACAATCAGGCAGTGTCAAAGTGCCTACACGCGAAATTTGAACGGATTCAGACAACTGGCTATTTTTAGCAGTTCAGCCTTCGGAGGCTATTTTTAGGGTTTAGACAAGCAATTCTCCGGTGAATGACAAGAGAATTGATCTGGGTTTTCCAAGACCTTTGCAATGATGTAGCATGCAAGACGAGATGGTGACTTTCAGAGTTCAGCCTTTCGAGGCTATTTTTAGGGTTTGCATGCAAGAATTTTCAATGCATGTCCGGATATTCCATGTGGGTTTTGCGAGAGCTTCGCAGTGATATGACATGCAAGTGGATCGGGTCAGTTTTCAGGGGCTTACTATTTTTAGCCAGTGCCGGAACTTTGACCAGTTTTCTGGGTTTTTCTGGGTTTTTTGAGATCCCACAGGCATTGTGACATGCAAACTCGTCCGACATCCGATGGACCACTTTTTGGACACTTACTATAAATAGCAGCTTCAATCCAGCAGCTACCTAGCACTTCATTCCAGCAAACAGAACGAGAGGCAGTAGAAATCAGAGCAACCAAGGGCAGTCGGGAGCGCATGCAAGTCACATTAGGGTTTCCCTGCCATGTCTAAAAATAGATGAAGCGAAATGCAGAGATGTTAGAACGAAGCACGCCACCATGATCAGCATCCTTCGGGCTACCTACTGGCAAATTTTGAGCAAAATCGGAGGACTTACTATTTTTAGTAAATTAGGACACGGCTATAAATAGCAAGTCTGCGCTGGAGGTTGGTATGAACAGAGCACTCAAGTTATCAGGATTAGACATAGCAAGTTTCAGGTTGAACGGAGCTACCGAAGACGGGCAACTTTGAAACTTACTATAAATAGCAGGTGGCTAAAAATAGCGTGTCATCACCAGAAGCAAGTATGAACAGGTCTCTCACAGCATCAGAGGCAACTGGAGCAAATTTCAAAGCAAACAGAGATATGAAAATTGATCAATTCTAGGGTTTGCTAAAAATAGCACGTATTGTGCCGGATAAGATGTGAACAGAATGGCAACACCAGATGGAGGCACAACCACGCCAGTTCCAGTTCAAAGCAGGGTGAAACGCAATGAAACCCTAATTTTACTAAAAATATAAAGTTGAGAATGCCTAGGGCGTTGGAAACTTATAAGGGGTAACTGGCATTAAACACCTTCATATGCACCCAGGAGGAATGAAAAATACAAGAATTTCTAAGTATGAGATTTCCTTCAGCAAGAGTGAAATGCGCCTTCAAGAGGCATGAAAATTACTCTAAGGCATGTAGAATTCCTCCTCACACTAGCAAATGCGCCCAAGGAAGCTGAACAGTCAAGCTTAGGCGTGGATTTTCCACCTCACATAGTGAAATGCGCCTAAAGTGGAAGCTGCCAAGGCTAAATGCGCTTGAGGAAGGTGAAAAGACACCTAAGGCATGAAGTTTTCCTCTCCCTAGGCTAAATGCGCTCAAAGAAGGAAGTCAACACCCTCATATGTGCCAAGAGGAGCTGAAGAGTCACTTAAAGGTGGAGGTGCCTTCCTTTGCAAAGGTGATATGCGCCCAACATGGAAGTTCACTAAGCCATATGCGCCCAAGGAAGCTGAAGGGTCATAAGGTGGAGGTGCCTTCCTTTGCAAAGGTGATATGCGCCCAACATGGAAGTTCACTAAGCCATATGCGCCAGAGAGAGGTGAAGAGTCACCCAAGGCATGGGAATTCCTCATGACACCCCCATTTGCGCCCTCAAGGTTCCTCCTCTCTATAGCAAATGCGCCTAAAGGTAACCTGGTAACAAGGTAAAGGTAAAAACATTGAAGGTGAAAGGAAAAAGCGCCAAGGGTAAAGGAAGTTTTCTCCTCAACATGTGAAGTGCGCTTGAAAATAGAAGTCCTCTATGAGGAATGCGCTAGAGGAAGGTGAAGGGTCACCATGTGAAATGCGCCAAGGGAGAAAAATAACACTAAGGGTGGCGTGATTTTGAAAATACTAAGGCATGGGAATTCCTCCTACCCATGGAAAATGCGCCCTAAGGTGGAAATTAACACATGAAAATTCACAAAGGGTAAGGTGTTAGCCTCTAGGCGTGACAATGCCTAAGGGGTAAAGGCAAAGGTTGACACACAAGAAGAAGTACGCCTCTCATGGGTAATTTAAAATGAGATTTTCTAGGATTTTTTTTCCTAAAGCAAAAATTGCCAAAGCGTGAAGATGATTGAAGTGGAAGTTGACATGCCCAAATGCGCCCTTCAAGGGTAAAATAATTAAATTTAAATTCCTAAGGCATTTTTTAAAGGGAAAATGAAGAATATGCCTAGAAGATGATGCTAGTTTCCAGAGTTAGAAAAATCTTCAGAAGGGAATTTTTTTAGGAAAATCAAGAGAATTTGCCAAGGCCAAGAAATGGGAAATTACAGGAGTGGAAGACATCCAGAGGATAAGATTAAAAACGTTAGCCATTTTTATTATTTTTAAATAATAAAAATTAAAAGAACCCCTTCGTCCGGATACACATGAAAACGATGGATTCTGGAAGAATTTTTCTTCTGGGTATTAAACATTTGCAATTCAGAAGTGATTCAAGCTTACTCCATGCCATGTCCACATCATTTCGATGGATATTTTGCCCAGTGCCTATTTTAAATAAAATTCCTAAGGCAAAATTGAGAGATTTCTCTAAGGTGAACGAGCAAAATGAATGAGAGGCACTTCGCTAGAAGTTTTGAGCTAGATAATTTTGCCAAAGCGAAGACAAGATCAAATGACTTAACCAAATGTTTCGAAATTGTTCAAGGAAGTGAATGATTTAATATTTTAAGAAATCAAATGCGACGAGGCAGGCCTGTGCGGAGATGATGAATTCACAATTCTAGAAGATGCCTCAGATGACAAGTGTTACAACGGAGAAAAGGGAAAATGAATTTGAAAATTTGCTAAGTATAGCCTCTGCAGGAATTCGACCAGGCTATAAGATTTTAAAATCCTCTTCATTTCTCTCACCAGCTGCTGAATGCAAAAATATTGGCTAAGTGAAAGTACGAATTTTTTGAAGAGATTGCAATTGCTGAGAAGTTTGAAATTGTGAGAGAGCTGAAGGAGAAGTGCAAATTTGCAAAAGTTGAAGTTGCTAAAGGAAGTGCGACTTAACTTGCAGTGGTTGCAGTTGCTGAGAGGCACGAATTCCCAAGTTGCCAGTTGCTGCATTTGCTGAGAAGGTACAAATTTTCAAAAGTTGAAGTGGCTGAATGCTGAAGTACGACTTGAGAAGAAAATTCTTAAGTTGCTGAATGTTGAAGTACGACTTGAGAAGAAAGGTTTTAAGTTGTTGAATGCTAAAGTACGACTTGAAAAAAACAGTTTGAAGTTGCTGAAAGTGCTAAGTTAGAAGGAAAAGTACGAACTTCAAAGAGGAGGTTTCAAATTTGTTGAAAGTAAATTGCTACAAGCAAACATTTCCAAGTATTTGGCACTGCGTTGCTGCAACCAGAGAAGAAACTTTTAAAACATTGAAGTAAACAAGCGTAGTTGAGGTTTGCAGCTGAAAGTGACAAAGTGTTGCAGCCTTTTTATTTAAAAAATCTGCTAGCACCCTCAAAAGCGATATATTGTTTTATAAAATCTTGTTTTCTAATGACTCTCTTGCCTTTTTGCGGAATGGCTGAATCAAGCAGAAGAGCTGCAGGCAGAAACAACCACACCGAGTCCAGACAGGCTTGTTGTGACCTTTTCACACATCACCCCATCCAAGATGGTAACCCCCTAATTTTTTTTGCTCCATTCTAGTCTTTTGGCTTTGGGTTCTCTCTGTCTCTGATCTTTTGTCCTTCCGGGGATGTCCCGTTTGACCTCAGTTGAGTAATTGACAAATTTAGGGTTGCTATCCTTTAGACCCATTCGAGGTCAAGATTGAGTTACTTAGGTGAAATCTAAGTACAGCAACACATTCAGAAAGTTCAAGGTAGAATCCCCCTGAGATCTCACTGAAATCTGACCACTTACTATTTTTAGTAAGTACATAATTTGAGACTTGTTCCTCAGGATTTTGGGATTCTAACTACTTCAGCACAATCAGGCAGCTTCAAAGTGCCTACACGCAAAATTTGAACGGATTCAAACAACTAGCTATTTTTAGCAGTTCAGCCTTCGGAGGTTATTTTCAGGATTTAGACAAGCAATTCTCCGATAAGTGATAGGAGAATTGATCTGGGTTTTCCAAGACCTTCGTGATGGTGTAACATGCAAATCAAGTCGGGGACTTTCAGAGGTCAGCCTTTCGAGGCTATTTTTAGGGTTTGCATGCAAGAATTTTCAATGCACGTCTGGATATTCCATCTGGGTTTCACAAGAGCTTCGCAGTGATATGACATGCAAGTGTATCGGATCAGTTTTCAAGGACTTACTATTTTTAGCCAGTGCCAGAACTTTGACCAGTTTTCTGGGTTTTTCTGGGTTTTTTGAGATCCCACAGGCACTATGACATGCAAACTCATCCGACATCGGATTGACCACTTTCGGGACACTTACTATAAATAGCAACTTCAATCCAATAGCTACCTAGCACTTCATTCCAGCGAGCAAAACGACAAGCAATATAAATCAGGAGCAGTCGGGACCATGTGCAAGTCAGATTAGGGTTTCCTTGCCATGTCTAAAAATAGATGAAGTGAAATGTAGAGATGTAAGAATGAAGCACACCACCATGATCAACATCCTTTGGGCTACCTACTGGCAAATTTTGAGCAAAATCGGAAGACTTACTATTTTTAGTAAGTCAAGACACGGCTATAAATAGCAGGTCTGCGTCGAAAGTCGGTATGAACAGAGCACTCAAGTTATCAGGATCAAACATAGCAAGTTTCAGGTCGAACGGAGCTACTGAAGCAGGCGACTTTGAAACTTACTATAAATAGCAGGTGGCTAAAATTAGCACATCATTACCAGAAGCAAGTATGAACAGGTCTCTCATAGCATCAGAGGCAACTGGAGCAAATTTCAAAGCAAACAGAGATACGGGAATTGATCAATTCTAGGGTTTGCTAAAAATAGTAAATGGCTAAAAATAGCATATATTGTGCCGGATAAGATGTGAACAGGATGACGACACCAGATGGAGGCACAACCATGCCCGTTCCAGTGCAAAGCAGGGTGAAACGCAATGAAACCCTAATTTTACTAAAAATAGAAAGCCAAAACAGGGTTAGGGCGTTGGAAATTCATAAATGATAACTGGCATTAAACACCTTCATACACGCCCAGGAGAAATGAAAGGTACAAAAAAGGTTCTAAGTATGAAATTCCCTTGGGCAAGTTTGAAATGCTCCTTCCAGAGGCATGAAAATTATCCTAAGGCATAGAAATTCTTCTAAGGCAAGAGATTTTCCTCCTCATACCCCCAAATGCGCTTGAGGAAGGTGAAAGGTCAAGCTTGGGCATGGATTTTCCATCTCACATAGTGAAATGCGCTTGAAAAAGGAAGTCAACACCCTCATATGCGCCAAGAGGAGGTTGCACATGCTAAATGCGCTAGAAGGAGGTGAAGAGCCACTAAAGGGGGGCGGAATTCCTTCCAACACTAGCAAATGCGCTCAAGAGTGGAAGCATCATATGCTAAATGCGCTAGGAGGAGGTGAAAGGTCACTTAGGACGTGGAAATTTCCTCTAACACTATGAAATGCGCCCAACTTGGAAGCCACCTAGCCCATATGTGCTTGGGGAAGCTGAAGGGTCACAGGATAATGGAAGGTTGTTTCTCACATGTGATATGTGTGCTCAAAGATAAAATGGAAGTCTAGTGTAGGATATGCGCCAGAGGAGGTGAAGGGTCATATCTTAGGTGTGGGGTGATGAAGGAAATGCGCTTGAAGGCAAGGAAGCTACATAGTCAAAATGCGCCAGAAGGAGGTGAAGAGTCACCCTAGGCATGAGATTCCTTCATGGCATTTGTGCCCCAAGTAAAAGGTAAAAGGTGAAAGATAAAAGCGTTAAGTGGTGAAGGTGAAATGCGCTTGAAGGTGAAAGTCCTCTATGAGGAATGCGCTAGAGGAAGGTGAAGGGTCACCATGTGAAATGCGCCAAGGGAAAAGTAATGCTAAGGGGGGGTGATTGTTTAAAAGACCAAGGGTTATATTTATTTATTTTTTCCTCTTCACATCATGAAATGCGCCTAGTAAGTGGGGACTTGAAGAGTGAGAATGGCTAAGTAAGAAAGGAAAGGTCTAGGCGTGGAATTGCCTAAGAAAGGAAATGGAAGAAGGACATGCTTTATGCACCCTTGAAGGGTAAAATAATTAAATTTAAATTCCTAAGGCATTCTTTAAAGGGAAAATGAAGAACACGCCTAGAGGATGATGCTAGTTTCTAGAGTTAGAAAAATCTTCAGAAGGGAATTTTTTCAGGAAAATCAAGAGAATTTTCCAAGGCCAAGAAATGGGAAATTACAGGAGTGGAAGACATTCGGAGGATAAGATTAAAAACATTAGCCATTTTTATTATTTTTAAATAATAAAAATTAAAAGAACCCCTTTGTCCGAATACACATGAAAACAATGGATTCTGGAAGGATTTTTCTTCTGGGTATTAAACATTTGCAATTCAGAGGTGATTCAAACGTTCTCCACGCCATGCCCACAGTTCGATGGATATTTTGCCCAGTCCCTATTTTAAATAAAATTCCTAAGGCAAATTTGAGAAATTTCTCTAAGGCAAACGAACAAAATGAATGAGAGGCACTTCGCTAGAAGTTTTGAGCTAGATAATTTTGCCAAAGCAAAGACAAGATCAAATGACTTAGCCAAACATTTCGAAATTGTTCAAGGAAGTGAACGATTTAATATTTTAAGAAATCAAATGCGACGAGGCAGGCCTATGCAGAGATGATGAATTCATAATTCAAGAAGATGCCTCAGATGACAAGTGTTACAACGGAGAAAAGAGAGGGAAAATGAATTCAAAATTTTTTTTTTGCCAAGAATAGCCTCCTCAAGAATTCAACCAGGCTATAAGATTTTCAAACCCTCTTCATTCCTCTCACCAGTTGCTGAATGCAAAGACATTGGCTAAGCGAAAGTACGAATTTTTGAAGAGATTGCAATTGCTGAGAAGTTCGAAATTGTGAGAAAGCTGAAAGAGAAGTGCAAATTTGTAAAAGTTGAAGTTGCTGAAGGAAGTGCGACTTAACTTGCTGAGGCTACAGTTGCTGAGAGGCACGAATTCCCAAGTTGCCAGTTGCTGCATTTGCTGAGAAGGTACAAATTTGCCAAAAGTCTGAAGTTGCTGAATGCTGAAGTACAACTTGAGGAGAAGGTTTGAAGTTGCTGAAAGTTGTTGAAAGTTGCTAAGTTAGAAAGAAAAGTACAAACTTCAAAAGAGAGGTTTCAAATTTATTGAAAGTAAATTGCTGCAAGCAAACATTTCCAAGTGTTTGGCATTGTGTTGCTGCAACCAGAGAGGAAACTTCTAAAAACGTTGAAGTAAACAGGCGTAGTTGAGGTTTGCAGCTGAAAGTGACAAAGTGTTGCAGCCTTTTTATTTAAAAATCTGCTGGCACCCTCAAAAGCGATATATTGTTTTATAAAATCTTGTTTTCTAATGACTCTCTTGCCTTTTTGCAGAATGGCCGAATCAAGCAGAAGAGCTGTAGGAAGAAACAACCACACCGAGTCCAGACAGGCTGTGATCAAGAAATTGGGCAAGTCATTCTTGCCAGAATCCAAATTTTCATCCAAGCTCGGCAGGCTAGCTAACACAAACTTAGGCTCATTCAACATGGAAGCATTCAGAAGAAGGATATTGGGGACTGGAGGCCATCACCCATCAGTGACTTCACACAGTATTGTCAGAAGTGGATTGTATGTAGCTGCCAACTTTCCGCCAGCTATCCGGTGTCCAGAACTCATCATGGAGTGCACCTATCACTACAATGCAAAACATAGAACAGTCACTTTGCCAGATGGCAAGGTGCTGGCTAACCTAACACCTGAAGCGATCGGGGAGGCATTCGGGATTCCAGTTCATGAGAAGATGATCTACAAGATGAAAGAGAGAGCTGAAAAGATGTACTCATCCACCACAGACCGGTGTGCTGATTTGATAAACACTAGGTGGATGATTAAACCCAAGCCAACTCACACCAAATTGCCCAAGCAGATAGTCTCAGAGGACTTGAGACAGGAGTTTGGTGATCTCATTATGATGCTGAGCAGAGTTGGAGGATGCCCCCAAGCGTTCATCTTTGAACCTTGGATGTTTTATTTTGTCAACTTGGTGTTAGAGGGAAAGGATTACATGGATTGGGAACTGATGATCAGTGATAACATACATGAGCAGCTTCGTGGCATGAGGAGAATGAAGACATTTTACATGGGCTCCTACCTTGTCTATATGCTGGCTCGCATGACGAGATATAGAGGGATCTCTTACAACGAACCAATCGGTTGCGAATCCCATCAGTTTAAAATATATGAAGCTTGTCCACAGTTGCATCTGACAAGCACAACCAATTACAAGAGGGTCAATGACGCCTTTACAATGCATATGACGAGGACCTTGCAGCAGAGAACCCACCACAGAATATCAAGGGAGGCACAAGAAATGATTGAGAAATTCGAATGTTGGTTTATCCAATTTCCAAAATTCACCTACATAAGGCTGCAAGGATTTTCCTCCTATCCATACAGATTGCCTCGGTATCCCACAAATAGGATAGTAATGCTGGAAGTATCTAGGCAATTGATTGCCTATGATAAGATTCAGAAGAAGAAGAAGAAAGGTGGACTCGGATTCCCAATTACCATGGGGAATTCAGATGAAATCTGCCCATCGCTGCAACCAGCAAGAGAGGCAGAAGCGAAGCTCCAATTCTTCCACCTTTCCTATCACACCAGTAGGCATTACTATGATCCCCACAGAAACATCAGGTGGATACTGACAGAGGAGTTCAGGCACAAGGTGCAAATCGAGGACTTTTGGGCTAGTGCAGTGGATGAGATCGAAGTCAGAAAGAGAATGTTTTCTCAGATACCGTTGGGGATGGTCAGAGAGTGTGAGATCATCCCAGTGCCAGATCAGATTGAGGAGGATATAAACGTAGTACAGGCTGACTACGAGACAGTAAGAGATACACCTCTGCCACTCCTAGATTGGTCTGAGCCAGAGGTCATTGACTTGGATACACTTTGTATCCCAGTCTTGACATTTACGCGGAGTTGGGTAGAGAGGCATGTCAGCCGACTCAAGGGAAGGTCAGTTCCCCTTACCTACAATTTGATGGGAGACAGTAGATTGCAGACAACTAATCAGAGGAGATGGAGTAACCCAACTCCAGAGCCTAGAGGAAAGGAGCCAGTTCGACCTGAGCCAGTGGTAGTTGAGGAGTCCATGCATACACCATCTCGGACACACTCTCCAAGCTTACAGGAGGTGTCTTTGTTTGTTGATCAAAGGGAGAGATTGGACGTAGAGTAGACAGTGCAAGTAGAGAATCGACCACCTCGTAGAGAATCAGTGGGTCAGAGCATCAACATGCCCCAAGAAGAACATCAGCAGGAAAATCAGCAAGAGACAGATGAGGGGACGACTACTGATACTCAATTTCAGCAGGAAATTGAGGCAGCTCTCGAGGGTGATGCTACTTCAGATCAGGATGCCCAGAGCTCGGGAGACACGGAGCCTATTGATGACGGTGAGCCTCGTCAGAATGATGGCAGAGGGGAGGTTCACGAGGTGGAGGCTGAGGTAGAACAGCCTTTTATTATATCTGACATACGGCAAGAGGTGCCAGAATGGCTAAGGGACAGAATGAGGCGTGATCTTGTAGATGAGACCGATCCCGCAGCCAAGATGGAAGAATTATTACAGAGGACCAGTGCACCTCTAGAAAAGAAAAAGGCTAGAAAGTTCTCCAAAATATCCACAGATGAGGATGGATCCCGAACCTTGCATATGGCAGTTCCTCGGGTAGAATGTGATAGAGACGAGGCCATTCCTGAGAACTATGTTGTGACAACCATGGAACTTGGCCGCCCTACTGGAGCACAATTGGTAGAGGAGTGCGATAATTCCTATCGAGCGCTCAAGGATAGATTGTCCCATGTTGAGGGCAAATACAAAAGGTTGAAGGTAGAGCACAAGATGCTGATTGGCTATGTGCAGCACTTGTCCCGTCCTTGTGGGCAAGAAAATCCGGCAATTGAACTTCCAGCTGAGTTTTCCAGGGAGTCAATCAGTGGGTTAGAAGATTTGAAGAGAATGGCACAGCAGGCAGACAAGTTGGTTGCCAGTGTGCGTACAGAGACAAGAAAGTTCATGGAAGATCTTGCACATGCCTATGGGCAAGCTTTCGATATTATGGCTAGAGTGGAGGCAGTTAACCATGCTTGGGGTGAGGCTCGCATCTATCAGACGCGAGTTGTTCTCCGTTTAGGGGCTTTGATGAGCATACCTCAACAGACTTTGGTTGAGGGAGGTGTTATCCAGCAGGGACATAGATACGATTTCGCCAGATGGTATTCTTCAGTAGTCACAGGCCGGGGATTCTATGATGCATCACAGGCAGATTCTGTCAGGGTCAGGAAGGCCATGACGAACATCTTAGATGGAATTCTCAACACGTTGGAGGCAATTTTTGCCAAGAGGTTGACTGCTGAAGAGGTAACTGCAAATGGATTGAAAGATAGATTGGCGCCATTCTTCTCTGAGGTGAAGACCTTCACATAGGACGATTTCGAGAACACGGCCACGTTCTCCAGTATCATACAAAACACCAAGGACGCCCTTGCTGCCTAGAAGAAATCATGTGCCCGGCATGGGCAAACAGTTGCAGTTTTGGAGTTTCAGTTGGATCACATTCCTCCTATCTCTGATCAGGAAGTTGAGGTAGTCTTGGCCAGATTCATCAGATTTGCAGCCAGTGAGAAGGAGAAAGGAAACGCCCTTCTGGACAATGACCTTCTGGAAGGAGACGCCGTGCATTGATGAGGAGTGGAGGGTGCATTCATTACCCCACTCCTTTCGGTGGCGGTTTTTAGGGCAGAAACCCTAATTAGTGCATGGGTGGCTCAATCTGAGCCCTTTATTGTAATCAGATCTGAACCGTCCACTAATTGGAATCATTATAAAAGGGGCATCCCCCCTCATTTGTAAACAGTTAGTTAGAATTAGAATCAGAGATAAATCAGAGCTAGACAGAGATAGAGATTGATAGAAGTTAAAGTAGAGGTAGGAGTTAGCTTAGTTGGAAAGGAAAGAAAGACTTTCCCTTTGAAAGTTTTTGCAAAAGATTGTTGTGTAAGACTCTCATGATATAAAGATTTCATTGATTGGTGACTTCATTTTGTGTTGTGGGCAGTTGACGAGATCTTTTCGTCTTTCCAATTCGAATAGAGTAAAGTAAAGTAGATTTGTTTTCATGCAAGTAGAGTTAAATGTGGAATGTGACATTAGTTTGGGCATATCTTCCCGTATCCATACCATTGGCGGACTTGCTAACGGTAAGTCTGCTCCTGCGTGGTCAACTGGAATCTCAGCACTTAACTTCGATTGTGTTCAATGTGCCCACTTGCTTCGTTGTGAAGGGGTGTGCATGGTGAATCTCAATTTGAACATCTCATCCATCCTTTGAAGATTGCACCAGCTTTGTCAGAGTTGTCCGAAGGGGAGACGAAACGAAGTTTGGTTTGAAGACTGTCAAAGCTAATCCTTGCATTCCACCCATAGAAATAGATTGTAGAATTCCTATCCCTACCTCCTTTAAATTCAGCATTTCCCGATCCGTTCAAATATCAGAGCATTATAGTCAAAATCCTTCATTTGCTTGAGCATATAAAGTTGAACAATTACATAAGTCCCCTTGGAATACCCAGCATATTCACATCAACCAACTGAGTCTATTCGCATTAAAGGAACCTGTTGACGTGCTTTTTATGACAGCGCCAGCACAGAATAAAGTTGCCCAACGGTCACTCTATTCTCTCTTGATCAAAGTGTCCCACATGCTAAGATTGCTTGAAAGTTCATGTGTTCGACTCCAAGGTTCTTTTTATCGCGAATAGACCCAATTGGTTGATGTGTTTTGCTGGTTATTTCAAGGGGACTTACGTAGTTGTTCAACTCTGTGAAGCAATTAGGACATGAATGATTTGGCAATATGGTTCTGATATCTAGACTGACTCGGAAAATGCAGAATTTAAAGGGGATAGGGATAGGGATTCTGCAAATCTACTTCTAAAGGGTGGAGGACGAAGATCGACTTAAACAATCTTCAAACCAAACTTTGCTTTGTCTTCTTTCGAACAACTCCGACAAAGTTGGTGCAATCTTCAAAGGATGAGAAAATATTCAAACCATGACACAACATGTTCATACCATCACAACGATGCATATGGACATATGAGTCACAATCGAAGTTAAGCGCTATTACTCCAGTTGACCACGCAAGGCGAACTCACCGTCAGCCAGTCCGCTAGTGGTACGGACGAAAGAAGATATGCTCAAATCACAACACCACACTCCACAATTAACAACTACTTGCATGAAATAAAAATCTATTTTACTCTATCTACCTTGAATTGGAAAGACGAAATGGCCTTGCTAGCTACTCATAACAAAGAAGAAATCACCAAACAATGAAACTCTTTGTATTATGAAAAGTGTTCACAACAACCTTTTACAAAACTTTCAAAGGAAAGTTTTCTTCCCTCCTCAATCTAAAGCTAACTTCTAAGCTAAATGCCTTCTACTCTCTAGCTCTGATCCAATTCCAATTCTAATCTCTATCTCTAATTCTAATCATTACAAATGAGGGGGGATGCCCCTTTTATAATAAGTCCAATTCAGTGGACGGTTCAGATCAAATTACAATGAAGGGCTCAGATCGAGCCACCTATGCCCTGATTAGGGTTTCTGCCCTAAAAACCGCCACAAAGAGGAGTGGGCAATGAATGCACAGAATATTCTCCACTCCCCTGCAGGAATCATAATGAGCAATTAATGCCCACTACCATCATCAAGAAGATCCTCATCCATGAGAGCGTTCCCACTGGCCTTCTCCCGGATAGCAAACTCGATCAACCGGGCCAATACTGCTTCAACCTCCTGGTAGAGATCGTGGAATATGGTTGAGCTGGAACTCCAAGACTGCTACCGTCTGTCCGTATCTGGTGTAAGATTTTCTCCATGTCACTAAGGCGTCCTGGGTATGCTGAATTATACTAGAGAACGTGGAGACATTCTCAAAGTCATCCAGGACAAGTGACCTCGCAGCTGAGAAGAATGGAGGCAGTCTACTTTTCAAACCATCAGCAGTTATCTCCTCTGGGACCAACTTTCTAGCAAATATGGCCTCTAATGTATTGAGGACTCCCCCCAAGATGTTGCCCATTGCTTTCCTCACTTTAGCTGAATCTGCCCTTGCCGCGTCGTGAAATCCACGGCCTGTGACCATCGAGGAGTACCAACTGGTGAAATCATACCTATCACCTCTCTGAATTACACCTCCATCCACCAACGTTTCTAGAGGTATATGCATCAAAGCCCCCAAACGAAGTACAGTCTTCGTTTGATAGATGCGAGTATCACCCCAGGCCTGATCTACTATATCCATCCGTGCCAAAATACTTGAGGCCTGTCGATAAGCATCGGCAAGGTCCTCCATGAATTTCCCTGTCTCGGTATGAACACGGCTAACCCACTTGTCTGCCTCCGTTTCCATTTTCTTCAAATCCTCTAAGGCAACAACTGACTCCTTCGGAAGCTCTGATGGACGTTCCACTGCTGGGTTTGCTGGTTCACCTGGATGTGCTAGATTTTGTACGTATCCTATCAAAGTTTTGTGCTCCTTCTTCAATTTCTTATACTTCCCCTCCGTGCGGAGCAACTGATCCTTCAATGCCTGATAGGAGTTATCGAACTCCTCGATAACTTGGGCTCCCGTAGGACGACCCAACTCTACTGTGGTGATCACGTAATTTTCAGGCCTCTCCTCGGTTCGATCACAATCTTCCCTCGGAATAGCCACCTGAAGCGTGCGAGAGCCTGACTCGTCGGTCGAGATCTTTGAAAACTTTCGGGCCCTTTTCTTCTCTGGTGGCGCACTGATCCTCGAGGAACTCCTCCATCTCAATGGCCGGATCCATATCATCCTCGGGTTCTCTCCTCATTCTGTCGGAAAGCCAATCAGGCACTGTCTGCTGTGGATTACAAATGACAAGGGGTTGTTCTTCTGTTGCCTCCATCTCGTGCACTTCCTCTCTTCTTGCACTGGTTTGCTCAGGCTCATCCTCCTCTATAAGCTGGGTATCTCCCGACCCTTGGGTCCCCTGTTCTGTGTTTTCTTCTTCTTCCAAAGCCGTGTCCAACATCTGCTGAAAATGGGTGTCGGCCATTGTTTCCTCTTCCTCCTCATGTTGGCCGCCCCTGGATAGACTGACACTAGCTGATTCCCGGGCGTTGGGCTGATCTACCTCCTCAAGTCCCTGCTCTTCCTCTAATCCTGCCCTCTGATCGGCAAATAATGAAACCACTCTCAAACTCGAAGACTGAGTTTGTGAGTGCACGGGTGATGCTTGTTCTATCCTCAACGGTATCGGTTGGGTTGGCACTTCCACTTGTGTCCTCGATGCCTGAGCAATTTGTTTCCCCCTTTTTACCGATAACGGCCTTGGGTCACCCATCAAGCTATAAGTAAGGGCGATCGACTTGCTCTTGAGTCTGCATACATGTCTGTCGACCCAAGTCTTGGTAAAAGTCATCACCGGGATAGAAAGCGTGTCCAAGTCCATGATCTCTGGCTCGGACCAATCAGGTGGTGGGACAGGAGTATCCCTAACTGACCCATAGTCGGGTTGCATAACGTTGACATCTTCCTCCACCTGGTCGGGAACTGGAATAATCTCACATTCTCTAATCAACTTGAGAGGAAGTCTGGAAAACATTCTTCTTCTTATCTCAGCCTCATCCACTGCATTTGCCCAAAAGTCCTCCAGATGAGCTCTGTGCCGGTATTCAACGTTCTGTATCATCCGGATGTTCCTGTAAGGATCGAAATCCTGCCTGCCTGTGTGATATGACAAATGATAAGATTGCAGCTCGTCCTCTGCCTCTCGGTTGCCTGCAAAGAGGGACACACCTCAATGGAATTTCCCATGGTGATAGGGAAATCAAGTCCACCCTTCTTTTTCCTTTTCTGAATCTTATCGTAGGCAATCAATTGCCTAGATACCTCAAGCATTACTATGTGATCAGTGGGGTATCGTGGTAACCGATACGGATACGAAGTGAACCCCTGCAGCCTAATATATGTGAATTTCGGGAATTGGATGAGCCAATACCCATATTCCTCAATCAATGTCTGTGCTTCTTTAGATATTCTCTGCTGCGTTCTCTGCTGAAGTGTCCTCGCAATGTGCATTGTGAATGCATCATTTGCCCGTTTATAGTTGGCAATGTTAGCCAAATGTAGCTGTGTGTAGGCTTCATGGATTTCGAATTGACCAGGGGCACAGCCGATTGGCTCCTTGTACGAAATCCCTCTGTACTTAGTCATTCTGGCCAACATGTAAATCACATATGATCTCATGTAGAAAGTCTTCGTCACCCTCAAGCTCCTGAATTGCTCATCGATGTGGTTGCTAATCATCCTAGCCCAATCGACACACTCTTTTCCTTCCAAGATGATCTCGATGAAGTAGAACATCCAAGGCTCGAAATGTAAGCCTGTGCACTCCCATTCACCCGGCTTAGCATCATTATCAAATCACAGTATTCTTGTTTCACGTCCTCAGCAATTATCTGCTTTGGGAGCTTAGTGCGGGGTGGCCTCGGCTTCTGCATCCAAACTCTGTTGATGACTGCAGTGACTCTTTCGAAAGAGGAAGAGTACATCTTGTCTGCCCTTTTGTTTGTTCTGTATAACATCTCCTCAGCAGTTGGAATCCCAAATGCCTCTCCGATGGCATCCGGTGTGAAGTTGGCGAGCAGTTTACCATCCGGAGAGACAATCGTCCTACGTTCTGGCTTGTAGTGATTGGCGCACTCCATAATTAGCTCCGGACACTGAATTGCTGGCGGAAAACTAGCAGCTGCGTAGATTCCACTCTTCATTATATTATGTGCCGTGACGGATGGTTGATGGCCCCCTAGCCCGAACATCCTCGATTTGAGTGCATTTAGATTAAATGAACCAAGGTTGATGTCATTTAATCCTGCCAACTTTGAAACTATTGCTGACTTTGGGAGAAATGGCTTAGCGAGCCTTTTAATCATTACCTGCCGGGATGAGCCAGCCTTGCCTGCTTCAGTGTTTGCAGCTCTGCCTGCGGCTCTGCTTGTTCCTGCAACATCCTTTGCGCCAGCCATCTGTAAAAATAAAATAGAAGAATAAGCTAGGCTGCAGATTAATAAAATAAAACAATTCCCGAGATGGCTGCGAATATGGAGTTAGCTTTGAAAATAAAATTCCTCAGCATAAATTTCTAACTCCAAACCTCAAACTATATAAAAATCTCCGAGTTTGGAGACAACTCTCAGCAACTGCACTTCTGACTGGTGAAGAAAAAACGCAGCAAGCTAATAACTTTTAGCAATGTAGCTAATTTCTCCAGCACAAATAGTTCGAACCTTGACTTCACTTTGTCAACTTCAGCAGTTAGAGGAATAAAGAGTTGCCAGTAATATGAAATTTCAACTTCCTCAACTTCTCAATGTTTAAACTCCTTCAACACTTCGACCTTCAGTAGCTTGAAAATAAAGATCTCCAGAGAAAAGAAATCTTCTACAACTTCGCAAATCTGCAGCGACTTCAACAGTCTGGAAATAAAATCTTAGCCCTCCAGTATACAACTTCGAACTTCGCAGCAACTCCACTTTCAGCTCTTTGAGAATTAAATTCTCCAGCAACTCCGGAAAATAACTTCAACCTTCAACTTCAAAGTTGCAGCAACACGCTTTCAGCTTTTCGAAAGAAAGAGTCTCGGCAAATGAAAATTTCTCCAGCACTTCGACCTTCAGTAGCTTGAAAATAAAGATCTCCAGAGAAAAGAAATCTTCTACAACTTTGCAAATCTGCAGCGACTTCAACAATCTGGAAATAAAATCTTAGCCCTCCAGTATACAACTTTAAAACTTCGCAGCAACTCCACTTTCAGCTCTTTGAGAATTAAATTCTCCAGCAACTCCGGAAAATAACTTCAACCTTCAACTTCGAAGTTGCAGCAACACGCTTTCAGCTTTTCGAAAGAAAGAGTCTCGGCAAATGAAAATTTCTCCTGCACTTCGTACTTTCAGCAACTCAACACTCCGAAATAAAATAAACTCTCAAAGAATTTCTCTCCTCAACCACTTGGAAAATATTTCAATCTCTCAAGAACTTCTTCAGCAACTTCAACTTCGAAACAATGTGAGGAGAAATGAGAGAAGAGATTGTTTAAATAACTTTTCTCGGAGAATCCTGCTAAGTAGTGCTGGGGCTATTTTTAGCACCTTCATCAATTTTCCACTCTCTTCGTTCGGAATCTTCTAATTCAAGCGCAGTAGTGGGCTAGTCGTCAGCCGGTCATTATGGCAGTTGCTATTAATAATGATTCCTTCTTCTTCAAATTTCGAATTTTCCTCTTAGTCTGCCAGTTAACTCTTGGCGATTTAAACAACTCGCGAGAAAAACAATCACTTGACTTGATTTAAAATTCCATTTTAAAATCTCGCAGTGTTTAAATAAATTCAACTCGAAAAATTTCGTGGGAGTTGTAAATATATTTCCAACTTTTAAAATGTCTGTCATTTAAATCCTTGATTTCATAAAATTTGCCTTAGACATTTTAAATTTTCTCATTAAAATGTTCAACTCCGAGTGATTAAAAATTACTTGTGCCTGCTCGAAATAGTTCACCCTCTAAGATTTAATTTTCGTTAAGAAAATAATCTAGGCAAAACGAATTTCCTCTGAAAATATTAAAATTTCCCTTAGGAAATTAATTTTAAAATTTCCCAACCCATGGGTGCCTTTTGAACGGGTTCATTTGATTTTTCACTTGACCCATGGAAAATATTTAGTTGCTTCCGCCTTGGAAATAAAACTTCGTCACTGTGTCCACTTCATTTAAATGTCTTTGGAAAATTTTAAAATTCATCAAGCTATCTTTTCATGCCAAGGGCGTGTTTTTCCCCAGTGAAATGTTATTCCATTTAGAAAATATTTCTAACATTTTCTCTACCATAGGTGTATATTTTTGATGAAATATTTATTTCATTTTAAAAAAATTCCTCACTTTACACCTCTGGCGCACTTGACCCCTTGGCATTTATTTTTTTGCGACTTAGAAATTTTCTCCAGTCATCTCACATCTTGGGCGTATTTCACTCAGTGATGTTTTATTTTGCTAGCTTTTACCCCTGCCACGCCTGAGAAACATTTTCAATCAAGGGCGCATTTAGCATGAGCCACTTTCATTTTCCACACTTAGAAAAATTTTAAAAAAATCTCCACTTCAACTAGGGCGCATATTCATGTGTCTACTTCTACTCCTCGTGCCTTAGCATCTTATTGCCTCCTGGGCGTATTTTACTCATGCAAGCTTTGATTTCTTACTTAGAAAATTCCCAAACACTTAGAATATCCTTTCAAGGTGAGGGCGCATTTTGACCTCTCTCATTTCGTTGCCTTAGGAAATTTTCTCCAGCAACCTTGGGCGCATATGGGGTCTTGAGCTTTCATTTTCTTGACTTAGAAATTTCTCCAAGTCCTAGCCACTTTATCTTGCCTTGGGCGCATATGGGTGTGTCTGGTTTTATTTTCACCACCTAGAATTTCTTCAAGCCATGTATCTTCTTGAGGGCGCATTTTGACCTCTCTATGCCTTAGGAAAATTTCGGCCTTCATTATCCTTCTCAAGGTGAGGGCGCATTTTGACCTCTCTACTTTCATTTTATGCCTTAGAAGAATTTGAAGGCACTTCCAAGGTGGGCGCATTTACATGGGTCCACTTTCATTTTCATGCCTTAGACGTTTTGAGAGAGTCATCAAGGTGGGCGCATTTCCTTGGGTCTACTTTCATTTTTTTTTGCCTTAGACGTTTTGAGTCTTCAATCCTTGAGGTGAGGGCGCAAATCACTAGGTGAGCTTTCACTTTCCACGCCTTAGAACTTTTTCAAGGCATCACTACCCTTGGGCGCAAATGAGGTGTTGCACTTTCAATTTCATACTTAGCCGCTTTTCACCTATCCTCTTCTTCCTTGGGCGCAAATGAGACCCCATGCTTCTGTTTTGCTAGGTGGGCGCATTTACACATGTGAGCTTTCATTTTCACCATGGGCGCATTTGGAAGGGGCTACTTTGATTTTACGACTTAGAAACTTTCTTCAAGGCTCTACCTTGGTGGGCGCAAATGCTAGGGTAAGCTTTTAATTTTGCCTTAGAAAATATTTTCCCTGCCTCTGCCTGCCTTTGTTTACGCATTCTATTTTTAGCGAGTTGTGCTATTTTTAGCAAGTCCCTTGATTTTCAACCTCTAAGGCTCCGTTTTGCCTGAAAATTTCATCAGATGATCTTCTTCACCTTGTGAACCTGTTTTGTCAGTCCTCTGCCCTGACCTGCTATTTATAGCCACCTGCTATTTATAGTAAGTTTGACTTTCTGACTTCAGTAGCTCCGTTTTGCCTGAAAGTTGCAACGCTTGATCTTGATAGCTTGAGGGTCACTCTGATGCCAACCTTGGGTGCAGACCTGCTATTTATAGCCGTGCCCTGACTTACTAAAAATAGTAAGTTCTCCGACTTCGCTCAAATTTTGCCAGCAGGTACTGTGAAGTGTGCCGACATGGGTGGGGTACTTCGTTTCGGCTATTTTTGGATTTTACCCCCTATAAAAGTGGAAACCCTAATTTGACTTGCATGTATCCCGAACGGTCTCCGTTCGACTTCGTTCCTTCTGCATGTCGTTCTGCTTGCTAAACTGGAGTGTTGGGCGGCTGCCAGAGTGTACCTGCTAAAAATAGAAACCGCCTGAAAAGTGACTCATCCACTGCCGGATGGTTTCACATGTCATATTGCCCGTGGGATCTCAAAAAATCCAGAAAAACCCAGAAAACTGGTCTGCATGCATGCACTGGCTAAAAATAGTAAGTCCTTAAACTTTGATCTTCTCCGCTTGCATGTCACCTTGTTGCGAAGCTCTCGAAAAACCCGTAAAGAAAAACCCGGCATGCGTTGAAAAACACTGCATGCGAACCCTAAAAATAGCCTCCGAAGGCTGACTTATGAAAGTGGTTGTCTCGGTTTGCATGTTACATCACTGCGAAGGTTTTGGAAAACCCAGAAGGATTCTCCAGACATGCATCTGACAAGCTCATGTGGAAACCCTGAAAATGGCTCTTGAAGCCTGAACTGCCAAAAATAGCAAGTCATCTGATCTGGCTCAAAATTTACGTGGAGGCAGCTTGATGTTACCCGGATGCAGTGGAACTGACAGAATTCTGAAATCTCAATAAAATAGTCCCAAATTGAATACTTACTAAAAATAGTAAGTTGCCGGAATACAGTGAAAATTTAGGGTGACTCTGCTGGAAGTCTTCTGACTGCTGCACTAAGCTTAGATTTCAATTTTATGACTCGGTTTGACCTTAAATAAGCCTGAAGGATGAAAACCCTAATTACACAGACTTAACCAATACTTTAACCTGGGTCAAACGACAGGACATCCTCGGAAGGACCCGAGACCAGAGAGAGAGCGAACCAAAGCCAAAAGACCAGAATGGAGCAAAATTTAGGGGGCCCCCATCTTGATGGGGTGATGTGTAAAAAAGGTCACAACAGAACCTTGGAGTCGAACGCATGAACTTTCACGCAATCTTAGCATGCGGAACACTTTGATCAAGAGAGAATAGAGTGACCGTTGGACATTTTATTCTATGTTGGTGTTGTCATAAAACACACGTCAACATTAATCAATAGATAGCTTGGGTATGACGGTTGGATATAGGAGGAGTATTGCTACAATACTACATGTACCAAATTTCAATTGGTTTGCTCTCTTTAAATAAAATTGTATGGATATGATTCTCCAATCTTTTTTGAACTAACACTTCAAGGGACACAAGAAGATATAGCAAGAGACTTCATTGAGTAGAGCAGACAAGTTTTTAATAGGTTTATGTGATTAAATTCAGCATGTATAAATCAACAAAATATTTATTGTCAAAGATTGAATGGAGAGGCATTTTAAAGTAGGAAAGTTGCAACTTACAGGTAATTTTCCTTAAAAAAGAGTGGAATTAAAAAAATCATACCCCACTTCTAGGGATGTTACATAATAGTCCAACATATTGGAAAAATGGCTTATGGGTTGGATCTTTCTCCTAGCAGTCTTATCCACAACTTTTTGTATGTATTCTATTAAAAAAGGTACTAGGATAGAAAAATCACCCCTTCAACATCTTTATGATGAAGGAAAGTTAGTATTAGTGCTTGAAAAAATATTTAGGATTAGAGAAAAGTGATTGTTGAATTGAGTATGGACTAATTTATTGGTGCAAAGGAAGGGTTTCCTTGAGAGGATGCTACTTTGGATTTCGATAATATCCTAGATCACCTAGCATTATCTTACTTCATGGAAAGAAGATTAAAGTAGGGAGAATTTGTAATTTCCCCTCTTTTAATGTGCAACACTAAGTCTTTGTTGGTAGTTATATAGGATTGTGTTTTTTAGTTAGAGCAGCTATGTTGGTGTTAGTATTACATTTATCCATACTTTTTAATTAGGGAAGATTGATTAATGGAATAAATCAAATAACTTGGTCTATTGCCTAGTACTTATCAATTCATTTTTAGTTCATTTTGAGTTTAAAATAAAAAGATTCATGTGAATAAGCAACAACATAGTAGTAGAAATTTATAAAATTTATTGTTGCTATCTATTGTATTGCAATAATGCAAGTAGGTGGTTCTATCGGCCTCTAACATTCCAATTGACTACCTTCATTTGAGGACTAATTTTTAATAGTTACTATCAAAATTTAAGAAAAAAGGAGAGCTTGAGTTATGTAATGCACTAGGAAGAGGAGAAGGGATGCACTTGAAATTTGAAAAAAGAAAAAACATATATTTTGTTGGGCTGCACATTGTGTTTCAACTACTAATAGCTTAGAGATGAACCTTAAAGTGTACAGATTGAGATTCTTGAGGATGGAAACCCTTAAGCAACAAATTGGCATTCAATCTCACATTTGGAATACTAATATTGTCCAATTTTGCATGATGATCTTCAACTTGTATTTTTTTGTATTAATCATAGAGAGATAAACATACATTGTGGATCAGCAATGTTTAGCAGATCCCTGTGTTATACACTGTTGTGCAGCAAACTACATGCAAGTTACATACTATTTGAAGCCATCATAATACATCTTAATAGCATCTAGAGACTTTGTCATCTTACTGTTGTAAAATGCTATTGTCACACATTGCATAGTATACATAAATACAGCCAAAAAATACATAATGATAGATACAAAAGGGTAGATATTTTTGCAGATTGTTAATAGCAGACTGTCAAAAAGCCGTGCTCTAACTACCTTTCAGCCTCATCACGTACAGGTTCACCTTCAGAGAGCATTACATCCTTTATGGATGAATTCAGGCCTTCATTAATAATGGAACCTTGTACGACGTACATCTCTAACATCTTGGTTACCCCAAGCAGCCACTGTATTGCATGCCTATTGAAATTCTTTTAGTGCTCTTAAAAAGGTCCCATAATCTTCATGGACATTATGCCAAGCATCCCCATCAGTGATTAGCTTCCTAAACTTGGTCATGGAAATCTCCATCATTGTTGTGATCTACAAAGCAACCTTTAGAAAAATGAGTCATTTTGTTGACTCAGTAAGTGACCTCTTACACCCCTCAAATTTGTTCTCATTTCTTGCCCTCCAAAATGCCACATAATTTCGGTGGAAAGATAGTCCCAAAAAAAACTACTCTCATTATTTAAATTCAAATTTCTAAATAAGACAGTTTTCCACATAACTTTGCCATCATTAGTCCAAATTTCCAATTCATTACAAAAAAAATTCTAAACCCTTTGGCATAAAAATAGTCAAAGAAAATATGCATTATATATTCTGGTGTTTTACATATGTTGTAAATATCAATATCACCATGTTTTAATTTATATGGAACTCTTTGTAAAAGGAGAAGTCATATAAAGCAAGCCTTCTTGGGCTCCTTGATATTGTACCAGACAGAGTTAAAGACATCTTTCCAGGCCTTAGCAGATAGTGAGATCTCCCAATAGTTGTTCCCATGCTCTATAACATAGTTGGGAATTAGAAGAGTCTTATAGATCGTTTTAGCTTTCAAACTAGGAAGAGCAGTGCCATCGCTCCACTTAAGATCCTTAATCATGTACATGTCCCCATTAAAACATATCGAGAAGGAAGCCTCTTTGTAGGCCTCCACCATGGTGTTGAAGGTTATCATGTTAGAGGAAGGAATGTTAAACTTTGAGGACAGAGTTTCCCAACTCTTGATTTTCCCATTGTCCAAGAGATCTTGGAAGTTATTGACCCCTTAAGGGCCCACTTTTTAGTAGAGCACCCCTGGAAGAGAGCAAGGGGTTTGTTATTATGCTCCAAGTTCCACCATATGGAGCTATAAGACTGACACTTGGAATTATTGCTTAGTGAAATCTTACCCATTCTAAAACTGACATTGTGCTTAATCAATTCCCAAGCCTTCCAAAGGCTTTTAAACACCAAGTACCTTGTTGGTATCATTGAGTGTTTATTGACGAGAATATCGCTAAAGGGAAGCAACCTCCATGCTTTGGCTCGTTTAGGGGTAGCCATCTGGATGTTATTCCTTACCAATATCTTCCATGGCTCCCCCCCTTCCAGGGATTTGACCATCCATTTAGTAGCCAAAGAAATGCCAGGGAGTCTTAGGTCCTTTAACCTGATTCCCCCTTATGGCTTGTCCAGGCAACACCACTCCCACTTCATTGAGTACTTCTTCCTTTTGACTTTGTCATCAAACCATAAGAAACTTTTGATCTTTTGTATCCCATTAACCTGATAGTTGCTAAAGAACCAAATAGAGGCAAACTATATGTTGTATGAAGACAATATTTTTGGACACACTTGAATTCTTCCTGCTAGGGATAGATATTGTCTATTCCATGCATCAATTTTTTTCTTAATTTTGGCCTTAATCCACATCAACATCTCTTTTAAATTGGGATTGATAGCAAAGGGTATTCCCAGGTATCTTACCTATTTATTGGGACCCCCCCATTGAAAGTTCCACTTATTGATCCATTTAGGCGGCAAATCTTCCCACCCAAGAATAATGGATTTGGCATTAAACAGCTTTGCACCTGATGCTTTGTAGAACATGTTGAGTTTTTCCATTAATGAGTTTATATTGTTTTCCTCTAGCTCCACAAACAAGGCAGTATCATAAAAAAATTGTATATTGTTTAATTCACTTTTATTTGGGAGTGTTATACCTCTTACCCTTGGTGCTAGGGATTGCTCTCTCAGCAAATAGTACAAAGCATTAAAGGCAATAACAAACAAAGAAGGTGCCAAGGGACACCTTTGTTAGATAGACCTTTCCAGGCTAAATTCTTTTGAGAGTGATCTTTTCATCTCTACTTAAGCCACTACATCTTTAAGAAGTGTGTCCATCATGTTACAAAAATAGTTAGGGAAGCCAAAAGCTTCAAGGGTTACCCTTAGAAAGGACCATTCAACTCTGTCATATGCTTTTTCGAAGTCAAGGAGAGGAATGGTTGCACTTTGTTTGGAGTGATTGGCCCACTCCATGGCCTCCCAGCTTGTGATCAGGTTCTCCAGTATGTATCTCCCTTTTGTGAATCCAATTGGGGTACTATTAATGAACTTGGGAAAAATGTTCACCAATCTCAATGCTATCACTTTAGCCAAGATCTTGTAGGAGATATTTAATAAGGTTATTGGCCTTCAGTTCCTTATCAAAGTCCTATCACCCCCTTTTGGAAGAAGTTTAATGATCCTTCTGTTTATATTTTTCCCCAAAGACCCCCTCTATCTCCTCTAGGCACAACATAAATCAAATTTTCAACATGCTGATGCAATTCATCAAGATTTGATTCACCTTCCATGTTGTCTTCTACACATGACTCAAAGGAGTTGGTCGAATTAACTTTGTAATGGGAAGAGACTTCAGCTTCCTCTTTCTCTTCCTCCTCTTTAGCTTGACTTTCAAACCAGCATTCTCCAGAATTGTGAAGTAGCAACTCACTAGTTGAACAAGTATGTTCTTCTAACTAAACTACTCCTTCATATGGATCTGCACTTGGGGCTTCTTTAGTCACATTACATTCTTCTATAGAATGCCTGAATTTTTCATGTGTTTCAAGAACTGTTGCGAGCATATGGATTTCTTTTGTTGAATGCATAAACGAGATAAAATCCGTAAATACCCCTTGAATTGTTGCTATGAATTCAAAAGGATTCCAACTTTCATTCTCTTCTTCAGCTTCATAAATATCCTCTTTGTTTTCCACAATCTTCTTCATGAGTGGTTTCTGTTGATGAAATGTAGCTTCAGTCAGATATATAACTATGATCGTTATAAAACACCTTCATTATTATATATACGATAAATTGCTCTTCATATTTAATATTTCTAATAAGTAAAATCAAATTTTATAATGCATGTATAAAATCGAATTTTTGATAAATGATTTTCGAATTTCACATTGAAATTAAAATCAGAATTCCTATGAGTTGTATCCGCCATGTGTGAGGGGATAGATGTGTTAAGTTAGTTAATATAACTAACACCCGGTTGTAGAGAAAGCCTGCACGCCCAAAGGGACACGCCCATTGAGCGGACGTGTCTCCACATGTGGAGACACGTCCTCTCAAGGGATGCATCCTTTGAGGCTTAGCTATCTACATTCAAATAGGAATTCTAAACAGTGAATGCATCATCGAAATCAATTAATGTTCTGCATTCAGTACATTCACCTACAAATAAAAATCTGGAAATCGCATTTAGTAAGAATTCTAGAAATTACATTTTGACTTAGAATTTGTCTTACACAGAATTTATGAACTTAGTTTATTCTTAGGTATTAGGATCCTGTCTATGAAATATTTGATTACATTTACATGGTATCAGAGCCACGTTGTGTGAATCCAAATCAAATCAGTTTGCTCTAGAAAATTTGTATTTTTCAAAAATTGAATTCACATCACATTCTTCATAATGTCAACTGTGATCAGATTTGAAGATCGTCTTGCAGGAGCAGACAATTTCACATCATGGAAATTTAGAATCATGATGATCCTTAAAGAGAATAAACTAGACTCACTTGTGAGAGAAAATAAAAGGGAGCCAGAGGCTGAACCTGAGAAAACTCAATGGATCGAAAACAATGAAAGAGCCATGAAAATCCTAGTAGATGCAGTTAGGGATCACATAGTGCCTATCCTAGCAAAACATGAAACTGCATACCATATGTACAAATCTCTTGAGAGTACTTATGAAATCAACAACACCTGCAGGACTCTAGCATTAAAAAGGCAAATCAACAATGCTCAGATAAACAAAGGAGAGTCCATTAATGCATACTTCATGAGGATTATTGAACTAAGGGATCAATTATCCACAATTGGATATCAGATTGACAACAAAGAATTAACCCTAATTGCTCTAGGAGGCCTACCAAACTCATGGGAGTCATTTGTTCAAGGAGTAAGTGCGAGGTCTAAACTCCCTAAGTTTGACAGGCTAAGAATCGACTTCCTTCAAGAAGAAACAAGACTTTCCACAAAGGAGAATAAACTGAAACACATAGATGAAGACATTCATGTTCTCCACACAACATCTAATAAGAGGAGTAAGAAAAACTCATACAAGAGAGGATCTTTTAAAAGAAAAATAAATTCCAATGGAAAGGAATCTTATAAGAAGAAAGATATCTCTCAAGTACAATGCTTTAGATGTGATCAGTATGGTCACTATGCAATGAAGTGCCCTGATAGATCTAAACAACAAGCATCTTTTGCCAAAGTAGGAAAGACAAATTCAGATCATGAATCTGAAGACCTTATATTCTAGGAAAGACAAATGGATATAGAGTTACCCTTATGGAATTTATGGATGGGAAAATTCTAGCATGGCCTAAAAACTCAAACTATTGGTGTAAGTCAAGGGTACCTTTACAAACTATGCATTGAAGTCTATAACCATCCCATGAAGGAACTTGTAAAGGTTGTGTCTTAGGAAAGAAAATAAAACCTTAAAGGCGAATAATAGAAACCTACACCTCTAAAATTTAAGGAATTCTGCATGAGTGTTGGAATTAAGAGGGAGTTCACATGTTGCTTGACCTAAACATTGAAACCATTCAAGAGGGCAAGAAGTTCTAGTGAGATAGAAACCTACTCCCCTAGAGTACCTGAAGAGGAACCTGCTCCTAAGATTCAGAGGGAGCATCCTGAGGAAATGCCACATGAACTACCTTCTAAATCAGATGAGAATACAAATGACAATAGCAGAAAGAGACCACTTTGGGCCAGGAAGTTGATCAAAGAAGCCAAGGATCATACAGCACCCAAAGGAACGTTCAGGGAGAGTAAAAGACCCAAGCGGTTCTCTAGCTATGTTGCTTTAAATGAACAAAATCATAAACTCTGAACCTGCCAGTGTTATAGAAGCCTTCAGACTTCAAGCTTGGAAGGATGCAATGACGGAGGAATATTAATCCATCCTAAAGAATGATGTATGGGACATAGTGCCTAGACCAAAAGAGAAATCTGTTGTCTCTTCTAAAATGGCTCTTCAAAATCAAGCATGCTACTGATGGCAGTATAGAAAAACATAAATGAGAGCAGTATTAGTCATTGCAGCAGCTAAAGGTTGGAAGATCCATCAAATGGATGTGAAAACTGCCTTCCTAAATGGAACCATTGAAGAGGAAGTCTATCTGGAACAGCCTGAAGGTTTTGTGATACATAAATTTAACTCACATGTGTGCAGGCTGAAGAAATCTCTCTATGGACTTAAACAGGCTCCCAGGGTCTGGAATGAAAGAATTGACAGCTATCTCTTGGGATTAGGATTTTTCCAAAAATGATGCTGACTCCAATCTCTACTTCAAGGTAATCAAAGGTGATATGCTTATAATTATTTTATATGTTAATGACCTGTTGATAACAGGAGAAGATCACCTCATTGCTCAAGGGAAACAGGATCTAATTTCTAAATTTGACATGAAAGACTTGGGTATTCTACACTACTTCCTCGGTTTGGAAGTATGGCAGAAATCAGAAGGCATTATACTAAATCAAGGGAAGTATACTATTGACATTCTGAAAAGATTTGGAATGTTGGATTGTAGACCGATGTCTACACCTATGGAAACCAACCTTCACAAATTGAAAGAAGCAGCAGTAGAATCCAAATGTGCAAATCCAACCCTTTACAGACAGATGATTGGATCCTTGATGTATCTCGTTAACACCAGACTTGATATTTGCTATGCTATAAATGTTCTCAGCCAGTTCATGTGTGAACCAAAGGAAATTCACTTAGTGGCTGTAAAACATATTTTGAGATATCTTCAAGGCACTATTGGATATGGTCTTCTTTACAAGAATGATCAACTAGATCTACATGGGTACTTTGATTCAGATTGGGCTAGAAGTGTAACCGATCGGAAAAGCACATCAGGATGTTGCTTCAGTTTAGGATCGGCTATGATCTCCTGGATTTACAGAAAACAATCTTCAGTTGCACAGAGCTCAATGGAATCTGATTACATTGCAGCCTCAATGGGAGCAAGAGAAGCAGTGTGGCTTCGTAAATTGCTTGTGGGACTCTTTGGTGAGCCCTTGAATCTTACAATCGTTCATTGTGATAATCAGAGTTGCATAAAACTCTCTGTGAATCCTGTCTTTCATGACAGATCTAAGCACATTGAGATCTCCTATCATTATGTAAGAGATATGGTGGATAGGAAAGTGATCTAGTTGGAGTATATTAGTACAAATGATCAAACTGCAGACATTCTCACCAAGCCTCTCTCCTGGATCAAGGTAGAGCACTTCAGGAAGAAACTTGGTATGGTTGAAATGTAATTTGTTATTTATGTTTGAAATACAAATTGTTTATAATTGTACTAATATATAAAAATGTTTAATGTGTAAACTCTTTTGTCATGTGTATGACTCCATGACTTTATGGGCCAACTCCCCCTGTGTACATTATCAAAAGGTGACGATCTTTCTGATAATGAACACTTGTATTTGACATTGTAAAGTGACGACTCTACAATGATAAACTATCATGATAGATATCATGTGACTTGATATCTGTGGACATGTCATGATAGTATCTCTTGGACACCTTGATGGATATCATGAGACTTGATATCTGAAGATCATTGTGATCCTTAAGAGATAATCATGGTGGATATTTATAGCCATGGATATGCCATGAATTATGGTAGACATCATGTGACTTGATGTCAATGCACATACCATAATGAAGATGTGTTATGGAGAATGTCATGTGACTTGACACTTTTAGAAGCATACCATATCTTCTGATATCACGAGTTAGGTGATATCACTTTTGGAAGTTATCCTCCCTAGTTAAAGAGGGAGAGTTGAATAATGAAGATGTGTTATGAAGAATGTCATGTGACTTGACAACATTGAGAAAGCATATCATATCTTCGATATCACGTGTGAAGGTGATATCTTGACTTATTTGATTTGAAATATCTTCCCTAGCTAAGAGGGAGTGTTGATGAAATGTAGCTTCAGTCAGATATATAACTATGATCGTTATAAAACACCTTCATTGTTATATATACGATAAATTGCTCTTCATATTTAATATTTCTAATAAGTAAAATCGAATTTTATAATGCATGTATAAAATCGAATTTTTGATAAATGATTTTCGAATTTCACATTGAAATTAAAATCAGAATTCCTATGAGTTGTATCCGCCATGTGTGAGGGGATAGATGTGTTAAGTTAGTTAATATAACTAACACCCAGTTGTAGAGAAGGCCCGCACGCCCAAAGGGACACGCCCTTTGAGCGGACGTGTCTCCACATGTGGAGACACGTCCTCTCAAGGGACGCATCCTTTGAGGCTTAGCTATCTACATTCAAATGGGAATTCAAAACAGTGAATGCATCATCAAAATCAATTAATGTTTTGCATTCAGTACATTCACCTACAAAGAAAAATCCGGAAATCGCATTTAGTAAGAATTCTAGAAATTACATTTTGACTTAGAATTTGTCTTACACAGAATTTCTGAACTTAGTTTATTCTTAGGTATTAGGATCTGTGAAAGATTTGATTACATTTACAGTTTCAACTTTTCTTCACATTGATTGAAAATTTCATTAACTAACAAATCAGCAATGGGAGAAATCTGCTCTTCATGTTCATAAGCATTCTTGAGAAGGGATTGGACACTTTCGGGAAGACAATCAACTTCTTTGATGGTGTCAATTAGAATATTCTTAATGGCTGCAAACACCCCCTCTTCCCGCTCACTCCACATCGAAGTGAAGAGATAATTAAACAAATGGTAAATCTGATTTTCCATCTCCAATTCTATCAGAAGGATGCAAGTTCTTACTTCTGAAAATGTTTTTAAAACAACAACTCTCCTTGAAAACAAACCACTCCCAATTTCATCCAAGTCTTGGAAACTCTCCACTATCATATTTAATATGAACTTCACGGTTTCTTCATCATAGGGCAATTGTGGTTCCACAATTCTTATCACTTCCATGAAGCAAGAAGAAATCAACAACTTGGTTTCTTCATCTAGATGTCTTAGCCAATAAGGCTGATTCAGAAAGGTTACAACAGGTGCTAATGCAAGTTGCATCTCCTCTGAATGTGATTGCTTCACTTGTCTCAAACATTGTTCTATCAAATGAAGAATGTTCTCTTCATTTTCCCTTGACTAAAATTCTTTGTCAAGTCTTTTTCCAGCCATATTCAAAGTCCCTGCCAACTTCATCTCTTCTTCATTGGCCATGCCTAACTGCCAACTTCTAAACTGAACTCAAATCTGCCCAAACAATGAAGCACTAATCAACAAGATAATAGGATCTTTTGCTCTGATACCACTGAAATGAGCCAACCAATTTTTTTTTTGATTTATCACAACACAAACTAGCACTATGCCAATTGATTAGTGTTATCTTCCAAAGGATAATCAAATGAAATGCACTCTACGCCAAGAATGTGCACACAAGACCCGATGTGGGTGAGGTGCTAATATATGGCGGAGGAAACTGAATTATAATTGAAAGTAAAATACAACTGAATGCAAAGAGGTGGTGAGCCAGCCATGAGAGATTCTCACGCTACCACTTAATTAGTGTGGGGAAAAAACATTACAATTCAAAACTAATTCATCCATTGCGGCAGGCATCCACTCAATAGTGGGAATTTGCCACTTTTCAGTGGGTGATAAATGAGATATTAGTTGTTCTTTCTCCACACTGACAGTAAACCATCCAAGGGTTACAAATATGTGCATCAGAGTCACAAAGTAAATGTAGAACATGAATGACTGGAATAGTACTACTAATTTGTTGGGTGAAAATTATGTAATCAACTTTTCAACAAATTATAGAACCTAGACTTTAGCCACAACTATGTGAGATAAAATCTATCCTCTTAGAAAGGGGAGGTGCCCTTCTTACTACTAATAGAAGCTACGGTAAAACTAACAAAATATTTACACAATATACACTATACTTACTAAATGGGGGGTGTGTGTTACATTCATGCTTCTCTCTTTTTTCAAAGAAGATGTTTTACAATGCTTCACAATTTGATAATTCTGATTCAAAGTAACCTTAAACTAAAAACAAGCAGTAATGCCGATAACTCTATCTTGTCAAAGCAAAGCATAGAGGTACCAAATATGATTGATAATAAACAAATAAAAGAAAAGGGAAAGCTCACGAAGGCACAAAGTCGTTCCGTAGCTTTTTCACTGATGGATCTGTTGTGACCTTTTCACACATCACCCCATGTCAGATGGGGACCCCCTATTTTTACTCCATTTTGGTCTTTTGGCTTTGGTTTTGCGTCTCTCTCTCTCTTATTTCTCTCTTCTTTTGGGGATATTTCTGTATTTGACCTAATTTGAAATTTTGGCTAAGTCTGAAGTGAATCTATGAAATTAGGGTTTTGTTCTTCAGGTTGGATTGAGATTAAATCAAGTTGGTAAATTGACAGTTGAGCTTAACATTGCTTTCAGAAGGCTTCTAGCAGGTTCCCACTGAGTTTTCATTGAAATCGGACAACTTACTATTTTTAGTAAGTACCTAATATGGAGGCCTTTTCCTCAGGATTTTGGAATTCTGACTGCCTCAACACATCCAGGTAACTTCAAGGTGCCTATACGAGAAACTTGAACAGATTTAGACAACTGGCTATTTTTAGCAGTTTTGTCTTCAAGAGCTATTTTTAGGGCTTAAACATACAATTCTCCGATAAATGACAAGAGAATTGATCTGGGTTTTCCAAGACCTTCGCGATGGTGTAACATGCAAACCAAGATGGTGACTTTCAGAGTTCAGCCTTCTGAGGCTATTTTTAGGGTTTGCATGCAGGAATTTTTAATGCATGTCTGGATATTCCATGTGGGTTTTGCGAGAGCTTCGCAGTGATATGACATGCAAGTGGAACAGATCAGTTTTCAGGGACTTACTATTTTTAGCCAGTGCCCGCATGTTGACCAGTTTTCTGGGTTTTTCTGGGTATTTGAGATCCCACGAGCACTGTGACATGCAAATTCATTCGACATCCGGTTGACCACTTTCCGGACACTTACTATTTATAACAGTTTCACTCCGGCAGCTACCCAACACTTCAGTCCAACAAGCAGAGTGGCAAGCAACATAAATCAGGAGCAATCAAGAGCAGTCTGGAGCACATGCAAATCAAATTAGGGCTTCCACTTTCATAGGGGCGAAACTCAGAAATTGTCAAAATAAAGTACCCCACCGATATCAGCATCATCCAAGCAACCTATTGGCGAAATTTGAGCGAAATCGGAGAACTTACTATTTTTAGTAAGTCGTCTTAGGGCTATAAATAGCAAGTTTGCACCCGAGGTACGTATGAACAGGGCACTCAAGTTATCAGGATCAAGCATCGCAAGTTTAAAGTCAAATAGAGCTACAGAAGTCAGGCAACTTTGGAACTTACTATAAATAGTAGGTGGTTGTGAATGGCAAGTCAGAGCATGGGACAGGCAAAACAGGGTCATCAAACTACAAGGATCCTATGGTGAAAATTTCACAACAAACGGAGCTATGGAAGTCAGAAAAGCAAGGATTTACTAAAAATAGAGTGGCAAGATAGAGCTAAGGCGTTGAAAATTTCTAAGTGGAAACTAGCAGGAGAAGAGGTAAAATGCGCCCTTGGCATGAAGAAGGCTTTAAAATTTCTAAGTATGAGGAATTCCTCCTCATACCTCAAAATGCGCCCAAAGAGGTTGAGAGCCTGGAAAATGTCTAAGTGTGGAGAGATTCCTACACCCCCCCCTAAATGCGCTCAAGGAAGGTGAAAGGTCACCAGAGGCATAGAAATATCTACTAAGGTGTTGAAATTCCTTGAGGCATCCTCAAATGTGCCCAAGGCATAAGTAACTTCCTCCTCCCTATAGCAAATGCACCCAAAAGTTTCTCCACCCAATGCTATTTGCGCCCAAGGGAGGGAGTGTTTAAAAAGTTTCTAAGGCGTGGATTTTTCCCTCACACACCCTCAAATGCGCCCAAGAATGGAAGTAGCATGAGTGATATGCGCCCAAGGGTGAAGAGTGGAAGTTGCATGGGCTAAATGCGCCCAAGGGAGATGAAGGGTCACAAGGTAGTGGCGCTTTCCTTTGCAAAGCTGAAATGCGCCCAAACATGAAAGTTTGAAGTGTGAAATGCGCCCAGCAAGAGGGAAAATGTTTGAGAATTTTCTAAGTGTGGGGAAATTCCTCCTCACACCCCTAAATGCGCCCTCACTAATGAATGTTCCTCTAGCACACATCAAATGCGCCCCACAAGGTTTAGAAGGTGGATGGCGTGGAAAGTTTCTTTCACACCACATGAAATGCGCCCATGAGTTCCTTGTCCACATGCTAAATGCACCCAAGGGTAGAAGTCTACAAGGTAAAATGCACCCAAGTATGGAAGCTTGGCAGGTGAAATGTGCCCAGCATAGAAGGGTCACTTGGGAAAAGTTTATAAGGCATTAAAATGGAAATAGCATGTGGAAAATGTGCCCAAGTCTAGGAGAAGGGTGAGAAATATCTAAAATGTTGAATTAGGCACATGAATATATGCCCAAGGGAGATGTAAGACAAGGAAGCCTAGGCGCGGAAGAATAAAGTGAAAATAAATACATGGGGTGAAATGCCCTTCATGGGTGATTTGAGATTAAAATTTGTCTAAGGTATTTTGCAAGGTAAAATAAAAATACGCCTAAGGCAGAGATGAAGTTGGAAATTCCCTCATGACACATGAAATGCACCAGGGACAACGAGGAAGTTTCTCCGGAAAATCAAGGGCAACGACAAGGCAAGAAAAATAAAGGTTGCAAGTGTGAAGAATGTCCAGAACTAAAAATGAGATGAACCTTAGTAATTTTTATTATTTTTCAAAAATAATAAAAATTAAACTTACCCCCTTGTTTGGGTACACATGGAAATTGTGATTTCTGAGGGGAATTTTCTTCTAGGTATTGGACATTTCCAATTAGGAGATGGTTTAAAACTCTTCCACGTCTTGCTCATGTTGTTTTGACAAAGATTTTAGCCTAGCACCCGTTTAACAAGTTTCCTAAGGCTTCGAGGGATAAATTTTCTAAGGCATGGTAAAATAAAGCAACAGGGGGTCAAATACACTCACAGGGTAGAGATGAAATTTGTCCAAGGCATAGAAGAGTTTGAAGATGAAATGAAGCTAGAACATCAAGCATTCAGATGTTGAAAAGTTATAAAAGTTTTTTGGAAATGGTGAACTCTATCAAGATCCGGAGATCAATCAGTCAGAACATGAGAACCAAGTAAGTGTAGTGAGTTTATATTATAATGTTCTGATGCTCTTCTTTTTGTTCTTTTTGCAGGAAGAAGATGTTGAAAGAAATGGCTAAGTGTTGGGACAAAGTTGAAAAGGTTCCCAAGGAAAGAGAAATGGCAGTGTGGATTTGGCTAAGGCATTAAGAACGTGATGCAAAAGAGGCTAAGTGTGCCCAAGGCAATGAGCTGAAGAAATATGAAAGTTACAAATGCATCCAGGAATTGAAACGACAGGAGGGATGAATGCGAACGACTGAGCGGATGAACTCTGGAGACAATCTTAGAGACTCTTTTACCCTCCTCCTAGCGCAATAGAATTGGCAGGCAAAGCAGTGGGAACACGTTTCTGGACGAGAATATTCTGGAGGATAGTGGGCATTAATTGCTCATAGTGGTTCTTGCGGAGGAGTGGGGAATCTCCAGCGCATTCATTGCCCCACTCCTCTCTGTGGCTGTTTTTAGGGCAGAAACCCTAATTAGGAAATATGTGGCTCGATTTGAGCCCTTTATTGTAATTCAATCTAAGTCGTCCATTGGACTGGGCCAACTATAAAAGGGGCATCCCCCCTCATTTGTAAGGAATTAGATTAGAACAAGAAATCAGAGAGTATAGAGGATAGAAGTTAGAATAGATAAAGAGTTAGCTTAGAAGTTAGCTTAGTTTGGAAAGGAGAGAAAGACTTTCCCATTGAAAGTTTTTGTAAAAGATTGTTGTGTAAGACTCTCATAATATAAGGATTTTCATTGATTGGTGATTCTATCTTGCATTGTGGGTAGTTGACGAGATCTTTTCATCTTTCCAATTCAAGTAGATAGAGTAGAGTAGACTTTATTTTATGCAAGTAGTTGTTAATTGTGGAGTGTGGCGTTGTGGTTTGAGCATATCTTCTTCCATCCATACCACTAGCGGGCTTGCTGATGGTAAGTTCGCCTTGTGTGGTCAACTGGAATATCAGTGCCTAACTTCGGTTGTGATTCGTGTGTCCACTTGCATCGTTGTGACGGAGTGCACATGTTGAATCACAACTTGAACATCTTACTCATCCTTAGAAGATTGCACCAACTTTGTCAGAGTTGTCCAAAGGGAGACGAAGCAAAGTCTGGTTTGAAGATTGTTTAAGTCGATCCTCGTCCTCCACCCTTTAAGAGTAGATGGTAGCATCTCTAATCCTTGCATCCTTTTACCTTCAGTATTATCTGGTTAGTTTAAAAACCCAAGCTTCATTGACAAATCTCCCGAAATTTGAAAATCCTTTCTTCGAAGTTGAACGATTACGTAAGTCCCCTTGGAATACCCAGCATATTCACATCAACCAACTGAGTCTATTCACAATAAAAGGAACCTTGGAGTTGAACGCATGAACTTTCACACAATCTTAGCATGCGGAATACTTTGATCAAGAGAGAATAGAGTGACTGTTGGACATTTTATTCTGTGTTGGTGTTGTCATAAAAAACACGTCAACAGGATCTACGAAAGATGTACCATTTGTCGCATTAGAAGCACAAAGTCTTCTTAGATGCACCAATTCTTCGAATAGCATGAACGATTACAAGCACAAAGTCTTGTAGATCTTTCAACAAAAGTATCCAAACATTAACACAAATCCAAATAAGGAATGCAACACAAAGTTTACATAAATTAATTGAAGCCCTTCATATCTCATATACTAATCACCACCAATCTTATTCAAACCAAAAGAGAATTGATTCCAACACAAAGTCTGGCATGCAACTTCCTTCTTTATTGATCAGATTTAGATTCACAAAATTGAACACAAAGTGTCAATGTTTGTTTCTCAAAAGGGAAGCACTTCGTTGCAAAATAGTAAAGGTAAGTATTACAATAGAGATCCCTCATATTTATAGAAAAGAGGGAAGAGCTAATCTAGGAAATCAGTTGAGTGAAAATAGGAAAGCTAAGTGAGCAAAAATAGGAAACCTTAACTTTGACTAAGTCAACATGTAATTCATCTCTGTGAAATTGCATCTCATATTTTTGGTGTAATTACACTTTACAAAAAGACATTTAAGATGTCGTAAACTATTTACAAGATGCATCTAAGGAAGCATGAAAATTTCCTACACTAGGAGATCAAGAATCTTCATGGTTCCTTGCTTGGGCGCAAAAGTCTTCATACTGCTTTCTAGTCTCCTATATGAACTTGTCATCTAGACCAACGGTGTAATCCACAATGGTGTGAATCCTCATGATTGGTTTCTTGGCGGATGAGTGAACTTTTTTGCACCTGTCAAGATGCGTCTTGAGATTGTCAAGAGTGAGCCTTGTAGCACAAAGATCATTTATAGAAGCTTCTGAAAATTTTGTGCTCTCTACTTGATTCATGATGGCTTCTTTGAAGGTCTCGGAAAGTTCTGTGGCCGGAAGGAAAATGTTGTTTTCTTCAAGAAGCTTTCCTGGCAACTCCTTGATTCTTTTCTCGAGGATAGCACGATGTACTTCAACATTTTCCTATACTTGGTGGAGATCTTTTGCAAGAGAATTGATCATCTGAATATGATGCTTCGGTGATTCTCTTACTTCAACATATTTCTCCTTATCGGGGATCACCCCGGCTTCCACCAATTTGCTGAGCTTTACCTATTTCATTTGTGACCACAACAACAGGCATTTTTCCATTTCTTTGAGCTCTTGGGAAAGGACACCCTCCTCTTTATCCAGCTCTAATTTGAGCTGAGCTATCTAAGTAGCCTTTTCATCCATAGCAATTATAATTTGAGAACCATGTTCTATAATCTTTGTGATAAAATCATAAAACACTTTGCCTTTGGAGGCAAACTTCTCGGCCTTCTTGATAGTTGGGTCCTCAGCGCTTACCATTGCCAATGGTTGTGCATTACTTGTAGATCCTGCAAGCCTTCTTACAATAGCGACATAATGCTCTGCCCTCTGTTTGTATAAGTTTTGAGCTTGCTCCATTTTGTCCAACCTTTCTGCTAGCATGTTCAAGGTCACTTGTGCATCTGCCTTGGCACTTTCATTTGTAACCTTGCCAAGCTAGACTCTTGTCACTATGTAGTCCTCCATATTAACATCTCCTTCCTCTTGATGTGGTACACCAATCTCTGCATACTTTTGATCGGCTTTGTCAACCTGAAGCCATGAATACACTTTTTCCTTTTTCTTCCCTTTGACTTTTGGAGGGGCTATCCCTTCAAGATCGAGCTCTTCTGGCGAGATCATTTGCTTTTTTATTTTTGATACTTGAGATACCAACCAGGGGGGAGAGAGGAGGTATGAGCTTCTTGGTTGACCGTCAACTCTCTTGTTACGACCACTTCTGAAGGAATGGTTGGTATAGTGACAATTGGCGTAGTGTCTGCCATTACTGCTCCAATAACCGGCACATTGAGCTGATTATGCAAAGATTCACTCATAAACCTATTAAACTCACCTTTTGAAGTGAGATCATAGGATGGAGATGACAAGTTGGGAATGGACGATAGAGGGCTTGACAAAATGTCAACCGTTTGAATAATTGTCACTGAAGGAGTAGCAAGTGTGGTTGACGTTGCAGGGAGTGGTGCAATATCCATTGTGGGTATGGTAGATGTAGGAATAGGTGATGTGGGAAAAGGTGGAGGAGGAGTGTTTTGAATAGGATGTGTACGAGGAATGTTTGAAGTTACAAGTGATGATGAGTGGGGAAAATCTTCAGCTACATTCTCAGGTGGAGACATAGCTTGTTCTTCATCATGCCTGAATTCTTGTTGATCACCCTCTTGGTCTTCTAACTCTTGTTCACCTTCTTGGTCACCTTCAAACTCTTGTTCACCTTCGGAATGTTCTTCCTCATCAGAGTCTATTTATTTTAAATCTTCTTCTTCAGCAGATTGATCTTTTGAACTTTCTTCTTCATCGGAATCTATCTCTTCAGAAACAGACCCCTTTCCTTTCGAGTGGGATGGTTCAGATTCCGTTGTTTCTTCTTCACGGATGGCTCGAGCATCCTTTTTGCCAACAGTGAACTTAATCCTAGGGCCTCTTCATTAAGAAGTGGGAATATCCATTGATTTATCTTTCATGTGGGTTTCTTGTTGTCGACTGACTTCTGCTCCAGATTTTTCTCCTTCAAATTATGTCCTAAAAGTTTTCATCTCAAAGCCATGTTTGTGTAACCATTCTACAGTGTTAGCCAGTATTGGTGCTAACCTCTCTCTGATGGAAACATTTTCCTTTCTCGACCATTGGATTTCAGGCAAAGGTTTCTTGGAGATTTCTTGTTCATCGTAAGTAGCGTTCATGATGTTGCTAAGATCTATATACTCCTCTGGTAGGTCATAAACACCAAGATCTCTGATCTGCTGTACGGTTAGTTTGCAAAAATCCATCTTACGGACATCCTCTTCATCTCTGCAATCAGCCCAGATGTCTTCAAAGTGATACCCGTGTTTATGACCCTTTTTCAGCCTCTTCTTGACATTCCGGTAATCAAAATCAAGTCTGTATTTATAGGTCCTGATTGTCATGACCTGCATCTCTGCATAGACTGATTTAGCCTTTTGTACACTTTTGATGGTATACCTACCAATTGTCGGTGGAAACTTAAAACCAGGCTTGCGAATCCTTTGACGTTCCTTGTGGACTGAAATCAGTTATCTACATAACTCCATCAATATCCACTTGTCTGAAGGATATTTGGGCAACATGTAAGGACACCCAGTGTAGCACCCGACCCTTATGTAAGTAAATGTTGGGAATTGTAGGAATATGCATCCGACTTTACTCACCACTTTGTAGGCCTCATCGGATACTCTCTTCTTCTCAAGAGTCAGGTCAAAGCTGAAAAGCAAAGGTGCAAAGAAAGCATCGGTAACCCATCTAAAATGGTGAAGGCTCTCCTTCAGTTCCAGTTGATAGAAGTAATTTTACACAGTTGTATAAAGTCAGTTCCCTCTTGTAGATAAACCTGGGAATTGTCTCATCATGGCTGCAACATACACCATGTAAGAAGTCATATAAAAATTCAAGGTGGCTGGCACATTTATCAATTTTTCATGGATTGCATCACTGATCTATTTGCCCAAATCAATATGAGCCTTTTGTCTTCTTATGATCCGAATGTACTCATACATCCAATCTTGAAAATGAGATGTTTCAGACAATCCCTTAACTCTGATCAAGAGTGTTATCATGTCTTTGACATCTTCCTTGAAGTCACTTTGCCAAAGTCCCTTCGGCCATCTTGAGATAGTATGCCTGGGTTCTTTCAACCATTGGCTATTGATCAATTATTTAGCCTTGTTTGGGTCAGAATCATAGACTTCCTACGCTTGTTGCATTGAAAGATCAGTGTATTTTTCCATCTAGGGGACTCTGAAGACAATATCAAAGAAATCCGGGTCCAGTCTCAATATCTCCTGCGTAGAAGAGTCAATCACACTTCTGCTTTCCCGAATGTATTGAGATGCAACTTTGAGGACAAACTTTGTATGGTGTGCAGAAGTAGGAAATGTAGAAACAAGGTGTAGATTACTGTGCACAATGGCTCTCAAAGAGTCCTCAAGAGGATTTTGCTCGATCCTCTTCACAAAATCAACAAGGTCTTCATGACCAACCTCAGTGTCTTTTATCTCGTCCACCTTTTAAATTACTACTGTCGGCAAATAAACACCTTGGTATTTGTATTTCATTTTCTCTTCAACCTTTAAAGACTAAGGAAGCTTCTTAGTTGTCATCTGAGAGCAACTAGATCAAGAGAGCAATCTTTGAGGATCCTTTGATGAGATCTGAAAAGGAACTGCAGATTTTAGAATAAGCAAGCATTAGTCGGAAAAGCGGCATTGGGATGCGTGAAGCGGGCAACAATGTTGAGCAAGCGTGACATGAGTGGCGAGGCATGGAAAATGATGTAAAAGTGGAGAAACAGGCCTTGGAACGAAGAATGAGCAAGTCTGGAGAGTTCCGTTGAAAAATGCAAAAAGTGTAAGGGAGCTGAAAATCAGCACCCTTGCACTTAGGAGAAATGACCTTAGGTGCAAAGGCGCTGATTTTCAGTGCCCTTGCACTCAAAGTGTAAGAATTTGGAAAAGATATGTTAGGGCACTAAAAATCAGCGCCCTTGACACTTTTTCTTCATACTTGGAAGTTTGGAAGAAGTGTACAGGCAGATATTTTCAATGCCATGGCATTTGAAGAAAATGGAAATCATGTAGGAGAGCTGATTTTCAGCGCTCCTACACTTCTTGACTTAGTGTTTGCAAAAAACGTGGAGTGTAGTAACGTGAGGAGTCAAAACTCGAGCCTTAGCTGATTTTCATCGACCATGAATTGAGAAGAATGAGGAACACATGTAGGGAAAGAGAAATGATGGCACATAAGAAGAAAAACGCCTAACTCTGAAAACGCAAGGCATCATCTAAGAAATGAGCCCACAAGGTAGAAGAGAAGGCGCACACGACAAGAATGCTAGACTCTAAGCAAATATTTCAAAAAATATATAAACCCCTTAAGCAAAAAAACGTGATGAAGATCATAAAGTGTTAACAATGTTTTTGTTCTCAGCAACTAAAAAGAAAAGAAGGAAAAGCATGGTGGGGAAAGGAAAAAACGTCATACTTGAAACAACAAGTAAACCTAAACCGAATGCTGGAAGAGATATTTGAAAACGCGGGTATGCTTCAAGAGTGGCGACGCCCAACACATTTGGAGTGAGAGAAAGGAGACAAGAATGAAATGAAATCAACTTAAAATCACTTTTAAGTGATTCAGAAGTGAAATAGAAGACTCAATTCGTGCAATTAATTAAGGCACAAAAGGTGGAGAAAACTAGAAAAAGTGTAATAGGTTGAGAAAACAACGCCCATGCCTTTAAAATGGCTAAGTCCAAATTCTTGGTGTAAGGACGCTAAAAATCAGTGCCCTTGCACCAAGTCAAAAATCACTTAAGTGCAATGGCGTTGATTTTTAGCGCCCTTGCACTTTTCACACTTAGTCATTTTTACTTAAGTGTTAGAGCACTCTTTTTTAGAGTTTTTGCACTTTTCACAATTTTGTGAAGTATGAACAATGAGCATTAGCGAAGACACTCGTTTTGAAGGTCTTCGCGAGACAAACGTAGAGGGATGGTCAAATGGATTGTCTAAGACTTCGGAATGCATTTCGAGGTGGATTGAAAATCACCTCGTTTTGCGTGCTTGAACATCACAAACCTAGGAAATAGATGAGTTTCATAGGGGGGTTACCCATGGAACGAGCACTGCTAAATTCCATGATAACATAATTCTCAACCTTACAATACATATTTTCAGCAAATTACAAGTTTTTATTACAACGATTTCTCAAGGGAATCCGTTCCAAACTTACTGCAAAGTTCACACTGCATCTCCAATTACAAGCATGAATAGAATTGCTAAATAAACATAGCATTAAAGGGAATAACCAGACCTGATTAGCTGAGCCAGCAAATTAAATGTTCAGACCAGCAAGAATACTTTCATTCATTTTCTCCTTTCTTCATCTAAAATGCTCCAATCACCTCCAAATTGAGTGCACATGAAACTAGAAGCATAAACACCCATGAAATATAGCATAACTTGGAAAGTGCTAAGTCTGATATAAATTTCCAGTGAACCAAAGTACAGATCAACAAGCATTAAAACCACCAAAATGCTTAATTCTCTCACAAACTCCCACAATACTCTCCAAGACTGAAACACAATGCCTCCTAAAGGCAAGGCGACCAAATAACATGAATTTAACAATACAAAACAGTCACAAATGAAAGAGCTCGAATCCCAATGCAGCTATGGAGATGGTACGGCCCTAGGAAGAGGGCAACCTCTCTTAAAAATTGGAGACTCAAGTATAAAATCTGAAACTTCACCCAAAGGGTCGCCACAAGCATAGGATATGTTTAGTCAAATACCCACAACCAAATAAAAATCACTCAAAGAGTTGCATTTTAAAATCTCCTACAGCCATGATATAACTAGCAAGTACAAAACTAGAAAATCTCACCAAAATATTCAACGCTAATGCATAATATGCACTTCTGAATGAAGCACACTCACAACTGACCATCTAGGTGTTGTGACCTTTTTCACACATCACCCCACCCAAGATGGGGACCCCCTAATTTTTGCTCCATTTTGGTCGTTTGGCTTGGGTTAGTGCATCTCTCTCTCTATCTTTGGTCCTTCCGGGGATGTCCTGTCGTTTGACCCAGGTTGAAGTATTGGTTAAGTCTGTGTAATTAGGGTTTTCATCCTTCAGGCTTATTAAAGGTCAAACTGAGTTATAAAATTGAAATCCAGGCTTGGTACAGCAGTCAGAAGACTTCCAGCAGGGTCCCATTAAATTTTCACTGTATTCCGGCAACTTGCTATTTTTAGTAAGTATTCAATTTGGGGCTATTTTGTCGAAATTTTGGAATTCTGTCAGTTCCACCACATTCAGGTAACATCAAGCTGCTTGCACGTAAATTTTGAGCCAGATCGGACAATTTGCTATTTTTAGCAACTCGGGCTTCAGGAACCATTTTCAGGGGTCAAACATATGATTCTTCATTGCATGTCCGGAGATTACTTCTGGGTTTCTCGAAACCTTCGCAGTGATGTAACATGCAAACCAAGATGATCACTTTCAGAATTCAGCCTTTAGAGGCTATTTTTAGGGTTTGCATGCAGAGTTTTCTGACGCATGTCCGGATATTCCTTCTGGGTTTTTCAAGAGCTACACAACAGTGTGACATGCAAGCAAAATTGATCACTTTCAGGGATTTACTATTTTTAGCCAGTACATGCATGCAGACCAGTTTTCTGGGTTTTTCTGGGTTTCTTGAGACCCCACGGGCAATATAACATGCAAAACCATCCGGCAGTGGATGAGTCACTTTTCAGGCAGTTTCTATTTTTAGCAGGTGCACTCTGGCAACCGCCTAGCACTCCAGTTCAGCAAGCAGAACAACACGCAGAAGGAACGAAGTCAAGCAGAGACCGTTCGGGATACATGCAAGTCAAATTAGGGTTTCCACTTTTATAGGGGATGAAATCCAGAAGCAGTCAAAACAGAGTACCCCACCCATGTCAGCATACTTCAAGGCACCTGCTGGCAAAATTTGAGCAGAATCGGAGAACTTACTATTTTTAGTAAGTCAGGGCACGGCTATAAATAGCAGGTCTGCACCCGAGGTTGGCATCAGAGCGACACTCAAGTTATTAGGATCAGGCGTTGCAAGTTTCAGGTCAAACAGAATTGAGGAAGTCAAGGAAATCAAGGGCTTACTATAAATAGCAAGTGGCTATAAATAGCAGGCTGACATGTGGGACTGGCAAAACAGGTTCACAAGGCAAAGAGGGTCATATGGCGAAGTTCTCGTGCCAAACGGAGTCATGGAAGTCAGAAAAGCAAAGACTTACTAAAAATGGAATGTGAGATCAAGATCCGACAGAGGCATGGAAATTTGTCTAAGTATGGAAAATGAAAGTTCACCCTCTCAAATGCACCCTCACCTTGAAAGAATATTGAAAATGTTGGAAAAAAATTCTAAGGCACGGAATAGGAGCCACACAGGCTAAATGCACCCAAGGTAAGTTGAGGGGTTGGCAAAAAAACGCCTAAGGCAAAAATGAAAGTTCAACATCTAAAATGCGCCCATGATGAAAAATCAAAGTCTCACCTCTCAAATGCGCCCTCAAGCAAAATTCTAAGTGTTTGAAAATTTTCTAAGTATAAAATGAAAGTTCAAAGGCTGAAATGCGCCCACCTTAGGAAGGAAGTCTTCAAAAATATTCTAAGGCATTCAAAATGAAAGCATAAGGGTCAAAATGCGCCCACCTTCAAGAGGAAGACTATGAAAATTGTCTAAGGCAAAAACAAAAGCACAAGGGTCAAAATGTGCCCAAGGGGTCAAGAGGGTGGAAAAACGCCTAAGGCAAAAGAGGAAGCTTCAAGGTTGAAATGCGCCCAGCAAGTGTTGAGGGATGATGTAAAAAAAATTTCTAAGGCACGAAAATAAAAGTGGCCTACTTCATTTGCGCCCAAGGTAAAGTGAAGACCCTCGAAAATTTCTAAGGCACGAAAATAAAAGTGGCCTACTTCATTTGCGCCCAAGGTAAAGTGAAGACCCTCCAAAATTTCTAAGTCATTGAAATGAGAGTAGAACCTAGGAAATGCGCCCAAGGTTATTGGAGGCTAAAGAAACGCCTAAGGCAAAAGTGAAGCTTCATAGGCAAAATGCGCCCACCCAAGATGAATTTATAAAAATCTTCTAAGGCAAAAGTGGAAGTAGACATGTCTATTTGCACCTTCAAGGTAAATGGGAAGGCTTAAAATTTCTAAGTCATTGAAATAAAAGTTGCCTAGTGGAAATGCGCCCTCAAGGTAAATGTCCTTGGCAAAAGCTCACCCTAGCAAATGCGCCCAAGCTAAGTCAAGGGGTTTAAAGATTTCCTAAAGCGTGGAAATTTAAAGCTTGCCTAGTTAAAATACGCCCAAGAAAGGAAGAGAATGTTAATAAAATTTCTAAGGCACGGAGATTTTTAATTAAATAAAATAAAATACCAAGGGGTTAAGTACGCCAGAAGTATGAAGATGTTCGAAATATTTTCTAAGTGAGATAAATATTTCACTGGAGAAAAGACGCCGTGATATGAATTGAAGGTGATTTTCCAGAGACATTTAAATGAAGTGGGCCAAGTGATGGAATTTTTTTTCAAAGGGAGAATTAACAATTGATGAATATTTTCCAAGGGTCGAGCGGAAAATTAAATGAACCCGTTCAAAAGGCACCCATGGGTTGGGAAGTTCTAAAGTTGATTTCCTAAGGGAAATTTTAATATTTTCAAAAGAAATTCGTTTTGCCTAGATTATTTTCCTAACGGAAATTAATCTCAGAGGATGAGTTATTTCGAACAGGCAAGTGATTTTAAATCACCCGGAGTTGAATATTTTAAAGAGAAAATTTAAAATGTCGAAGGAAAATTTTATGAAATTGAGGATTTAAATGACAGACATTTTAAAAGTTGGAAATGAATTTACAACTCCCACGAATTTTTCGAATCAAATTTATTTAAACACTGCGAAGATTTTAAAATGAAATTTTCAATCAAGTCAAGTGATTTTCTCGCGAGTTGTTTAAATCACCAAGAGTTAACTGGCAAACTAGAAAGGAAAATTCGAAATTTGAAGAAGAAAGAATCTTCATTAATGGCAACTGCCATAATGACTGGCTGACGACTAGCCCACTACTGCGCTTGAATTAGAAGATTCCGAATGAAGAGAGTGGAGAATTGATGAAGGTACTAAAAATAGCCCCAGCATTACTTGGCAGGATTCTGCGAGAAGAATTATTTAAACAGTCTCTTCTCTCATTTCTCCTCACATTATTCGAAGTTGAAGTTGCTGAAGAAGTTCTTGAGAGATTGAAATATTTTCGAAGTTGTTGAGGAGAGAATTTCTTTGAGAGTTTATTTTATTTCGGAGTGTTGAGTTGCTGAAGTGCGGAGTTGCAGAAATTTATTGTGTGCTGAGGATTTATTTCGAAGTTGCTGAATATTGAAGTTGCACGAAAGTTGAAGATTGCTGCAGATTTTATTTATTCAAGTTGCTGAAAGTTAGTTGTTGAGAAGAAGTTGAAAGTTGTTGAGGTTGATAGAATTTGAGGAGAAAGATTTAATTTATTTTGTGCTGAGGAAATAACCACATTGTTGAAAGTTAGTAGTTGGTTGTGATTTTCTTCGCTAGTCAGAAGTGCAGTTGTTGGAAGCTTTTTTATAAGCTCAGAGCTTGTATACAGTTTGAGGTTTGGAGTTAGATAATTATGCTGAGAGTTTTTATTTCCAAAAGCTAACTCCACGTCCACAGCCGTCTCGGAGGCTATTTATTTTATTAAAAATCTGCAGCCTGGCTTATTGTTATTCTATTTTATTTTGTAGATGGCTGGAGCAAAGGATGTTGCTGGAACAAGCAAAGCCGCAGGCAGAGCTGCAAACACTGAAACGGCCAAGGCTAGCTCATCCCGACAGGCAATGATTAAAAGGCTCGCCAAGTCATTTCTTCCAAAATCGGCAATTGTCTCCAAGCTGGCAGGGTTAAGTGACACCAACCTCGGGTCATTTAATCTAAATGCACTCAAGTCTAGGATGTACGGACTGGGAGGCCATCAACCATCAATCACGGCACATAACATCATGAAGAGTGGTATCTATGCAGCCGCTGGTTTTCCACCAGCAATTCAATGCCCGGAGCTAATTATGGAGTGTGCGAACCACTACAAGCCGGAGCGTAGAACCATTGTCTCGCCGGATGGCAAATTGCTTGCCAACTTCACACCAGATGCCATCGGAGAGGCATTTGGGATTCCTACCGCCGAAAAGATGCTCTACAGATCAAAGGAGAGGGCGGATAAAATGTACTCCACCTCCTTCAAGAGGGTTGTTGCGGTCATCAACAGAGTTTGGATGCAAAAGCCAAAGCCACCTCGCACTAGACTCCCAAAGCAGATAATTGCCGAAGATGTGAAACAGGAATACTGCGACTTGATGATGATGTTGAGCCGAATAAATGGGAGTGCACAAGCCTACTTCTTCGAGCCTTGGATGTTCTACTTCATCGAGATCATATTGGAGGGAAAGGAATGTGTTGACTAGGCAAGAATGATCAGTGATAACATAGATGAGCAGTTCAAGAGCCTGAGGGGGACGAAAACCTTTTACATGAGCTCGTATGTGATATATATGCTGGCAAGAATGACCAAGTATCGAGGGATTACATACAAGGAGCCAATAGGCTGTGCACCTGATCAGTTCAAAATCCATGAGGCCTGCACACAGTTGCATCTAGCTAACCCTGCCAGTTACAAATGGGCTAATGATGCATTCACAATGCACATCACGAGGACCCTTCAGCGGAGAACGCAGCAAAGAATATCCAAAGAGGCACAAGCATTGAACGAGGAATACAAATATTGGCTCATCCAATTTCCGAAATTCACTTACATTAGGCTACAGGGGTTCACTTCGTATCCATACCGGCTACCGAGGTACCCCACCGATCACATTATAATGCTGGAAATATCTAGGCAGTTGATCGCCTATGATAAGATTCAAAAAAAGAAGAAGAAGGGTGGACTTGACTTTCCTATTGCCATGGGAAATTCCACTGAGGTGTGTCCCTCCTTGCAGGCAGCTCGAGAGGCAGAGGATGAGTTGCAATTCTATCATCTGTCGTATCACACAGACAGACAGGATTTTGATCCGTACAAAAACATCCGAATGATACAGAACGTCGAGTACCGACACAAGGCCCACATTGAAGGCTTTTGGGCAAATGCTGTTGATGAGGTTGAGATAAGGAAAAGGATGTTTTCCAAGCTTCCCCTCAAATTGATCAGGGAATGTGAGATCATTCCAGTTCCCAACCAGGTGGAAGAGGATGTCAACGTTATGCAACCCGACTATGGTTCAATTAGGGATACTCCGGTCCCACCACCTGATTGGTCCGAGCCAGAAATTATGGACTTGGACACGCTCTCTATTCCGGTGTTGACTTTCACAAGGGCTTGGGTCGATAGACATGTATGCAGACTTAAGAGCAGATCGATCGCCCTTACTTATAGCTTGATGGGTGACCCAAGGCCGCTATCGGTGAGAAGGGGAAAACAGGTTGCTCAAACACCGGAAGCGCAAGTAGAAGTACCAACCCAGCCGATACCGTTGAGGATGGAACAAGCATCACCTATGCACTCACAAACTCAGTCTTCGAGTTTGAGAGTGATTTCATTATTTGTTGATCAGAGGGCAGGATTGGGTGAAGAGCGGGAGCTTGAGGAGGTGGATCAACCCAACATCCGAGAATTAGATAGTATAAGTGTCAGTGCATCCAAGGCTGGCCGACAAGAGGAAGAAGAGGAAACAGTGGCTGACACTCATTTCCAATAGATGTTGGACATGACATTGGAGGAAGAGGAAAACACAGAATAGGGGACCCAAGGGTCAGTAGATACGCAACTCGTGGAAGATGATGAGCCCGAGCAGAACAGTGCGAGAAGAGAAGAAGTGCACGAGGTGGAGGCAACGGAGGAGCAGCCCCTTGTCATTTGCAATCTGCAGCAGACGGTGCCGGATTGGCTTTCGGACAGAATGAGAAGAGAACCCGAGGATGATATGGATCCAGCCATCGAGATGGAGGAGTTCCTCAGGAGGATCAGTGTGCCACCAGAAAAGAAGAGGGCCAGGAAGTTTTCAAAGATCTCGACTGATGAGTCAGGCTCTCGCACGCTTCAGGTGGCTGTTCCGAGAGAGGATTGTGATCGAACCAAGGAGAGGCCTGAAAATTATGTGATCACCACCGTAGAGTTGGGTCGTCCTACGGGAGCCCAAATTGTTGAGGAGTTCGATAACTCCTATCAGGCATTGAAGGATCAGTTGCTCCGCACGGAGGGGAAGTATAAGAAATTGAAGGAGCACAAAACCTTGATAGGATATGTGCAGAGTCTAGCACGTCCAGATGAACCAGCAAACCCAACAGTAGAACGTCCACCAGAGCTTCCGAGGGAGTCAGTTGTTGGCTTAGAGGATTTAAAGAAGATGGAAACGGAAGCGGACAAGTGGGTTAGCCATGTTCGTACTGAGACAAGGATATTCATGGAGGACCTTGCCAATGCTTATCGGCAGGCCTCAAGTATTTTGGCACGGATTGACATGGTGGATCAGGCCTAGGGCGATACCCACATCTATCAGACGAAGACTGTACTTCGTTTGGGGGCTTTGATGCATATACCTCTACAAACTTTGGTGGATGGAGGTGTGATTCAGGATGGTGACAAGTATGATTTCACCAGTTGGTACTCCTCGGTGGTCACAGGCCATGGATTTCACGATGCAGCAAGGGCAGATTCAGCCAGAGTGAGGAAAGCAATGGGTAACTTCTTGGAGGGAGTCCTTAATACATTAGAAGCCATATTTGCTAGAAAGTTGGCCCCAGAGGAAATAACTGCTGATGGCTTGAAAGACAAACTGGCTCCATTCTTCTCAGCTGCGAGGTCGCTTGTCCTGGATGACTTTGAGAATATCTCCACTTTCTCCAGTATAATCCAGAATACCCAGGACGCCTTGGTGGCATGGAAGAAGTCTTACACTCGGCACGGTCAGACGGTAGCGGTCTTGGAGTTCCAGCTCAACCATATTCCACCGATTTCTGCCCAGGAGGTTGAGGCGGTATTGGCCCGATTGATCGAGTTTGCAGTCCGAGAACAGGACAGTGGGAACGTGCTGCATGATGAAGATCTTCTAGAAGAAGATAGTGGGCATTAATTGCTCATTATGGTTCCTGCAGGGGAGTGGAGAATATTCTGTGCATTTATTGCCCCACTCCCCTCAGTGGCGGTTTTTAGGGCAAAAACCCTAATTAGGGCATAGGTGGCTCGATCTGAGCCCTTCATTGTAATTCAATCTGAGCCATCCGTTGAAATGGGCTAGCTATAAAAGGGGCATCCCCCCTCATTTGTAATCTATTAGAATTAGAATCAGAGATAGATCAGAGCTAGACAGAGATAGAAAGTGATACAAGTTAAAGTAGAGCTAGGGGTTAGCTTAGTTGGAAAGGAAAGAAAGACTTTCCCTTTGAAAGTTTTTGCAAAAGATTGTTGTGTAAGACTCTCATGATATAAAGATTTCATTGATTGGTGACTTCATTTTGTGTTGTGGGCAGTTGACGAGATCTTTTCGTCTTTCCAATTCGAATAGAGTAAAGTAAAGTAGATTTGTTTTATTCAAGTAGTTGTTAATTGTGGAGTGTGGCGTTGCGATTTGAGCATATCTTCTTTCATCCATACCACTAGCGGGCTTACTGATGGTAAGTTCGCCTTGCGTGGTCAACTGGAGTATTGGCACTTAACTTCAATTGTGGCTCATATGTCCGTATGCATCGTAGTGATGGTATGAACATGTTGTGTCATAATTTGAACACCTTTCTCATCCTTTGAAGATTGCACCAACTTTGTCAGAGTTGTCCGAAAGGAGACAAAGCAAAGTTTGGTTTAAAGATTGTTTAAGTCGATCCTCGTCCTCCACCCTTTAGAAGTAGATTCGTAGAATTCTTATCCCTATCCCTTTAATTCAGTATTTCCCGGTTAATTTAGGAATCAGAGCAATATTGTCAAATCATTCATGTCCTAACTGCTTCACAAAATTGAACAACTACGTAAGTCCCCTTGGATACCCAGCATATACACATCAGCCAACTGAGTCTATTCGCGTTAAAGGAACCTTGGAGTTGAATGCATGAACTTTCACGCAATCTTAGCATGCGGAATACTTTGATCAAGAGAGAATAGAATGACCATTGGGCATTTTTATTCTGTGTTGATGTCGTCATAAAAAGCACATCAACACTAGGGAACCATAGTTTTAGGCCCGAAGAATGGTGTAGAAAACTAAGCTCCCCCTTAGTCGAGTTCTGAAATCAAATCAGCAACATTTCGATATAATTTCCAAAGATGACAAATGAGAGAGCAAAGGCCTTCTTTTATTTAATTGAAGATGACTGTTGGCTTTCCATCTTCCTCCAAATGGGACGCCCATTTTACTTTTGCAATAATTTAATTTTTAAAACATTTACTTCACCTTTTTTCTCCTCTTCATTCTGGTGTCCAAGTTTCCTTAGGGAAATATTAAACATTTAAATGTTTAATTTGTTTAGTTCCTTCATGAGGTGTCCTCCCTTAATGCCCGCCTTTTAAAACAACATGTTGGCATTTCAATTAGCACCTCTGGAGTGCTTATTGGAAACGGACAGCTATTGCAAGTGTGTTAGTACATGCTCTTCGAATTATAGAGAGGAAGATCTCTCTTTGCTGATTTTCTACTGTAAAAAAGGGGTGTACTAAGGTTCCTATCTTTTTTACTCAGCGGCAAGACACAAGGGTGCATAAACACAATGCGCCGTAGCTAAGCTTTTTCTCTGGTTTCCGCAGATCTTAACTACGACTAACTAAGCTTCTAAACTATCCTACCTCCCCAAGATAAACAGAGCATGAGGGCGTAGGAGCGAAATGGATTGGTCGGATCACTTGAATCCTCCGTCTCAATGGAATATGGCCGAGGCTCTGAACCTTCGGATATATACCAAGATAGGGCTCGATACAAGCAAACACTCTCTTACAGTAAACTGAATCTGAGACTTGCCAAGAAGGAGGAACCCCTGTCCAAGGTATAGGCTTGGAAACAGCTCGCTGGAAACAACAAGGAACGATGGCCTATCTAACAGGATTCTCGAGAAGGTGATGACACCTGTCCAAAGTGTAGGCTGCAAGACAAATCATTAAACAACATCAAACGATAATGATCGATAACAAAATATCCAAGGAGGCGACGACACCTGTCCAAGGAGGAGATTGAAACAATGCACTATTTAGAACAAGATTTTGAATAGACTCGAGTATTTAGATCAAGCAAGCATGCGCCATCTGATTTATTTCTTCAAGCTTTCTCCAAAGAATTACAAAGGTCGGGACAGCAAAGGCACGAAATCATGCACAATTGCAATCAACCAACGAACTCTCATCCAAGAGTGAACAGATATAAACAAGCTAACTCTGGCAACAATGGCGCAACAATTTTGCTTAGCAAATAAAGGTTAAACAAATAATGAGCCTAAGGCTCTTATTTATAGAAACTCAAAGGAGTAGGCAACCCTAAAATCTCCTTGAGTTAACAATCAGTTCTTGCCAATCAACAAGATTTATTCCTATGTCTAAAAGTAGGTAAGCAAGCAGTTAACTGGAAATCTACTTCAGTTAACTGAAACTAAACAAAAGTCAAACTGGAAGTCTACCTCAGTTGACTGACACCTAACTAAAAGTGAACTTACAATTACAAATGTGTCTCTAAATAGACATCCACCTTTTGAGGAGATCTGAGATCCACAAATCGTGGGAGTCAAATAGACATCCTAGATCAGTGGGATCTGACATGCATGATCTGTGGAGATCTGGAGTCAACTTGGAAAGGGGCATCAAGTAGACTTTAGTCATCATTAATGCTATTTGGAGGGTAGGATGTCCTTCCTTGGTGCTTTACACCTCTTCACCACTGGTCAACAAAGTCTCTATCCAGTCATTGACCTCTTCGGCCCCCGAGCAATTAATGCTTTTCAAGGTGACTATATGGCGCCTAAGCATTTCTTCACCCATCATAAGCTATTGCTGATAGTTTATGCATTGGGCAGCTGCTTCATCTAACTGGATAGATATGGCTGCAATTTTGGCTAATTTGCAACCATTGGGATCTTCAATGAATGAAGATCGGATGACATCTTGGAACCATGTCTGTACCGTTTCAAGCTCAACATATTCTCCTCCTTCTCACTGATATTCTAACTCAAGGAAGGATATTACCAACGTTCTTGCAAAGTTGATAATATTGGCGACAAAGCGTCTATAGTCAATCAGCTCCACTGAATTGGCATCGTAGGCTCTCACCTTGTATGCCACCTGTTCTTTCCACTCAAAGAGATGGTGTTTGTTCTCTGTGGTTGTAACTGATTCATATGCTTGTCATAGATCAGCAACTGTCGCCTCCTCTTTCGACCTCTCTTGAGCTACTTTCAAGTCTGACTGTTGGATTTTTGATCGAAGTCCATGTGCCCTGTCTCTCAGCTGATATGCTTCTGCTAACACACACCGTCCTTTGACGACAAACTCATCCACTTGATGTCTCAAGTGTTTGTCATATGTAATCAACTGATGATGGTTTCTTTCAGCTGGGAGATCCAATAGTCCTTGAGGCAAGGCCGAGGACTTTGGAGTGTCATGTATCAAACTAGAAATGTACAATTTTAGTTGATGGATTTCAGCCTTCAAGGCTGCTTTGTCTTGTCCATCCTTTGTCATCCTTTCTTTGACACTCGCTTAGGCGATTCCAAGAAGGTCTGCCTCCACCTGTCGAGTGGTCTTTCTAAGGTTTACCTTTGAAAGCGTGAAATCCTCAATCCTCACATTATGTATGTCTTTATCTTCAGGCAGGGCAACAGTTTCTATGACAACCTCGTTCTTTGCATTCCTCTCTACATGTGTCTGCTTCTTCAACTTCTTTGTTGGCATGTCTTGTGGGACATGGTGGAATTCAGAGAAGTCAAGCTGATAAGAAGGTCTCTCCCTTTTCCTCCCAAGCGAACTTTCCAGCCAAATAGAATCTCGGCTAGCATCGCTAGGAGGAGGAACATAGGCCCCCTGAATGCTGGAGGAACGAGACTGTGCTGTGGCAATGCCTCATGGTGGTGAGTCCAAATCAATAGGACTTTGCGACCTCTGTGATGGTGGTGAAGTCGGTGGCTCTGTTTCTATCACAGGCACCACTTCTGCTGCAACTTCTTCTACAATGGATTCCATCTCTACAGCGATTATTTCAATCACTGGCTCTGGTGTAGCTGCAATGTTCTCAACTGTTTCAGGTAAATTGGTGGCTGTCTCCACCTGTACCTCTTGTCAGCTTGTGATGGCAATTCCTCTTCTTTCCCATGTGCTCCCTGACATCCGCATTCCTTCTGGAAGAATGCTCATCTTCTTTTGTCTGGGTTTCCTCCTAGATGAGGAAGGTAGTGTAAACTGAACCGTTGGCGGCTCTAATCGGGGAAGTACTACCTTCCTTGTCTTTTTACTGTCAAGGTAGAGTTGACTGTGTCGAACTACTCTACCAGTTCTTTCCTCAATAGACGTACTCTCCTTGGTGTACCAGTCTACTTTGCCGAGTGGTTGTGCATCCACTTGACCCGTGAAGAAGGAAGAAAAAATGACTTCTTCATCATCAGATAAGCCTTCGATGTCCTTTGACATGAATTATGCAATTTGCGAGAGTTTGAATCTGCTGTAGTTCCTTCTTCTCACTTCGAACTCATCCTCGCAGTTGACCCAAAAATCCTCCATAAAAGGTTCATGTGATGATCTTTGCTCAAGGTGTGCTGCAAAGATGCCTCTAGGGTCATAGGATGGCCTCCTATCAATGAGGTACTTGAGATTAAATCTCACTATTTCCTGGCTTATCAACCTAGCATCGGCTACAGCCCTGCATCTGTAGAATCCCATCTGAAAAGGAAAGTTTGCAGCAAACTTCTTCTTTATGCGAAGGTAAGAGTGAACTTTGGCCAACTGCCTCAGGAATTCCATGAACACTACCCTATCTGAGGGGTAGCGTGGCATCATGGCGGGCTGGCCATTGTAGCCATACAGGCGTATGTAAGTGAAAGTGGGGAATCGGATGAATCAATTTGCCCAGTCCACCATTGTTGCCTTAGCTGCTGGTGAAATACAAACATGCATCTCATGGTCTAGCTCATGCACAGTGTGCATAGTGAAAAGGTCATTTATCTTCTTGAAGTGCCTTTCCGCTACAATGAACTCCAAGCGAGGAAAGTATTCTTGGACCTTTTGCACACCCAGGGTTCCCACAATGTTTAGTGTTCTGAAATCGCCTTGGAAGGCTATCAGGTAGACCAGGTAGGAACACATGTGGAAACGGTGCTCTTCTAGAAACCCGATAAATTGTTGGTGGAGTGTGTCACTGATCAGAGAGGCCCAGTCGTAATGTTCTTTCCTGCTGATTATTTTGCCAATAATGTAGAACATCCACGGCTGGAAGGATTTCCCCTCCTCTTGCCCAGTGACTCTGCTGAGTAGGGTGATTAACACTCCGTACTCATCTTTGAATTCTTCTCTCCCAACCAATCTGGGCAAGCTAGTTCTCTTTGTTTGAAACCAATGTTCAGCCATTATAAGCGTACACTCATCCTTCGAAACCTCGAACGCCTTTTCGCATTCTGTCACTGATATGACCTTCTTGGTAGGGCATGGTGGAATTGCAAAACAAGTCTCTATGTCCACCGGCTTCAAGCTGCAAATCACCCTCTCGTCCACTGACAGGATCTCTCTTGTAGTCGGGTTGTAATTCTTTGTGCAAGAAGTTACAAGCTCAATGCTCTGTAAGGTGATCGGAATAGACGTAGCTTGGAATAAACCGGATTCTTCAATGTTTTGCAACATAATTTGGTTCATGCCCTCCAAGTCTTTAGAACTGACCTCTGGATTTTTCTGCCATAAGTCTGTGTCAACCATTTTCAGGTAATCATGGTATAAGACCGTCTTGGTCTTGTATTGTACTTGGGAGTACTGCATTCTGAAAACCTTGAAGATTGACTGTGCACTTGATGCTGCTCGGACAACTTTTCTAGAACTGCTAAAAATAGCCTTGTCGGGGATAGTTTTTACTAAAAATTTTGAGACATGGGTTTTGTTGAGGATGATTTTCTAAACAGACCCAGATCGTCAGAAATTCGGAAAAACGAGTTTTTCTTTGACATGCAAGAGCCCTTTGGTGGCAGAGGTAGCAGGGGCACCAGAAAGTGTTTTTTCTCGGAAAAATCTAACACATGGGTTTTGTTCGTGCTTCAGAGCTAAACAAACCCAGTTTGTCTGTTTTTCAATATTATGACTTTTTTTTGGAAACCCTAAAAAATAGGGGGCAACAGGGCTACTTTTTCTGGAAAAATCCAACATGTGGGTTTTGTTGAAAAAGTTGTGCTGATCATACCCAGTTGGCCAGATCTGTGATTATCTATCGTTTCCTGTGACATGCAAAGAAATATAGACAAAAATAGAGGAAGTAGACAGAAGATGGATTGGAAGTTATAAATTGCCACTTTGCAATAATCTGTCTCTGGAAGCAATCTCCGGGGAAGAATACTTTTACTGCCACTAATCTTCAAAAATATTGAAGATTCGTCCAAAACCTTTGCCAGATCTTGAAAACGTGTTCTTGGGAGCTATTTGATGTTTTATCCTTCAACCTGCAAAAAGAATAATGAGGAAAGGGACGCCTAGCATGAATATAAGGCGATTAGGGTTAAGATCCATCAAGTATGGAAGACAACTCATGATTTGGGCCTGATCTGGAGTTCCAAAAGATGATTTTCACTGATTGTGGAGTGTTTGGCCTCTTTTTGGCTCCAAATTTGCTAACTCAAGTCAACACTTTTGCTTTGACTTCTTTTAGGCGTCCATCCTTAGAGTTGATCATTTTCGTCCATTTTGCAAGCTGAAGTGCTCCCGTTTGATCTTTGATTCAGGTTACTCAGTTGATCTCTGGCAATGGCTGGTTGTTCTGTTGTTGAGGTGGGATCAACATGATTAGATATGCCTGGGAGGGATTAACTCAGAAAATTGAGGTTAGGCCTCCAGAAAGAAGGGCGCCTTTCCTTGAGAGGGGCGCTTTTGATAATGCCTTAGTCAATTTTCATTGACTGTTCTTCATTTTGACCTTTTCAGACCCTCTTTGCTTTGATCTGATGTTCCCGATGCTAGATGAATCAGATGACTCTACTTGATGATGCATCAGGTAGCCAGCTTGGTCTTGTTCAGGATGATTGACTTCTCAATTAAAGCTGGCGGGTTTAGGTCCTTCAAACTAAAGGGCGCCCCTGGCCAACAGGGGCACTTTTAGCTTTCACTTGGTTTTATCTTGGCTGTGGACTGCCAGTCTTTGACCTCCTCCATCAGATGATTGATTTGTCAGAATTTATTGCTGATAGTCCTATTGACGAGACAGGTCATAGTTGAGAAGGTCATCCTGGGAGGCAGTGAAGATTCTGACTGAATCTGGATGCCCTCAAGAAAGGGCGCCTTTCCTCAAGAGGGGCACTTTTAGCCATGCCCTAGCCATTTTTTGGCTTGTCTTTCCAGTTCTTCAATTTTGGCTTTTTCTGCTTGATCTCAACTCGTGATCGTTTGGCATGTCTTGTGGACCTACTGCTAGATTGATCATGTAGTTGGGAGGAAGCTGGAAAGATATCATGTATAGAGTTGTAGCTTATGGATTCATCTGGTGCTTGTAACTGAGGGGCGCCCCTGGCCAACAGGAGTGCTTTTACCTTGAAGCTCTCTGTTTTGGCATCTTCATTGTTGATGGATCCTCCATACTTTGCTGACAGTTGGTCAATGATCCCTGAATCAGATGATTTTGCTGATTGTTTCGTTGTCGAGCTAGCATGAAAGTGAAGAGGATGACTGAGTTGAAGATTCCAAATGATTACATTTGCCCTCTGAGATCCAAGGGCGCCTTTCTTCAAGAGGGGCACCTTTTTCACCTTTAGGCTGTGTTTTTCCTTGGTAGACAAAACGTGCACCTTCCAGACCTAGCCAAATTTTGGCCTTTTCCGTTTTGAGAATCTCCTTCATTGTAACAGCATCTTTTTGACCTTTTTCGCCATAGCTTCTTCGTTGAATCTTTTGAGGTTTAGCTTTCAACACCTAGTACTTGCCAATCTGCCATTAATGGCTGCGGAGCTCCTAACTTTGTTCTTGAAAAATAGAAATAGACCCACCAGAGTAAAACATGTATTTTGATAATTCTGACTTGATCAGTGTGATCGTGAAGGCAATTAACCCTATTAGAATTATTTTCAATCATTTTCGGGAAGGTCCTATTTTTAAGGGTTTCCTTAAAAATAGGGGCGTAAAACCCTAATTTTCATTTTTTTAGAATTTTAACCATAGGTTCCTGGACAGAAACCCACAAAGATTTCATGTTTGGTTTGACCTAAAACATACTTTCGATGGCATTTTTACATTGTTTAGCTCAACTTAAGCAGAATGCCTAAAATTTCATTTTGGGTATAACACAACATTAAGTCATTAATCTAGGCCATGGGGCCTAAAATGAATTTTAAAACATTAATGACTTAAAATAAATCATTTCACCAAAATGAGCCTCAAAATGCTGAAAGCCAATTATGCTCCAAATTGTACTGCCCAAAATGGAAATTGAGCTGACTGTTGATGCTATTGCCCAAGATGGCACTGCTAGAAATAAAACTTACTAAAAATAGTAAATTCTGAAAATTTTCCCAATGCCTTTGCATGTCATACCACTACGAAGCTCTCTGAAAACCCAGAAAGAATCTGTAATCCAAATCTCAAAACTCTAATGTGTTGGCTAAAAATAGCAAGTTCCGAATTTTTTTAGATGGAAATGCATGTCACACCATTTTGGAGCTTTCTAAAAACCCAAAAAATTTCACCAGACATGCATCAAAAACTCTTACATTCAAACCTTCAGAAATGCTTCAAAACCCCTATAAAATAGGAAACCCTAATTTTACCTCTGACGAGCCTACGGGCTTCCGGAAATGGACTATCAGTCACCGAAGAGCGAATGGCTAAAATGGGGACATTACAGATTGAACCCTCCAAGGATGTTAAAATACTTTGTGATTGAATTAATGATTGGCCATGAGTTATTAGTATCTAATTATGGTAATCTGCTAATTATTATTATTGTGATAAATGATTATAATCTACTAATTAGTTTGATTATGGTAAATGGTTCTAACCTTTGTGCAAGGCTTCAATCAGGGCTTCAATCAGACGAAATATATTCTCTAACCCCTTTGTTATTTAAATTAAGGAAATTAGGGAAAATTTAGGGCACTCCCAATCAGGGGACATTACAAGTGGTATTAGAGCATGATTCTGCCAGCCTGAGGGGAAAATAATTGATGGTTAGCCAAAGAACCTTGAGAACCTTAGAGAGAAAAAGAGAATATCCCAAAACAACAACCACAACCAAGACCAAACAAGAAAGGAACAAATGGAACATGAATTTAGCGAATTCATGGAACAAACAACCCAAACACTACAAAACATGAATGTGACCATAGTTGCTCTTAGGTATCACGAAGGAAATGGGAGGGAATTCACCCCAAGCCAATCATAAAATAACAGCACAACAAGGTCCACCCCAAGAGTAACACGGCCTCCCTTCTTATCTAGGGAAGGGTCATTAGGGGAAGAAGGGGAAGTTAATACATCTAATTCGGAATTGAATGAACTTGTTGCAGCATATGCAAGGCTTGACCTTGAGGTCAAGAAGAACATTCCTTTTAAGGTATATTGTAAGGCTAGAGAAAAGAAGTCCCATAGGAAAAGAAAAAACCAAACTAATCAAGATTTACAATGCATTGTAGGCAAGTTGGCCATCCCAAGTTTTGACGGATCGGGAAAAACCACAGCCCGTTCATGGGTCCTCCTATCTCTCAACCCACCTATCTCTCAACCCAATGTTAGAAGAAGATTCCATTAAATTTTCCATATTGCACTTAGAAGGGTCGCCCATGATTGGTGGCACCATGGTCTTGTTGTGACCTTTTCACACATCACCCCATTCAAGATGGGGACCCCCCTAATTTTTGCTCCATTATGGTCTTTTGGCTTTGGTTTTGCGTCTCTCTCTCTCTCTCTGATCTTTCTATCCTTCCGGGGATGTCCCATCGTTTGACCTAGGTTGAAATTTTGGCTAAGTCTGTGAAATTAGGATTTTAATTCTTCAGGCTTGTTTGAGGTCAAATGGAATTATCAAAGTGAAATCTGAGCTTAATACTGTGATCACAACGCTCCAGGCAGAGTCCCACTAAATTTTCACTGAGTTCTGACAACTTACTATTTTTAGTAAGTACTCAATCTAGGACCTTTTTATCAGGATTTTGGAATTCTAACTGTTCCATCACATTCAAGGTACTTTCAGGTACTCGCACATAAAATTTGAGCATATTTGGACAACGTGCTATTTTTAGCAATTTAGGCTTCAAGAGTCAGTTTGAGGGTGCACATGTATGATTTTTCAATGCATGTCTAGAGCATGTTTTTGGGTTTTTCAAGACCTTCGCGATGATATAACATGCAAGCCGAGATGAGGACTTTCAGCAGTTCGAGCTTTAAAGGCTATTTTTAGGGTTTGCATGCAGAGTTTTTCAGTGCATGTCAGGATATCCCTCATGGGTTTTACGAGAGCTTCGCAACAAAGTGACATGCAAACAAAATTGATCATTTTTTAAGGACTTACTATTTTTAACCAGTGCTCGCATGTGGACCAGTTTTCTGGGTTTTTTCTAGGTTTTTTAAGATCCCTCGGGCAGTTTGACATGCAAACTCATCCAACAGACGGTTGGTCACTTTTCAAGCACTTACTATTTTTAGCAAGCACACTCCAGTAGCTCCACAGCGCTCCAGTTTCACAAGCAGAACAACATGCAACAAGAATCAAGTCAAACAAGGGTCGTTTGAGGCACATGCAAATCAAATTAGGGTTTCCACTTCTATGCCTAAAAATAGGGGGTGAAATACAAAAGTTGTCAAAGAAAAGTACCCCATCAAGATCAGCATCTTTCAGACAACCTACTAGCAAAATTCGAACGAAATTTGAGTACTTACTATTTTTAGTAAGTCACTTCATGGCTATAAATAGCAGGTCTGTGCTAGAGGTAGGTGTGAACATGACACTTAAATCATCAAGATCATGTGAAACAAATTTCAGGTCAAACAGAGCTGCAAAAGTTAGGCAATTTTAGGGTTTGCTAAAAATAGCAAGAGGGCTAAATATAGCAGATGAGCTCAAGCAACAGGTATAAATAGGGTAGCAAGGCCACGAGGAACGTATCATGCCAACTCTGGGTTCAGAATAGGTGAAAAAACATGAAGAGCCATGCATCTCCAAAACTTACTAAAAATAGAGTGGCAGAAGGTAGCTGAGGCGTTGAAATTTCCAAGACTAAACTGGCAGGAGGAAGCATGAAATGCACCCATGAGAAGAGAAAATGGAAAAAATGTTCTAAGGCATGGATAATTCCTTCACCCTACCTCAAATGCACCCAAGGTTGAAGTGGTGGCGTAAGAAAACTCTAAGTGTGGAAAATGGAAGTAGCATGGGAGAAATGCGCTCTCAAGGAACAAGTTCCTCCTCCACATGTCAAATGCACCCAAGGCTACAAGGAAGGCGTGGTTTGAAAAAGTTTCTAAGTATGGGGGATTTCCTCCTCATACCCCCATATGCGCTCAAGGCAAGAGGCCTAGTAAAATGCGCCCAAGCTTAAACAAATTCCTCCTCCCTATGTGATATGTGCCCAAGGTGTGGGCAAGGTTGTAAGAAATTTCTAAGGTACAAACAAATTCCTCCTCATAGGGTGAAATGCACCCAAGGTAAAAGGGCTTGGCTATAAAAAAATGCTAAGTGTGAAAAATTCCTTCACACACCCTCAAATGAGCCCAAGATTGAAAGTGGAAGTAGCCTACGTAAAACGCACCCAAGGAAGATATGAATACAAGGTAAAGTGTTGGAGGATTTCCTTCTCCACCCCCTAAATGCGCCCTTAAGTGAAAGTTAACACATGAGAATGCGCCCTTGTTGGTGGTAAAGGTAAGGTAGAAGTCTAGGCGTGGGAAATGCCTAGGGGTTAAGATGGAAGTTGATACATGGAAATGCGCCCTTGTTTGGGAAGGGAATAATATAAGCTTCTAGGCGTGGAAAATGCTTAGGGAGTGAAGGTAAAATGAAATGCACCCAAGGTAAGTTGATTGAATTAAAAAGTTTCTAAGGCATTTTCTAAGGTAAAATGAGAAATACGCCTAGAGGAGATAATATCAAAATTTCCAAGTACAAGATGAAATGTGCCCATGAGCAGGAGGGGAATTTCTTCAGGGAAACAGGAAAAACACCAAGGCATGAAAAGTGAAGACTGTAGGTGTGGAGTATGTCCAAAATTAAATGGAATAAACCTTAGCAATTTTATTATTTTCAAAAATAATAAAAAATTAAACTTACCCCTTTGTTTGGACACATGAAAAAATGATTTCTGAAGGGAATTTTTTTCTGGGTCTTGGATATTTCCCACTCGGAATGGATTTCTAAATTTTCCACACTTTGCTCAAGATGTTTCAAAAAAGATTTTCTCCCGGCGCCTGTTTAATGAATTTCCTAGGCAAAATTTAAGTTTTTCTAAGGCAAATAAGAGAAATGTTTTTACAAAAATGCCTTAGCTTGTGAATTGAGCCCGGATGTCTGGAATAATTTTACTAGAGCAAACATGAAATCAAATGCCTTGACCAATTGAGATAATTTTCTGAGGAATACTTGATTTAATATTTTAAATCTCAAAATGCAAACATGATGAAGCACGCCTGTGCAGGAGTGATGAAATTTTCAAAGTTCTAGAAGTCAAATATTTCGATGCCTCAAGTGACAAGTGTTGTGACTGGCAGAGGAGGGAAAACGAAAATTCAAATGTTTGCTAAGATTAGCCTCTTCCAAAATTCGACTTGGCTATAAGAATTCAAGTTCTTTCTTCTCCTTCATCAATTGCTGAATGCAAACTTGAGTCTGCAGGCAAAGAAGTGCGAACTTGAGAGGACAAACTAGTGAAGTAAGTTGCTGCGAGAAAATATTTCTAAGTGATGGAAGTGCGAACTTGAGAAGCAAAAATATTTCTAAGTGCTGGAGGTTGTGTTCCCGCAAGTAGAAATTTCTAAGTGTTGAAGTGAGAAAGGCGTTGAGGTTTGAAGTTAGAAATTTTCAAATGCTGAAACCTCTTCTTTTTCAGAGCTCGACTGGCACTCTCAAAGTGATGCTATTTTCTGAATCTTATTTTCTAATGACTTTTTTTTATTTCTGTAGGATGGTTGAAGCAAGTAGAAGAGCTGCTCGAAGGGGAAATAATGCTTAATCTAGCAAGGCAAGTGCATCAAGGCAGGCTGTAATAAAGAAATTGAGCAGGTCTTTCCTGCCAGAGTTAAAGTTTTCTTCGAAGCTGGGCAAGTTAAGTGATACAAACCTTGGCTCCTTCAACTTGGAGACTTTCAGAAGATGAATGCTGGGAATTGGAAGTCATCACCCGTCAGTCACCTCACACAACATTGTCAGAAGTGGACTTTATGCAGCTGTTGGTTTTCCACCAGCAATCCGGTGCCCAAAGCTGATTATGGAATGTGCAAATTGCTACAACACGGAGCAAAGAACTATCATCTCATCTGATGGCAAGTTGTTGGCCAATCTTACGTCTGAAGCAATTGGGGAGGCATTTGGAATTCCAGCCTATGAAAAAATGATTTACAAAACAAGAGAGAGGACTTAGAAAATGTATTCATCCACATTTGATCGATGTGCTGACATGATAAACTCTAGGTGGATGAACAAGCCCAGCCAACTTGCACAAAGCTGCCGAAACAAATAATCTCATAAGAATTAAAGTAGGAGTTTTGTGACTTGATCCTGATGCTTAGCAGAGTTGGAGGGTGCCCCCAAGTGTTCATCTTTGAACCTTGGATGTTCTACTATATCAACCTTGTGCTAGAAGGCAAAGAGCACGTGGATTGGGCGTTGATGATTAGTGATAATTTGCATGAGCAACTCAGAAGCCTAAGGAGAACGAAAACATTTTATATGAGCTCATATATTGTCTACATGCTGGCCTAGATGACAAAATATAGGGGGATATCATACAAGGAGCCCATTGGGTGTGGCTCTCAGCAATTCAAGATTCATGAGGCTTGTCCGCAGTTGCATTTGACAAGCACTTCAAATTACAAGAGGGTCAATGATGCCTTCACAATGCATATAACGAGGACGCTGCAGCAAAGAACTCATCACAAAATATCTAAAGAGGCGCAAGAGTTGATTGAAAAATACGGATGTTGGTTTATCCAATTTCCGAAGTTTACTTACATCAAGCTGCAGGGGTTCTCATCTTACCCATACAAATTGCCCCGATATCCCACGAACAGGATTGTGATGCTAGAGATATCTAGGCAGCTCATTGCCTACGATAAGATCCAAAAGAAAAAGAAGGGTGGACTTGAATTCCCTATCACCATGGGGAATTCAGATGAAGTTTGTCCGTCACTGCAGGCAGCTAGGGAAGCAGAGAATAAGCTCCAATTCTTCCACCTCTCTTATCATACCAACAGACAATATTATGATCCTCAAAGAAATATCAAATGGATACTGTCCGAGGAATTCAAGCATAAGGCACAAATTGAAGACTTTTGGGCAAGTGCAGTGGATGAGGTTGAAGTTAGGAAAAGGATGTTTTCAAGGATACCACTGGACATGATCAGAGAATGTGAGATTGCTCTGGTGCCAGACCAGGTGGAAGAAGATATAAATGTCATACAGGCTGATTATGAAACAGTAAGGACTACGCCACTCCCGCTTCTGGATTGGTCAGAGCCAGAAATTACAAATTTGGATACGCTCTGCATTCCAGTCTTGACATTCACACAGAGTTGGGTGGAGAGGCGTGTGAACCGGCTTAAGGGCAGGTCAATTCCCCTTACTTAGAATTTAATGGGAGATCATAGATCACCAGCTGCTAGGCAAAGGAGGCAAGTTGCTCAAACTCCAGAGCCACGAGGAAAAGAGCCAGTTCAGCCTAAGCCTCAAGGAGTTGAGGAGGCATCACATACGCCATCAGGGGCACATTCTTCGAGCATGCAGGAGGTTTCACTATTTGTTGATCAAAGAGAAAAATTGAATAAAGAACAGAGGATACAAGAAACAAATCAGCCACCTCGTAGGGAGTCAATAGGCCAGAGCATCAATATGCCTAGAGAGGAAAATCAACAGGAGATAGAAGAAGAAATGGCCACTAATACTCATATCCAGCGTGAGATTGAGGTAGCTCTCAAGGATGATACTACCACAGGGCAGGAGGCCCAAAGCTCAGGAGATACCGAGCCTATAGAGATTGATGGGCCTCAACGGGATGAGACGTGATCCTGTTGAAGAGACTGATCCAGCAGTTGAGATGGAGGAATTTTTTAGTAGGATCAGTGCACCTCTGACAAAGAAGAAGGCCAGAAAGTTTTCTAAAATTTCAACAAATGAGGATGGCTCTCGTACACTTCATGTGGCTGTACCTAGGGTGGAATGTGATCGGGATGAGGCTGTTCTAGAAAACTATGTGATCACTACTATGGAGCTTGGCCACCCTATGGGGGCCCAAGTGATTGAGGAGTGCGATAATTCATATTAGGCACTCAAAGATAAATTGCTCTGTACTGAAGGCAAGTACAAAAGATTGAAGATAGAGCACAAAACGTTGATTGGTTATGTACAACACTTGTCTCGTCCTTATGGGCAAGAAAATCCAGCAATTGAGCTCCCAACCGAATTTCCTAGAGAGTCAGTCAGTGGTTTGGAGGTATTTGAGAAGGATGGAACAGGAGGTAGATAAGTGGGTTGCCAATGTTCATACTGAGACAAAAAAAATTATGGAGGATCTTTCTCATGCCTATCGGCAAGCCTCCGATATTATGGCACGAATGGAAGCAGTTAATCAGGCTTGAGGTGAGGCCCATATCTATCAGACCAGGGTTGTTCTTCGCTTGGAGGCGTTGATGCACATGCCTTTGCAGACTTTGGTTGGGGGAGGCGTGATTCAAGAGGGTGATAGATATGACTTCGCCGGCCGGTACTCTTCAGTGGTCACGGGCCGAGGATTCTATGATGCAGCACAGGAAGATTCGGTCAGAGTTAGAAAGGCTATGATGAATATTTTTGATGGAGTCCTCAACACGTTGGAGGCTATCTTTTCCAGGAGGCTGACTTTTGAAGAGGTGGCTGCAAATGACTTGAAGAGTAGATTGGCACCTTTCTTTTCTGAGGTGAAGACCTTTGTTCAAGATGATTTTGAGAACACCTTCATCTTCTCCAGCATTGCTCAGAATACCCCGAACACTCTAGTTGCCTAGAAGAAATCTTGTGCTCAACCAAAGCCAAAAGACCAGAATGGAGTAAAAATTAGGGGCTCCCCATTTGAATGGGGCGATGTGTGAAAAGGTCACAACAAGGTTGTGCTGACCAGGTTCATTGATTTTGCAGCCATGGAAAAGGAGAAAGGAAACGCCCTTCTGGATGACGATCTTCTGGAGGAAGATGATGTGCATTAATTGCTTGTAGTGGTTCCTGCAGAGGAGTGGAGAATCTTCTGTGCATTCACTGCCCCACTCCTCTCAGTGGCGGTTTTTAGGGTGGAGCCTTGATTAGGGCATATGTGGCTCAATCTGAGCCCTTTATTGTATTTGAATCTAGGCCGTCCACTGGACTGAGCTAGATATAAAAGGGGCATCCCCCCTCATTTGTAATATAGTTATACATTAGATCAGAGATAGAGTTGAGCTAGAGAGTAGAGAAGGAATATAGTGAATAGCTTAGAAGTTAGCTTAGTTTGAAAAGGAAAGAAAGCATTCCCTTTGAAATTTTTGTAAGAAGTTGTTGTGGAAAAATCTCATAATAAAAAGATTTATCATTGCTTGGTGGTTCTATCTTTTGTTGTGAGTAGCTAATAAGGCTTTCTCGTCTTTCCAATTCAAGTAGATTAGAGTAAAGTAGATTTTATTTCATACAAGTAGTTGTTAGCTATGGAATACATTGTTCAGTTTGATCAAGTTTCATTCATCCATACCACTAGTGGGCTCGCTGACGGTGAGTTCGCCCTATGTGGTCAACTGGATTATTTTGCACTTAAGTTTGATTGTGATTCATATGTCCATATGCATCGTTGTATGGTATGTGCATGTCGTGTCATAGTTTGAATATCCTTCCCATCCTTTGAAGATTGCACCGGTTTTGTAGAAGTTGTCCAATGGGAGGCAAAGCAGAATCTGGTTCAAAGCTTGCTGAAATTGATCCTCGTGTCCCACCTTTAGGAGTAGAAAATAGAATCTCTAGCCTCATCCCCTTTAATTTCAGTATTTTCTCGATTAGTTTAGGAACCTGAGCATCATCGTCAAATCATTCATATCTTGCATCTACTTCAAGTTGAACAATTGTGTAAGTCCCCTTGGAATACCCAGCAAAATCACATCGAGCCAACTGAGACTATCCCCTTGCATAAGGAACCATGGAGTTGAACATATGATCTTTCTAGCAATCTTAGCATGTGGAATACTTTTATCAAGAGAGGATAGAGTAACTGTTGGAAACTTTATTCTGTGTTGGTGCGGTCGTAAAACACCCATCAATAGGTTTAATCACCCAAAATCATCAAAACATAAAGACTTATGATGCCTTCACAAAATTACTCATTGAGTGGTTTGACCAAACACACCCCCAAAAGCACTTTAAAGAATTAACAAGAATAATACAAAGGGGAACCCTTGAAGAATATATCACTGAATTCCAAAGATTAGTAGTAATGGACCTGAAAATATCCAAGGAGAGGCTCACTTACCTATTCATAGAAGGATAATTTGATTCACTCCATGGCCTCGTAAGTGCTTTTGACCCTACCATACTTAGCGAAGCAATCTAAAAGGCCACATGTCTTAACTCTAAAATAGGAGAAAGGGAAAGGGGCCACCCAAAAAGGGAAGGTAAGCATTTCTATGGAAAGGATGGGCACAGGAAACCATACCTTTCTTATCATGACCGAGAGGAACTAAGGAAGAAGGGTCTTTGCTTTGATTTCCAGAAAAGATGGGAAAGACAACATATTTGTAGACAAGATGAAAACTAGGAAGGAAAGTTGTGTTTTAAATGCAAAAAAGTATGGAAACTAGGACACAAGTGCCATCGAAAAGATGTAATGTCCCTTTTTGGGATAACCCTAAATCTTTCCCAAATTACCAATTTCCCAAGCAAAGGGACCCTAGAGGACACTATGAAATTGGTTTAGTCCCTACGAGTAAGTTAGAAATCCATCTCTAAAATAATCTAACAATTAATACTCCACATTGGGCATTAGAAATAAGTATGAGTAAATCTATATATTAAACATCATAACCAATATTTCCCATAATTGGTCTCCCCCCTCATGTTGCACCATGATACGAAGGTAAGATTCCAATGGTGGATCTCATGCTTGAACTAGACTCAAGGGTAGTACCCTGATTAATCAGGCAGAAACCCCCCTGGCCCTCGTGGGCTCATCATTTCCCACACTCGGGTGGGGTATCTAGTGGAGACCAACCTAGACCCAAAGACAGTACCCTAATTAATCAGGCAGAAACCCCCTTGGCCCTCGTAGGCTCATCATGTCCTACCCCCGGGTGGTGTATCTAGGTGGCTCGGTTACATGAATTCCCCTCTTGTGATCCCACTTCCCTACCATGGTGGAACATGGACATCATAATACAAACTAATGACTGACTACAAACATACACATTAACAAGGTATATAAACATAGACATTTCTAAATATATTAGAGCATATCATGAAGGTAATGATAATACATAAGTATAAATACAATCTATTCATTTATATTAAAGTTATAATTACTTATAGGACTCGCTAATTTTTGCAAGTATCATTATTGCACAATCACAAATAATACACACATATACATATACATATTTAATTGCAGACTATAATTATAATAAGCCTACCACAGACATACAATGGTATACTATGATAGAATAATAAATATAGATAACATAAGATAAATATTGTAAATAAATATGATAATACTTGGAGGAGAATAATAAATAGCAAAATATGCAATAGCATTCAATAATTATCATAGGACCACCCGATCTGCATAAATCAGAATATGTTTGTATATGTGTATAGAGCATTTATTTATTTATTCTTTTCTTTTCTTCCTCCATCCATTCCTTCTTCTCTTTCCTTTATATCCTCTTTATATCTTTTCATGGGAGGAGGCATCTCCTTGAATGGAGACAACCTTTCATAGGGGCATGACCATTTGTCAACAAGTCACCTTTTGTTAAACTTTAATTATCATTCCTTTAATGAATCGTATCTTCCCTTAATAAATCCTCCTAACATGAAGCGCTGCCTTAGTATGGATAAAGTAATTGCTGCCCCCTTATAATCCTTCTAATTGCTGCTCAAGCCAATTCGTTGCTTTTGCTGCTGTCTGATCTGATCGCAGCCTGCTGCTATATCATATGCTTCCTTTATTTATTATTTTATGTTAGTTTTTATATATTTTATATTTAATGTATTATATGTTTCATTTTATTGATGTTTTTAGGCTGTGCTTGTAATTTTTGTGTTATATTATATTTATCATTTTATGTTTATTATTTTATATTTATGTCTCTTTAAAATAATTATTATTATTTTTATACATATATTATATCTTCTTATTTAAAATATTTATTCTCATATCAGTATTATATGTATACTTATATTATCATATTATTATAATAATATTAAATTGTTAACATATATTTATATATGTATATTTTTTTTACATTTGTATGGTTATTTATTTGTTTATCAATTTATTTGTGTTTCAAATCTCGGGATATGACAAAAGACCTTGTAAAGGACAATTTGTATTTCAAGTGCAAGAAAGAATGGGAACCTGGACATATATGCAGACGAAAAAGGAGCCGAGCCCACAACATTGAAGCAACATCTAATCAAGTGACAAAAAATAAAAAAGGCCCGAACAAAATAATAAGATACAAGGAAGAAAGTGAGGAAGGGGGTGACTCCTATAAGAAATGGACATGAAGGAACAAATCTCTCAAATGGACCCACCTCACCACCAATATTGAACCAAGTATTAAAACCCAAGTACAAAACATAAGGGTACATAATTTGTCACTTATAGAAACAATGACAATGTATGTAATCTACAAATTGGCGTATTCACGTCTATATTTAACATCTAGAGTAGATCATTTCTTCTATGAGCCTCTAAGTCCCTTCTTGATCAAAGTAAACCCACAATCTTAAAAATCAAGGATTAGGTAAATTTGATACCAATCCAGTTACAACAAAATTATTACATAAGCCTATGTGAAGTTACCATGTGGGCCATAATCCACAAATCCCAAGATCATTTTCATCTGTTCAACCTTGGGATAAATTGATACGATTTAATAAGTCAAGTACTTCCCCAAGATATGAAAATAAATTTAGTACCAAACATAGAAGAAGGATGATCAACTCTAATCGAATTAGAAGATGAAACACGAATTGGATAATAGGGTAAAATAATAAATTTAAGTGTTGTCACAAGGATAGCACCCTTAGCCACTGTGAAACTCAGCTATCCTGTGAAACATTGGATCATCTTCAAGTTGTGGGTTGACTCTAGTGAAGATGAACCTCCACAGCAGGTTGGTTCCCTTGATGAACCTCCTATAAACTACTACTAATCAAGAAAATGGATAGAAGAACTAAAATGGAAAGATTTCTAATCCTAGGAAGTTATGCACCAAAATCCGAGACTTATACTTGCAGTTTTAAACACAAACTCTTAATTATTCAGCTATATTTCTTCACACAATTCAATGTTATACATGCTCATGCATCAGTATTTCATAAGAAGGTCAAACGCTCATAACTTTAGAAGGAAAATGAAAAGTGTTCTCACAACCAAAATCCTAGCTTTTATGACACAATTTTATGACCTGCATAAACATAGATTTCTTGCTTAAAGGTATTGGAATGAGACAACATATTTGAGGACTAATCATTAATCACAGAAAACATGCATCAATCACTCATACACACACAATAGAACAGATATTGAGAAGGTAAAATGACTAAAATTTTATTGATAATACGATGCTTCAGCTGATACAAATCTGAAAAACTAATTGAGAATACATAAAATTGCTATCGTATATCTCAAAATGAATTACAATCTCATCTCTTTTTGCGGCAAAAGAGGAAAGGAAGAACTAGCTAAAAAGAGTTGGAAGATCTTTCTTTATAGAAAGCCACCTTAGATAACTGAAGTTGAAAGAGGCTACACCTCGTAGAAGACGTTGAACGTGCATGAAGAGTTGAACTAGATGTGAACTCTGGAGTTGAGAGTTAACTTGAACTCTTTGACTTGTGCATGCTCCTTGAAGTTTTCTTCAACTAAAGTAGAACTGAAACTCCAAGAAAAGCATGAAGATGATTGAAAAAAGTTGAGTTTAACCTCTTTGCATGTGGTTTTCAAGTTGTTGGGCGTATAAGGAAAAAAAAAATTATTCAAGGTCCTCAAACTACCCCAAAACGCATAATTTTAGGCTCAAGCCTTACTTAACTCCAACTTAATCCATATGGGCCTCTTAAGTAGGCCTAAACTACCCCAAATTGTCACTAAACTGAGCATGAACATTGAACAACACCTAACCTCATAGATTGCACTGTCTTCTTTAGGTTGCACTTGACTGTGATCTTTTCATAGGTTATTTCTTATAGTTTTCAAATTTCATGCCATGTCTTCATTAAGTGTGCTTTCACTGTGTCTTCCACTTGATCAAAGGCCTCTTAACTTTGAATGTTTCAAGCTCCTTCAACATCAAATTATTGTGTTTAAGAACCTTCAATCTGCCATGTCATACTGACATTTCAATTTCATTGTTTTTATATAGGGATCCTTCACATCCTTGATGTCTTCCCTTATAACAGAAAATCTACTTGTTAACAACTTTGATTTCCTTTTGATGACTGTCATCAATGCATATCAAACTTTATTTCTTGAGACTATCCTTATGAGATGTTGTTGTCTCTTACTTTGTCATGGAGTTGACTGATTTATGCCTTCATACACAATCCTTATGTATCCTCAGTGATGATTTTTCTCATTGCTTGGGTTGTCCTTTCTTGTTTGATCAGTGTTGCTGCTTTTATTGAAAAATAGGTGATTGTGCATTTGAAATCATCTTTTCTTACTTCAAACAACACAAACTCAATCAAAAAGCATTGTCAAACATTCCTTATTTCAGTCATACTGATGTTCATAGTCATAACATTCCATAAGATCACATTCTTTGGGGTACTCTTTTAAACAGTCCTCATGCCTTTGTCATTGTCTTTCTTGGTTTTTTGACTGGTCTTGTCTAAATTTATGACTGCACCAAATTCATGAACTTTGGCCTATTATCTTTGCTAGGACTATCCTTGTTACTTGGTCTTCATGTCACTTTTCTTCATACTTTGATTTCTATATGCTTCTTCTTTTGAAAAAAGCAGGAATATTAGATAATGATTACTCTTCATTCTGTACTTGACAGTGATTCTCTAAAAGGCTCAATTCTTTGCCCTTTGCATGCACTAAGTTTCCTATTTTCAACTTGTTACCTTCACCACTCTGCCCTTATTGATAAGGACTATCCTTTTATGTTTGATGAGGACTATCTATGCTCATTAATGACTCCTTGAGGTTTTTTGTGACTATCTTTGAATTACCTTTGACTGTCCAAACATTGCTAAGTATTGTCCCTTCAATGCATGGATTTGATTGAACATTGCTTCTCTTTCACCACCTTCATTTCTCATGGTCCAAGGTCTGATTTCCATATTGCAAACTTTTGTCCTCCATTCATTTGGTGTGGCAAGGGCTTTCCTCATCACCTTTGTGATCAATAAACTCTGCCCCTTTTGAGTTCACAGTCATGATCTTTCTTGAAGTCTTCTTGCCTTCCATTATAAACTTGAAACTTCACAGGCACTGCCCCCTTTCATAATCTTTCCTTGCTCTTTCATGGCCTAGGACTGCTCTTTTGAAATGACACTTAAATGTCCTTGCAACTTCTCATTTATTGGTTATTCTTGCTGCTCTTTGACTGCCCTTTGACCATCATTTTTTGCTGCTCTTTGACTGTCATATTTGCTGCTCTGTATGGCAATGAAATCGCTGTTCTTTATGGTCTGAAAACTGCCCATGAATGTATGACTGTCAAATGAATTTCCTGCTGTGAATTTTAATGAAATTGCTGCTCTTTATTCCAATGAAATTTCTGCTCTTTTCTTAATGATTTTTTTGCTCTTTTACCAAGTTTTCTGCTCATTTGTCTCTGAAAATTGCTGCACTTTAACTCTAAAATTTTCTGCTCTTTAATGGCATGATATTGCTGCTCTTTAATGTCATAATTTCTGCACTTACTTTTCATCATATGCTGCTCCTTTTTGGTCAAAAATTGCTGCTCCTTTTACTGTATTATTGCATCTATAACTTGTCTCTTGTTGGCATAAGAACTAACACCTCTGGAGTGTAAGTTCGTATGGACAGCTATGCACACTATGTGATGAGTGCTCTTCAAATTAAGAGGGGAAGCTCCCTTTTTTGCTGGCATACGTTCTGAAAAGTAAAGTAATCTAAACCTATCTTTTTCGTCTCAGCTGTGAGAGGCACAAGGTTAAGGAAGACAAGGACGTTGCAGCTAAGGGTTTTCTCTAGTTTTGCAGATCTTAACTAAAACTAAAACTAAATAATCTAATCTATCCAATTTCCTCAAGAACACAAAGCGTGAGGAAAAGGAGCAGGAATGTTTTTACACGATAAGCTGGGTACAAATTCACAACATGAAGGCAAGGTGGGCACAACTATTTGTTTGGCTGAATAGGCTTATTATCACACACATCACACGATAAGCTTTAAGTACAAACTCTCAACATGAAGGCAAGGTGGGCACAACTATTTGCTCAATTTGAATAGGCTTATTGATAACAAAACACAAAAGATAGCCAACCAAGACAGTAAATTGCATAGGTGAGACACACGTACAATCTACGATCAAACTAGCCGCTATATCTAACTAAGGCAAGCATTCACCATAATAATTGCATGGAACTTGAGTGGCATAACAATTCATTATCAAAACAAATGCTCATGAATAGATACAAAAAGACAATATTACAAGCAAGGTGGGCACAACATATATTAATCTCTCGTGCAAAATTTATTTACAAATGAGCTGAATGCTCTTATTTATAGACATCAAAGGTGTAGGCAACCCTAAAATCACCTTGAGTCAACTACAGTCTTGCAATGCATGCAAGATCTTATTTCTAAACCCTAATAAAGGAAACTATACAGTTAACTAGCAAGCTACCATCAGTTAATCGATACAAACAATGCTAACTGGACCATGTGCAACACGCACGTCCTTATTGAAAGAAAAGCTAACTGATAACTAACACTAACTAAGAGTCCCTCCTCCTGCAAAGATATCTCCAAGAATGAGATAGGCGTGCCTGATGTCAACAAGAAAACTCGAGAACTAAAGTTGAGTTAACTGTTGCTCATGACTCATCCTCGTAAATAACTGCAAGATCTAACTAAAAGTCTACTCCAAGTTTATCATCTCCTCCAGGAATTTATCTATAGTATCATCATTTGGCACTCTGACGCTGTCCACGATGATCAACTGTTTGTCCAACTATGTGTCTCCATCCTAGATTTCCCTCCGAATGTCTCTAACCTTTGAGGTCATCTTTTTGAAACTGATAGTCAACATTGAGAACTCCTCCAATTTGGACGCCTCTGGCTCTCCACCTAGGCTACCACGAACTAGCTCTTCGAACTCAGCCTGAACTGACTCTAACTCGGCGTATGTACCATCCTCACGCCAATAATGACATGGGATCTGAGTGATGTACTCGCTGATAAATCGAAGAGCTGCAGCAAGCTTTTCCTGAATCATGCCCATCTTAGCAGAAATTTTGTCATGGGTTTCCACCCTACAAAGATACAACTCTCTCCAAGTGAAAACCTTCCTTTTATCCTTTGCTGCTTCAATGGTGTCATAGGCACCTGCAAGTTGCGATATCAGAATCAAATCCTTCGGCTTACGCTCGGCTATGAAGATCTCGAGCTCCTGAATCCTCTGGCGAAGACTATGTGCATCAACCCTCAACTGATACAGCTCTGTAAGGAGGTGTCGACCAGCAATGATGAAGTCCTCAATCCAGGTATCCAGCAACTTTCCTCGATTGATCAAGTAGTGAATCCTCTGTTGATCTACGACGGTCTCTCAAAGCTATGGGAGTAAAGGTGCTTGCCCCTCACTTCCATGAAGCAAACTCGAGATGTACATGCGAAGTTGCCTGATTTCAACTTTGAGAGTTGCCTTATCTTCACCGTCCTTCATGACGCGTTCCTCCAGATTACTCGTGATGATCCTTAATAGGCTTACCTCGGTGTGTCGAGTACTCTTACCTAGATTTGACTTGACGAAGGTAAAGTCACCAACATCAACTTCATCTAAGTTCTTGCCTTCTGGAGGTGTAGCAACCTCTATGATGATCTCGGCCTCAGGATTCTTCTCAATGTTGATCTGCTTTCTGACCCTCTTATTCAACCTGTTCTGATAGGGTTCACCAAACTCAGATAATTCAAGATCATATGAAGGCATACGCCTTTCACATCCCAATGACCCCTCGAGCCAAGATGAATAAGCAATGTTATCCTCTCGAGGTGGAACTGCTTCTACTATGTCAGCCGCTGGCGGATCCACTGGTATGAAGGTCTTATGTATTGGAGAATCAAGCTCTGAATCAATGTCTATAGGAGATGACTTTTGAGAGAAAGGTGGACCTGGAGATGACGAACCGGCCTCAGCCTGAATCACTGATTTTGCTGGAATAACTGGCTCTGCCGTCACTATTGTCTCTGCAGGAACTGTTGGAACTGGAAGTGTTGGCTCTGCAACTGGAAGCACTGGCTCTCTCTCAACCTATTTTCTCTTGGTGGTGCTCTTCCCTTTCGAATTAACCCCAATCCTAACCCCTTCAGGCAGCTTCAAGATAACCTTAACTCGAGGCTTCGCCCTAGAAGTAGAAGGCAAAGAAGAAACCACCACTGCTAGTGGCTCTGCAACTGGAATCACCCTTCGCTTCCGCTTGCTCTCAAGGAAGTACATGCTCATTTTGATAATTGACCTGGACAAGTCCTTCACTGAGGTGTTCACTGGGACATACCAATCAGGTTGGCGAAGCGGCTGGCAAGCGAATTGGTCCTTAACGAATGAATGAAGAAGTAACTCGCCATCATCATTAGACAAACCTTCCACATCCTCTGACAAGAAATCAGCAATCTGTGGAATAGTAAGCCTACAATAATGATGTTGACGAACCTCAAAGTCATCCTCAGAGTTGACCCAGAAGTCCTCAAGCGTTGTCGAATATGAAACATTTCGCTCCAACCTTGTTGAATAATGACCCAATAGATCATAGGTACGCTTCTGAGGAAAACACTCGAGCTGGAGTTTCTCTAACTCATTCGCCATTAACTTGCAATCGACAGCTGTTTTGCACTTGTAAATACCCAACTCAAAAGGAAAGGTGAAAGCTGGCTTATGTCGATTGCGAAGGAAAGTGTGAACCTCGTGTGCCTGTCTCATGAACTCCATGAAAAGAACCTTTTCAGATGAGTACCTCGGTAGCATCAAAGGCTCTCATGTATATCCATATACACGGATATATGTGAAAGTAGGGAATTGGATGAACCAATCTACCCAACTCTCCATTGCTGATTGTGCCTCTGCGGAAATTCTAACATACATCTCGTTGTCCAAATCTTTGACTGTCCTCATAAGAAAGTGATCATTCACTGCCCTAAAGTCCTGTTCAGCTTTCGAAAACTCCAACTGAGGGTAGTATTTGTGCACTCGTTGAACGCCCAAAACTCCATTGGTTTTCAATAGTTTAAAGCTTCCTTGAAATGCAACCAAGTAATCTAGAAAGGTCACCATGTGGAATTCGTGCATCTTTAGGAACTCTGTAATCTGCTGGTGAAGACACTTGTTGATAAACATGGCCCAGTCAAAGGTTTCTTTCTTATCAATAACTCACAAGATGAGGTAGAACATTCATGGTCAGAAAATGCTTGCGTCTTCTAAACCTGCTAACCGGTTGAGTGAAGTTATCAAAATAGCGATCTCATCCTTGAAATCACCATGCCCAATTTTTCTTGGCATGTTGGTTTTCTAAACTTTCAACCATCGCTGGGCTACTTTCTTTTGCGATCTATCCTTGTCCTCCTCCCATATTCTATCACAATCTGAAATGGATACAACAAAATGATCTGAGCGTGGAGGAATAGAAAAGCATTTTTCTACATCTCTCGGTTTAAGGCTACAAACGACTCTTCCATCTGTCGACCTGATTTGTCTGTTAGATGAGTCATAATGCTTGACACAAGCAAGTATGAACTCGAGGTCAAAGACTAAGATGGGAATCGATGCCACTGCAAGTATCCCTGAACGCTCAAGATTTTTGATTGTAGTACTGCTAATACCCTCCAATGAGTTTAGATTGATGACGGGAAAAACATGACTTAAGTCAGTATCGATAGTTTTCGGAAAGATATGAAGAAAGACCTGTTTGCCCTTATAATCTATGGGATTATACTGCATTCTGAAAAACTAGATTTTTTACTGTAAAGTCGGGTATGTTTGGACAACTTTGGAAAAGGCTGAAAAAGCTCGGGGATAGGCTAAAAATAGCAAATGGAAGTGAATTTTTTCGGAGAAATTCCGAGATATGGGTTTTGTGCAGAATCAAATTCTTATACAATTTAGAATTTCGGAATTGCAAAAAAATGGGATTTAGGCTTGCATGCAAAAGGTTTTCGGTTGAGATTTGAACTGGTAGTTAGGGGCACTGTGGGCAATTTTTCCTGCAAAAATCTGGAACATGGGTTTTGTGTAGAAATGAATCGTACGACAACCCAAATCAACAGATTTGCGAAAAAACGTGTTTTAGGCCCACATGCAAAGGAAATTCTGGAAAAAGGCACAGTGCTCTAGAAAAGAGGCAGCGGGGCAATTTTCACAAAATAAACTAAGACATGGGTATTGTCGTTGATGTTGAGATACTCGAACCCAGATGATGCTTTTCTGAAAAATTTGTCATTTTCTTTGACATGCGAAGAAAATCTAAGACGAGAATAGAAGAAAATAAGACAAAAGAATAGAAGTTTTAATTTGTTTGTTTTTCTCTCTTCTTCTATAGAAATTTGCCTATGCTTGAAGTAGAACTGATGAAACCTGCATGCAAATGGAAAACGAAGTCTAAAATAATCTTCTCTCGAACAATCTGACTCTGTAGCTACGAAGAACGCTGAAATATGACACCTGTAGCACCTTCAGATCAATTTTATGCTCAAGAAAAGATGCTTCTTGTCAACTCTGATGAAGAATAATGGATGCCATAAGCAAAATATATAGAAAAATATCTTTCAAGGCGTGTGAAATGCATGCTAAGTGTTGGAAATGGCGCTTGAAGTGCAACTGGACCTTCAAAACTTACGCATGGCCTATAATTGGTTTCAAACACAATTAACTGGATGTAGAACAAACCTTAATTAGGGCGCCACCTTGAAAAAACTAGTTAACTGATGCATGCAAACTAATTTTAGCCAGTTACGACTAAAAATAGACTATACCAGAAGTCGACTTGAAAAGAGATTAATTGAAGATCTAAATCTAGTTAACTGCAAACTCTCCTCATGCACACTTCTATTTTTGAATTTAAAAGTCAACCTTTGACTTTAGGCGTCCTTCCATACTTAGACATTTTTCTGAAAATTTGAATCTAAGACCTCAAACGAAGCTCACATTCAACCATTGATTCTGATAGACTACCACATCGGATAAACTGGCTAATAGTTTCATTGAAGAGCAGGACCAAATCTGACAAGAAGACTCCTTGAGACGACAATCCAAAATTCATCATTTTGAGGCCTCAAAAAGATGGGTGCCCCTGGTCTCTAGGGGTGCTTTTTGACCTCAGAGTTAGAATATTTTCAGGCATTTTCCATTATTTTCACTGTAAATTGACCTCATTTCACTTGACGTTTCCCGAAACTTGGCAATACTTCAAAATGTGTTGATTGGCTCATTGCAGAGCAGGCTGAATTCTAAGCAAGAGCTCTTGGAGAGCACTTTGGATAAAAACATCATCTGACCATCCTAAAACATGGGCGCCCCTAGCCTCCAGGGGCGCTTTTCCCAACCAGTGTTAGCCATTTTTGCAACTGGCTAAAAACTACTAATCTTCTGGCTGCAGGCTACTGAGACATCCTCTAACCCGACTGAGACAGGCGACGAAAAGTTGGAGCTGATATGGACATGATGAGCATCTGAAATCATCAAACAAATTTCATTCAAGGCTTCAAAACCTTGGGCGCCACTAGCCTCCAGGTACGCTTTTGACATTTCTGAACAGTTTTGAACAAGTCTGGAACCACAAGTTTGACCTCTGACCACGGCAATATGACAACTCTGATTCACCTGCTGACAGATGCGTTGTGAAGCTGGATCAAAATGGAAACAAACCTCATGGGTGTCACTCGTTCAAAAGACTCCATTTGAAGCCTCAAAAAGATGGGCGCCCTTGGTCTCTAGGGGCACTTTTTGACTCCAGAGTTAGTCATTTGCAATTTCCCTCATTCTGTGTTCAATTTCCGGTTTCAGGCGATACACTTCTTCGTTGGACTGGCTGGCTGGCTCATCGCGAAACTATCAGGAATCCGAAGAAGTCATCTTGGAAGAGACGAGACACAAAAAGTTGATTAAAGCCTCCAGAATGATGGGCACCCCTAGCTCAGAGTTGTGCTTTTTCACTCCGGACTTAGTCAATTTTACAACATCTTCACCTCGTCGAAAAACCCCTCTAAAACGAAGTAATTTTTTGGACAAAACTTGCCATAGAAACATCACCGAAGCGTTTTGAGCTTAGCTTTCGACACCGGGCACTTGGCCATCTATCATTGATGAGTTCAAAAAACCTAACTTCTCACTTTAAAAATGAAAACTACCCACCAAGCTTAAATTGAGTTTTAACTGAATCCAACTTCACCATTGTGATCGTGAAGCAAAATAAGCCAATCAAAACAAATTTCGGCCAATTCTAACAAGTTTCAATTTTTAGGGTTTTGACCTAAAAATAGGGGTCCAAAAACCCTAATTTTCATTTTTTTCAAATTTTTCCAGTATCTCCGTGGCATCACACTGACTCAAAGCCCATACTTGAGTTGCCCAAAAACTACGTTTTGACATCATTTTTACAAGGTGTAGACCATTTTAAGCAAAATGCCTTAATGAAGCAAAAAATTTGGTTTGGGTACAACATCTCTTTAATTCTTTTGACCTTCATTACTTTATGGCGGTTGTCCTTAATGCATTATGGATGTCATTTATGATTGTCCTTTATGGGTTAAATGACTTTCCTTTACTAAAACTTTGTCATTCATGCATTGATTTGATCATCCATAAACATTCATGACTGTCCTTGAATAGGTTTGCCCTTTGTAGCATGGTAGTTGTGTACTAACAAGTTTGCAACCTTTGTCCTTTGGATTTCACGACTACTACTCTTTTGGATCTTCACAAAATCTTCCCTTCATAGTGTCAAAAATCTCACTTCCTTTGGCTTGATGGCACACATGAACTCTGCCTCCTTTAAGACTGTCACATCCCCATTTGAATTTATGACTGCCATCATGCTATTGCTCTTGCCTCATTGGGCTTGTTGGTTGAAAATTTTGTATACTTGAGAGAGTGTATAGAATTATGGTTTCAGTCACAGTACGTGAGATAAACTCTCCTATTTTCAAAGGGAAGGCTCCCCCTTCGCTTTCTATTTTACCAAATCAAAAATTAATTCTAGCTATAAATCTATTCTAAACCTGGGTGAAACTCTTGTCTTGTTCTCTTTTTTTCAAAAAAGACAATTATCCTTTTCTCTTATTTCAGAAAAGAATCACAATTGAAAGCATATATGATTAATGAAGTAAAGAAAGAAGCAAAGTTTCCATGAAGGCACAAAGTCCTCTGTTGCTCCTTCGGGACGAGAAAGCAATCTCCAAGCACAAAGTCTTGAGAATTAGAAATCCTATCTACCTTTTCAAAATAATACTATGAGGCAACATACAACAGCACAAAGTCTGTAAATATGATGCACTTGTGAGTCACAATTCCTAACTATAAATCAATTTAATTTAACCCTTCAAACTTGAAGCACAAAGACTACAAGAAATCAGACTAAAGTCTTTTCACAATAACTCCACAACCTCTCAAGAAAAATTCAGAAAATTACATTACCATGACATAAGAACACAGTAATGAAATGCAACAAGATTCAACACAAAGTCTGAAATCTTTATGCCTTCCTTATACCACTTGAAAATTAAGTTCACACACACAAAACACAAAGTCTCTTTGCTGTAAATTTCTGTAGAGTTTTCTCTATTGCCAAAAAGATAAGATATTACAATAGACCCCCTCAAGTATTTATAGGGGTAATGCTTTGAGAAAAAGGTGGGTGGATCCCAACAAACTTGAGAAATTCTCTCAACCACTAACTAACTGCAAATGACTTATTCAAAATTACAATCCAAATTGTGATTTGTCTTGAACAGTTTTACATGTAATTACATTTTTCAAAAACGCAAGAGGAAGGAACACTTGCAATTGCAAAACTTGTTTTTACATATAATTTGTCAAAAGAAAAATACATATAAGCTCTTTTCACTCCATCTTATTCCTAGCCTTGAAAGATTGAAATTTGTTGATAGTTCTTTGCATCTCATTAGGCTCGGGTCTAGCATGTTCTTGGCAACGACAACAGTCTTTAGGAAAACATCATAATATCTCACTGTTGCCTCTCTATGTTCTTCAAAAGCAGTTTGCATTTTATCAAAGATCATTCGGTGATTAAAAAATTTATGGATTGAATCCATAGTGAACTGATATGAATTTAGCTCTTGGTGAAGATTTGTGGTTATCTTATAAACAACATCACTAGCTGCAAGCAACTCTCCTTCATGATTTAGAATTTTACAAGGCATTTTCTCAAAGTTAGAAAGTATGTCCTGCTCAACTTCAGCACTCATTTCAAGCGTAGCTTGAACATCTTTGATGAGATCTTCAACAACTAATGACTTGTTTGTCATAAGTTCTTCAAACTCTATATAATTTTCTCTGTTTGAAATTACTGAATTGCTGCTCAGAATTTCCAGCTTAACTTGATCCATCTCATGCCAGATTTTCAAATCTTCCTCAAGAGAATTCAGACTTTGTTTAAAAGCTTCCAAAGTCTGATTCATCTTAAATCTTGCTGCCTTGACAGTACTCAAAATCTGCAATGTCTTTTCGATCACTAGTATGCCTTGATCAATTAGTTGAGTTGTCCAAGAATCAACTACTTTAGCCTTTTGTGCAATTATTTCTGACTGATTCTTCAGGGGTAGATGAAGATAGTGAATCAACTATTTCTGATGATTTAGTGATCTTTTGAATAATTGAAACCAATTGTGCATTCTCCTCTTTCAGCTTTTCTTTTTTGGCCAAAAGTTCATTATAGCTTTGTGCTAACATTGTCACAAAACATTGAGCATCTTGCATCATATTGGTATGTGTCTGCTTGCCTAACTCCACTCTAGTAAATGTGTAAACAGATACTTGCATGTCTTCATGTGGTTTATCTATGAGAGGTTCTACTATTTCAGCATATTTCATTTTGTTGCTGTCAACAAACACCTGCGAGATTGTCTTGGCTTTCTTTGCAACCCTTGGCTTAGATTTCTTCAATTGCTGGAAATCAAACACATCAAGAGAAATTGCCCATTTCTTCCTCTTCAAAGCAACTGAACTCAACCACGGAGGAAGATCCAATGTTCTCACATCTGAAACAACAAATATAGTTTGTGTAGAAATGGATTCACTTTGTGACACAGTTGTTATCCTAGGAGATGCCTCAGTTTGGATAGCGACAAGAGTCTACTTAGATGGCAAATTACAACCAGGATTAGCCATAAAATAATCAAAACTCGCTGCTGATGTATCTATCTCTGGAAGTTTTATCACAGGAAAGATTGGATTTGTGTCAAATACATTCTCCAAATTGTCGTGCAAATTTCCCACAGGCATATTCATTACTGATGTAGCTGAGGTATGATGAATAGCTTTTGCAGGTGCGATGGAAGAAACAAACACTGTAGAGAAAGAATCAACATCACTATCAATTGGAGACATAGGAGATATCACAGAAACAGGTGTTGGAGCTTTAATGTGACGAGATCTTTCGCTTAGAATAGTGGAAGATTCAAGAATCTCTTCTTCTTTTTTATCCAAAACTTGAATTTGTGTTTCCTTAACCTCTTTTCCTTTTAGTGTTATTTCCTCCAATGGTTTTTCAACAGCTCGGTTAACCTTTAACTTAATCCTGGTTCCTGAAGAAGAAGCTCCTTCTTTAGACTTGTCTCTAACTTCTGATTTCAATCCTATAGGCCCAGTTGAATCATTCTCAGCTCCAACTTTGATTTTAATAGTCTTAACACCTATGCTCTTGAGCCAAGCGTTAGTATTTGCCAAGATTGATTGAAACCTATCAAAAATAGAAATGGATTCTTTTTGAGACCACTGTATTGTAAGAATAGGTGCATTAGCAACCTCTTGTTCTTCATATTCTGGATCTAAAATCTGCCCATCATCAATTACTCCTTCTGGAACTAAGGTCAGATTGAGATCAACAATTTTCTCTACTGTAAGCCTGCAGTAATCCATCTTATAGATATCCTTCTCTGTCCGGAGATCTACCCAAATGTCTTCGATGCGATGCACGTGCGTGAAAGCTCTTTTTATTTTGTCTTTCACTCTTTTGTAATCAAATTCCACTCTGGCCTGGAATTTCTTCAATTTTATCTCCTGAAGTTCAGCCTTCATTGCTTTTGCTTTTGAGGTAGTTTTTAAGGAGTACCTCCCAATCAACAGTGGATTATGTAATGAAATGCTAACTCCAGTCTTATGTTGTATAGCTTGTCGTGCATGCACTGTCATCAACTACCTTGCTAACTCCATCAAAATGATTTTGTCTGTTGGGTACCTCGGAAGCATATAAGGTTGATCTTCAAAACAACCAACTCTCATGTAAGTGAAAGTAGGGAATTGAAGGAAAAGACAGTCGTACTCATTCACTTTCCTCCAAGCAGCCTCAGATACCCTATTTTTTTCCAATGCTTTGTCAAATAAACACATAAAATGGCCAAAGAAAGCATCTTGGACCCTTCTATAATGCACACGGCTCTGCCTCAAGGTTAGCTGATCATAATACTCCCATACAGGCACCAATGATCTATCACCTTTGGTAGAAAGGCCTGGAAATTGCCTCAATGAAGCTGCTATGTAAACCAAATATGAATTCGTATAGAAGGTGAGTGTGGTGGGAACCTGTGCAAGTTGTTCACACAAACTATCACTGATCACCTCACCCCAAAAAATTGGATATTGTGCCTTTCTTATAACCACTATGAACTTGTACATCCATTTTTCAAACATATTGGAGACTTTCAATCCCACTATTCTGTTCAAAAGGGTGATCATATCATTAATCTCTTCTTTAAAATCAAACCGATATAACTTGGGTATCTGGGTCACACAAGGTCGTGATTTAAGAAGCCATTTGTTATTGATATGCTTAATACAATCATTCTTCTTCTATTCATAATGATCATGAGCACTCTTCATTGAAATATCTGAATACATAGGAGCATCAAGAACTCTGAAGATTCTATTAGTGGTTTCAGAATCAAGCCTGATAACCACGTTACCATCATCATCTTTGATAGTTCTTGATTCTTTGTCAAAGCGGGATGCACATGCAAGAACAAATTTTGGCTCTAGGGCAGCAACAGGAAAAGTAGACACCAGGTGAATATGACTTCTCAGCAACAACTGCATATCATGAGAAGTTGATTTCTCAACCCTCTTAAGAAATTCAGACATATCAACATGCCCAATCTCTATATCTTTGATTTCATCAATGTTTGAGACCACATGAGATGGAGAAATCTCATTCTGATATTTATCATATTTGTACTTCATCTTCTTGTTTGTTGGAGAAGTTGGTTCGTCTATCATTGAGCAAGAATCTGCAAGGCTGCGATGAAAACCCCATAAGGTCAAAACATCATCAGCATCAACATGTGAAGACATGGTATCTATTAACAATAAGACTCAAACCCTAGGTTGGTGAAATTGCTTTTTGAATGAATGTGGAGAATGAAGGTTAAAAACCAATTCGGATCTTGGTGGGCTGATTGCGAATGAAAGCAACATTTTGTCTTTTGAGGACAGCAAGTCAAAAATCTTCTAACTTGAACTTTGCAATCAAGTCTTAAAATTCCTATTTTAAGGCTTTTAGAAGCATTTCGGGTTTTTGAGAGCCTGCTGCAATTTTTAAAGCACAGTCGGGATTTTTTGAGCATTTTGCAATTTTTAAGTAAAAGGTCAGAAAAATAAGAAGTCATTGCAAATTTCAATTTGCAACCTCAAACTTTTGCATTTTTTATGAAAAATCCCAACTTGCTATTGGGTGATAAAAACCCGAATTTAAGCCAAAGTCATATTTTGCAAAAATGGTAGTGAGATGAATTCGGTGATAAGTGTGATGGGTGAGATGAATTCGGTGAATGGTAAATGGGAGTGGAAAATGGAGAATGAAAAGGACGCTTTTTCTTTTTTTTGAAATGACTCTTGAGAAAATAACATTTTCAGATCATATAATTCAGCAAAAGACATTTTGAGTAAAAACTATCACTGAAGACATGGTATCTATTAACAATAAGACTCAAACCCTAGGTTGGTGAAACTACTTTCTGAATGAAAGTGGAGAATGAAGGTTAAAAACCAATTTGGATCTTGGTGGGCTGATTGCGAATGAAAGCAACATTTTATCTTTTGAGGACAACAAGTCAAAAATCTTCTAACTTGAACTTTGCAGTCAAGTCTTAAAATTCCTATTTTAAGGCTTTTAGAAGCATTTCGGGTTTTTGAGAGCCTGCTGCAATTTTTAAAGCACAGTCAGGATATTTTGAGCATTTTGCAATTTTTAAGTAAAAGGTCGGAAAAATAAGAAGTCATTGCAAATTTCAATTTGCAACCTCAAACTTGCAATTTTTATGAAAAATCCCGACTTGCTATTGGGTGATAAAAACCCGAATTTAAGCCAAAGTCATATTTTGCAAAAATGGTAGTGAGATGAATTTGGTGATAAGTGTAATGGGTGAGATGAATTCGGTGAATGGTTAATGGGAGTGGAAAATGGAGAATGAAAAGGACTTTTTTTTTTTTTTGAAATGACTCTTGAGAAAATAACATTTTCAGATCATATAATTCAATAAAAGACGTTTTGAGTAAAAACGTGATTTGAAGAAGTTGCAATTTTGCTGTGAAGAAACACTTTTTCGGAAATCTTCTTCAAATCTTGTGAGATAATGAAGTCTTTACTTCAAACAATGAGAATACACAAGACATTAATCAGCCATAAAGATGCTTTGAAAATGAACAAGCGATTCTTCATAATAAAAACGCGATTTGAAGAAGTGAAAACTCGTTTTAGAAAAAAAACGTGATTGAAATGCCTTGAAAAAGATTCACAGCATCAAAACTATGAAAAACGTCTCCCTCAAAGATAAGACGTGACATGAAAAAGCAATGAAAAACTAACAAAAGGTAAAAAATAAAGAAAATAAAGCTACATACCTAAAAAAGAGAAGCTGAAAGCCAAAAATGGAGATGAAAACCCCAGGTGACTTGATGTAAACTCAACAAGTAAAAACAACTTGATTTATTTGCAGCTGAAAGTCCGATTTCATTGCTAAAATTTAATGGAAACACCATGAAAGAAGGAAGACAATCGAAATCAAACTCAAACTGCTCTTCTCAAGCATGGCGATGGGTTTTTCAAGCCTTTTAGCAAACAAAATGGGTCGATCCTTACTCCAATCGGGTTTTTCAAACTTAAAAGCAAAAGAAAATGACATAAAGAGACCAAATCAGGTTTTTAGAAGCACTTTGCAAGTGAAAATTTCATCGTTTAGCCAAATCGGATTTTTTAAGCCCTTCAGCAACTTTACTTTTTCCACTTATGAGTAAAATCGGAATTTTTAACTCACTTAACAGTTTTCTTTTATGAATTCGGACTTTTGAGGCCATTTGACAATTTCACTTTATCACTTAAAGGGAAATCGGGCTTTTTTGGACTTTTAGCAATTTCACTTAAAAGGCAATCGGACTTTTTGAGACCTTTTGCAATTTTTATAATCACTTAAAAAGTTCCTACATTTGCAATGCTGACTCAAAAAACCGAAATTGACAAAAATCACAAGAAAAATGACTCAGAAATTTACAAAAACGAAAAGGAGAGTTGCTTAAAGGATGTCCACGGGAACCACTGATCGAAAACCAAAGTTTTACAACCTCAATACCTCGTAAAACATGCATTAAGGAGAAAAACTTCAAAGTTTTTTTGATGGGTTATCCCAATTTTTTATCATGTCAAAAATTGAGGACAACAGGACTTGATTGCTCATCATGATAACTTGTGCATTGTTTCTTCTATATGATTGATGACCATCAAAATATGCATTTCATGCTTTATTTGTGAGTGTTGTCCTTTGTACATGAACTGTGCATCTTACCACTCTTTATCGCTGCTCCTTTCTTCTTGATTTCCTTTGTCTTCCTTTGTTGCAATGATCTTTTGTCTTTGTGTGGTTCATTGTCATACATTGGACCTGCCCTTTTGTTATCTTTGCACAGTCCACTCATAGTGTTGGTGTTGCCTCATTGCTTTCTATCCATAGTGTACCTAGTGTAGCAAGTAAATATACCAACTCTGGACATGTTTTTGTTTGTAAATACCCAAATATGCTCAAGTTGAAGAACCTTTCATATTGGAATGTTTTCAACTTTAAATCATTACTCTTGGGATCTGTTGTGTTACTAATCCTTTATCGGCAGTGATGTCGTGAAAGTAATAAAAGAATGCTTTCATAGTATGTCTTACTAAAGTTCTTTAATAGTCCTAAAGACTGTCAAGACTTCACAACTAGGTCTACAAACTCTTCCCTTGCATACCTCTATCAAATTCATGGTGTCACTTAACAAAGTATTAGCATAACCTTCATGAGATTCAAGAGGAATAAATCTTGGTTGAGCTATATTAAACTCCTTTGACAAATTGTTTCTAACAAAGGACCCACTCAAATACCCTATTGGGACATTGCTTGATATCAAATCATCAATACCTTTAATTGTGGGTGAAAACTATTGCACAGTAAGGATTGACGTCAAACTTGATTGAACGACTAATACTACAAATAGCCATATGATTAAAATTGTTTGTGCAAGGTGGTCCAAAACTTGTTCTCTATCTTTCTTTCATTATTGTGAAAACATGCTTGTAAGCTTCCTAGTGTAAGCAGAAAACTCTTTAAATCTGCCTTCCTTACACTTATTGTTAAATTCTTCAGCTCCTTGCTCTTTAGCAAAGACCTTTAACTCTCCATTATTGTTCTTCAAAAAATAGAAAATGTCTCTTTTTTTGAAAACAAAACACTCAACGGATACCAAACCATGCTTTGATGCATTAGTAGTATTCATTTAGATTCAGGTAACCTTGGAATATTGAGCTGCTTCTCGAAAGTAGCTAATCATAGAGAACTTAAGATTTCCCATACTTTGAACTAAGTACTTTGGCTGCAAAACAAAATTTATGGAGGCTTTTTTATCAAAGACAACATGGATGCATCAACATACTTGTCTTTTCCTTGATTCCTCTTTCATACATGCTTTTGCATGAAAGGGATATGATGATATATATGAACTCTGCAACAAGTTTGAGTTCCTTTTTTCTCTTAATAAATACTCTTCCATGTCCAATCTGCCCTGCAACAGGATTTCATAACACCGAACCTAAAAAAACAAAAGTGAATTCAATATGCATGCGCTACTCCATGTTGCAACTGAATATAAGGTTGTTTGAGCATGTGTAGGCTTCCAAGAAGATTGAGTAGGGGTGGCTGGATGGAAAGCATATTGAACATGTTGGTTTGTTTGTATCGCAAAGGAATTTGGGTTAAAAACAGCTGCATGCTCAGCTTGATATGGTTGATAGGGAGGTATATGAGTAGAATTTTCATGAAATGGGGGTGGAAATATTGCTTTCCTAAGATCTTTTGACATGTTAAAGCATTCAAAACTTGGAATTTACTTTGAAATGAAAGAAAATCAGCTTCTTTTCTTCATAAAATAAACACACCAACACTTAAGTTGGCTTGAAACCAGTAGATTGAAACTTTGAGTCACCAAGTGTGTGAAGATTTTTTGCCTCCAAAGGTAGAAATTGCTGATGTACACACCAAAAACCAGCAATGAAAGGATAAGCTTTGAACTATGATAGATATAGAGAAGTTTTCATATTAGCATCTAAGTTCAGATAGACATAGATAATTCTTCATATTAACTTCTAAGTTCAGATGAGTTTTTCTAATTATTCTGAATTTTGTTTGGAGCATGGATTACCAACCAATGATTTTTTGGTTTTCCTATTTTTGATAAATTTTAACATATGGCTCTGTAGAAGAGTGTGTGATAAAAATCTTTATATTAACCTTTCATGTGGGATTTTCTATCCATTTTGAATTTTGCTTGCAATATGGCTTATTAAGTAATGAATTTTTCAGTTACCCGCCTTTTCTGCCCATTTTGAATTTTGTTTGCAATATGCATTATTAAGTAGTGATTTTTTTAGTTATTTATTTTTTCATTGGCAATTTTAATCTACTTTTCTAAACATTTATTGGGTGTAGATTTGGATTTATAGCCTACAGAAGGGGGTAGGACATTTCCAATAACTATAGATAACTCTTATATCAACCTCCAATTTCAGGTGAATTTTTTTGTCTACTTGAAATTTTTTTGCATTACAAAAGGTTAACCAATGAGCTTTTGTATTGACCATTTGTGAATTAAAAAAAATAGTCTAAAGCCTTAAGCACTCTTGAATGAAGGTATGAACATATGGATCTACAAAAGAGAGTAAAATAGGGCCAATATAGAGAGTTCTTTCTTCAAATTTGTGCCAATTTCAGGTGGGTTTTCCTTCCCATTTTGAATTTTTTGTAATATAGAAATGCAATCGGAAATTTTGAAGTTATTTTACTCATGATTTTTTTGAATAATTGGTGTTTACTATTTTTGAGTGTTTTCTCTACCCTTACTTTTTAACTTTCCTTTTCATTTTCTTTTGAGATTTTTTATATATTTTAATCTAATAGTATGCCCCTTTTAAGGTAACCTTGGGCTTGCATCTCACCTTGCCAGTTGGGCTGCATTGTGTTGATTACATATTTGTCCAATTTCAATATATTATTATGTATGCACTGTAGAAAACATAATTTTAAATTACAAAGTAAATAATCTCAATGCAATATGGCAGCCTTTAGATAGATATACTTCCCTTGGACCCAATGAAGGATATCAAGCATCTATTGTTGAGGACTTAATATATGTCTACACAAAGTACTTTCCAACCAACTGTAACTAAAAACCTGAGTTGCTAAATTATGAAGACTAAATTTTATAATATTCTTTCTTACCACTTTCTAGAGTCATTGTGCATGTGAAGGGTAAATATATAACTCTAATAACATACAAAAAAGTTCAAGTGGCCTTGTACAAAGAAAAAGTTAGCCAAGTAGTTGGTCTCCATAGAATGTGAATTTTTTTTTTTTAAATACTTGAAAGATGTGATCCCAAAGTGTTCTATCATTTACCTTTTCTATGGGAGATTTTGCAGTAAAACTTACATCAAATTGCAACATAGAAAATCATTGATGTAGGTGGCAACCAAATCATATTATCAATTTAAATCTTTAAGCAATCCAAGAAGTTGGATCTGCATCCACATGGATTTGGCTTCTTGATCTAGCAAAGCTCTTCACTTTTGTCTATCTATCTACCTTTACATTTTATTATCAGCATACAAATAGAGAAACAATAGCAAGACTTTACAAAATTTACATTTACATTTTAATATGAACAATAGCACTTAGAAAATCATGATCTCTATTGAAGCAATTCTAAGTCTATATCTATCAATGACACCTTGTCTGTAGATGTATTCCATTAGGTGAGTGAATCAAAATAGAGATACCCATGTTAGTTGATAGTGGACACTTGCCCTATTCCATGGACCATAACACCACTTGTGGATGAGACAATCCATGATATGGCATCATTGAGCATTAATGATGCATCCTACTTGGGAATCCCTATGATTGGAAGTGTCATAATATCTACAAGGCTATGCCTCAAAGTGTAATCACCACACTAGGTAATAATATCCATAGAATAATAGAAGTGGCCTTTTCCAATTCAGTATCCCATAAGTACTTGTGCGAGATATTCTAGATTCAGATGTTCATCCTAGTCATGGTCAAATTTTAGGAGGTTTAGAATATTGTAACCATACGCACTGTTGTAAACAATCTTCCAACACATTAGAACCAAATGGATGAGATGCTAGTATGATAAAAAAATTCCTTTGATTAATAGACATATATATCCCTCCACTGTTAGAGGAAACATGTAACATCCCCAAAACCGGGTAAACAAAAAAATTTCTAATTTCACTAATAAGATACAAGGAAATACAATTAAATGACAAAGTAAATAACTTTTCTTTTCATTCTAATTGAACATTTCATCATAAAGAAATAAAAGACATGATACATCATTGTTCTATTTTCCAAGTAAATAACAGAGTACGCTTTCATGATTTCTTTTCTTCAAAATAAAAAGCAAGGTAAGAATCTTACAAGTTTCAAACATAGCTCGGAAGCTTTTGAGCAAATAGGAATAAGACTGTCCAGGATCTTCCCTTTCAAACCTTGGTTCATCAGAAGTCTTAAGGTGGAGGGGAAACATCACTCAGGTGCTTTTCCACCAACCACGGACTTATATTGCGGTCCCCCGCACGTTTACTGTTAAGTAGACGGCCCTCCCTTCTTCGAGGAGATTGGTTGGGTAACCGGTTCTGTATGACCAACTGAGCATAGTGTGTAATCCTACATAACTAAATCCTTGTGTCCTCACAATCTCAATCTAGCATGTAACCTGGATTACTGTGAACTGACAGTGTAATTCGTCTCACAGTCTAAGTGGACGTTAGGTATACTACACTACTTTGGCCAAAGCATTTCGGCAGTACTTATACTGACGGTCATCTATCACTTGCACTAAGTCAGGTTTGGTTTGACTTAAGGCTGCCTTATCCTACGCGTAGGTTGAGTCCTTCAGTGGGTAGTCAATCACCCTAGACTTCCTACTTCAACTACTTAAACAGGAAATGGAGTACAGTCAACAAGGGGTCCCTCTGGTACTTCCCAACATGGAAATCTATATCCATGGAGTACGTAGCTTTCTCTAGTTAACCTATTTAACTCTAAAGCTTTAGACTACCTTGGTTCTGAATCCACCCTCGTCCTAGTATTTAGTAACTAATCCCTTTCCTTTACTTAAGGAATTCAAGCAGTATTCAAGCAATACAAATTATAAGGTACTTTACTAAAAGTAAACAAATATTTCCCTTTCAAATTCATCTATGATTTCAAATGATTCGTTTCAACATGCTTTTAAGTTATTCCAATTCATCAAGTTCTCTAAGCTATTTCAAAAGCTTTTCTAAGGAAATTAAACTATTCCCCAATTTGACCAGCTCTTTAAGCTATCTCTTAAATTCAATAAGCCTTTTCTAAGGAATTAAACTATTCCCAATTCAGCAATTTCATAGAACATAGAGGTTTCTTTTTATTTTTCCTTTCATAAAGCAAGACATAATCAAGCAATCTAATCATACAATTTAAAATAAATAACAGAAAATCTATCAACATATATCTCATGCCTGATTTCCTTTTGCGTATGAGCTTGATCGGTAACTTCAATCCTTGCTCCACCGTCCTTCGCAGCCTTCTCTTAACTTAAGCAAAACTACTTTCAGGTAAATGCAAAAAGTGTTCTCAGCAATACTGTCTCAATTGCAAATGATTTTCACAAAATGGCAATGGCTTTCATAAAATTTGAATTCCAAAACACAGAAATACCACAGCACTGTATTTCGAATTTTCCAAGGCAAGGAGAGTGAAATGAAAAGATTGAGTGTCTTTCAACAATGAGTGAGAACCTATTTATAGGTTTCGAATTCTCATGTTTCCTACCTTGTAGGCATGAGAATTCGACACCTCTCATTTTGAAAATGTCAAAATTCGCAGTGGCAGTCACACAGCAAAAGAGTTGATGATTCAACATAATTTCTCAAGAATGTTTCAACATATCACATGCCAAATTCGTGGATTAACCACGTACAGGTTTAGTCACTGGGAAAAGCCCTTAAAAATGGCGAACTGAAGAACAAATGGCGTTTTGGATTTTGCTGCTGAAAACGTCAAGGGTTACGCACCCACAGTTCATGCCTCCTTCCACCCACGCGTCCCAGACCGGTGGCGTTCAAGCATCCGCGACCAGGTCTAAGCTACGCGAGCTGGGCGCGGATTATTCTCCTTAGTTTTCCACTGTTTTCTGGTTCAACAGTCGCGCGATTTCTTCCCATGAAGAAATCCGCGATTTTTCAGTTTACTCAAACATTAACTTTAAATTTTTAAACAGTCTATAGTTCAGCATTTCGAAATTCTTTTTCCTTTTATATTTTCCAAGTATTTCAATATTTCGAAATTCCTTTGTATGGTTTGCAAAGTATTTACCAAAGACTATGAAAGTTTTATTACCTTTATTTCCAAGGTAAATAAACTCAAATTCCTTTATAAGATAAATGTAAATTTAAATGCCAAAGATTTATAGTTTATACAAAATCTTTCCAAAGTTTTAGATATTTTAATATTTTCATTAAAATGTATTAATATATTTTATATTATATTCAATACAATATTATTATAGTTTTTAACTTACCTTTCTTTTAATATATAAATATATCTATATAATATTAAAATATTACATTAGATATATTAATATATTATATTACCGATAAAACTATAATAACATCGATATTAAATATATTATTAAATATATTAATTAACTTACCCAGTTTACACTTAAACATATCTATACATGTTTATTTTCAAATCTCCAATTACGTGTATTATAGGCCAGTCAGAGCACCTCTAATGGACGTAATTGCATAAACACGTATTTATACATTTAACCGTAAATTCCAGGCATCAGTATCTTATCAGTTCACATTTCACATACAAGGCTCACAGAACAGTAAGTCAGTCAATCAAGGAACACCACTCATAAAGCATGAAGAAGTAATCATAACTCCTAAGCCTAAGGATGACTTATCATGACAACTTAATCTGACTCAGTTCCTAAAATCCTCAGTGAAGTGTGTGTATGCTCATACGATCAACTTTACCGGTTAGTCGACCAAGTTCCTCTTCCTGAGTGATATTTCCCCTCCACCTGGAGGAATAGCTCCTGTTCCTGCATCCATGGCACAAAACCACGGCAGTCAAATGCTCACAATATTTGCAGTATATATATAAATCAAATATATAAAACAAGACTAATTATTTTCCTCTATTCATTGTTTTATTCAAGAATAACATCAATCAAGAATACAGAATGAGCCAAACATAACATGTAAACAGGATTTCATATTGTCAACAAAATTCAATCACATTTATTCATTCAAAACCTTCCTTACAATCAGAATGCTCTAAGCATTACTAGAATAGTAACTATACAAATTCCGGGGTGTAACATACTCCCCCCCTTATGATTCATCGTCCTCGATGACCAAAGGTATTATTCAAAGCATAAAACTAAACAAAATCTTTATTGTTCAGCATTCTCAAAAACTTCAAGAATGTCAGGAAATCTTCTACGGATTTCCGTATAGTCCTCCCAAGTTGCTGAGTCTTCCGCATACTAGTCCCACTGAACCTTGCATTGTGAGACTTCACGGTTACGTAAGTGTAGCTTACGTATTTCCAGCACCTTGACGGGCTCGAGAGTTATTACTCCTGGATCCCTTACCTGTAAGGCAGTCCAATCAATAACATGATTATCTCCAGCAATATACTTTTTAAGGTAAGATACATGGAAGACATTATGCATTCTAGCAAGAGCGGGTGGCAAAGCGATTCGGTAAGCTACAGGGTTTACTTCTTCTAAGACTTCAAATGGTCCAACATAACGTGGAGCCAATTTAGAATTCTTTCCAAAGTTAATGGAACTTTTGTGAGGTTTCACTCTCAAAAGTACCTTGTCACCTATGACAAAACTTCGTGGCATTCTCTTAGCATCTGCATAACTTTTCTGTCGACTGTTAGCCTCTGCTAACCTTTGCTTAATAATCTTAACTTGTTCTTCCATTTCTGCTAACATTTCTGGCCCAAGACTTACTCGATCCTCAAGTTTATCCCAACTTATAGGAGTTCGACACTTTCGACCATACAAAGCTTCAAAAGGAGCCATTTTAATTGCAGAATGATACGAGTTGTTATATGCAAATTCAACCAAGGATAAATAGTCTTCCCACTTATATTGCTGATCCATGCAATATACCCTAAGTAGGTCTTCCATAACTTGATTTACCCTCTCAGTTTGCCCATCCGTTTCCGGATGATATGCCGAGCTAATGTTTAACTGCGTTCCCAATGCAGAAAACAAGGTTTGCCAAAACCTAGAAGTGATGCGTGCATCCCTATCCGATATAATCTTCTCAGGAATACCATGCAACCTAAAAACTTCTTGTACAAACTTTCTTGCTATGACCGGTGCTCCATCGGTTAGATTCCCTGGTATGAAGTGTGCTACCTTAGTTAGCTTGTCCACTACTACCAAAATGGCGTTATGCTTGTTCCTAGACATTGGCAATCCTTGCACAAAATCCATACTTATAACCTGCCATTTCCTTTCAGGAATATCATGAGGATACAACAATCCTGCTGGATGATGATGTTCAGCTTTTACTCTTTGACATTCAAGGCATTGAGCTACATAATTTGCGGCATCACCTTTCATTCCTTTCCAGAAATATAATGGTTTCACATCAGCCATCATTTTGGTTACTCCAGGATGTCCAGAATATGGTGCCTCATGAATTTCTTTCCATACAAGATTTCTCAATTCTTTGATATCAGGCACATACATCCTATCCTTGTACCTTAGTACTCCACTGGATTCGAATTGATACCCTTCATACCTAGAGTCTAAAGGATTCTTAATGAGTGCCTGCTTAACCTGTAAGTAAAATTCATCCTCTTTGCATTTCAAAAGCACTTGTTCCTTGAAGTCGCTTTGAATTGTCACAATAGATGCAATATGGCGTCTTCTACTTAAGGCATCAGCAACTCTATTTTCCTTTCCTTTAATATAATTAATATTAAAGTCATCATCTGCTATTAACTCCAACCATCTTCTTTGTCTAGCATTTAGATTAGGTTGAGTAAAGAGATATCTTAAACCATTGTGATCTGTTTTCAATTCAAATGGCTTCCCGAGCAAGTAGTGTCTCCACATTTGTAAAGCATGTACTACTGCTGCCAACTCTAAATCATGCGAAGCATAATTCATTTCATATGGCTTTAATTTCCTGGACTCGTAAGCAATTACTTGTCCTTCTTGCATCAACACACCTCCTAATCCTTCTCCACAAGCATCAGTTATGACTGTGAAGCTTCCTTCAGGATCTGGTACTTTTAGAATTGGTGCGGTGGTTAACTTTTCCTTGAGAAGATCAAACGCCTCCTGGCACTTCTCATTCCAGGCAAATCTCTTACCTTTCTTTTGTAAAGATGTTATAGGGAAAGCAATTTTTGAAAAGTTTTCCACAAACTTCCTATAATATCCAGCTAATCCCATAAAACTCCTTACTTCAGACACGCTCTTGGGTACAGGCCATTGCATAACTGCTTCTATTTTTGCTGGGTCTACTGCTATTCCTTCAGCTGAAATAACATGGCCCAAATAGTGCACTCTTTCTTGAAAGAAAGTACACTTGGACAGTTTCCCATAAAGCTTGTGCTCTCTTAACCTTTGTAACACCATCTCAAGATGTTTACAATGTTCTTCTTCATTCTTGGAGTAAATCAATATGTCGTCTAGAAAGACTAACACAAATTTGTCCAAGTAATCTCTGAATACGCTATTCATGAGATTCATGAAGGCTGCAGGCGCATTAGTTAAACCAAATGGTAGAACTGTGAACTCATAATGTCCATAGCGAGTTCTAAATGCTGTTTTGAAAATATCTTCATCCTTCACTCTCAGCTGGTGATATCCGGATCTCAGATCTATCTTTGAAAATACAGCTGCACCTTTCATCTGATCAAAGAGGTCATCAATACGTGGCAACGGGTACTTGTTCTTTACCGTTGCTTTGTTTAGCATTCGATAATCGATGCATAAACGTAATGTACCATCCTTCTTTTTGACAAATATTACTGGTGCTCCCCATGGTGATACGCTAGGTCGTATTAACCCTTTGGACAGCAATTCATCCAACTGTGCCTTCAATTCCATGAGCTCAGTTGTAGTCATTCTGTAAGGTACCTTAGATACTGGTTCAGATCCTGGCACAATGTCGATTGAAAAATCGAACACTCTCTTTGGAGGAAGACCTGGTAGTTCCTCTGGAAATACATCAGCATAGTCTCTTAAGATAGGATACTTCTCCATATCTGATCTGCCTGTTTCTTCCACCTCTCCATCTTCAAGTTCTTGAGAACTTTGAAACACAGAGTTTCCATCTTATTGGCCTAGTTTCTCAATTTTGACTGCAAAAAGTTGACAACCTTTCTTCTTGGCTTTCATCAGCTGCATTGCTGTGATCTGCCGAACAGTCACTTTCCTGGGTATCCCTTGGATTTCTACAAGGTTTCCTAAATCATCAAGGCATTTTACAGTCTTGGCTTGGCAATCTACAAAAGCCCTATGTCTCCACAGCCAATTCATTCCTAAGATTACATCATAGGACCCTAGAGGTGCGACATATAGGTTAACCTCAGTGGCAAAGTTGGGTAATTCTAACCTAGCCTCAAATAGACATTGGTCAACCCTTGCTCTTGTTTGGTTTGCATACTCTACATTCCATGCCTTCCTAGACAATTGTCTAGTTACCTTAGGAGAAACAAAATTTTCAGTTACACCAGTGTCGATTAAAACAGAAATAGGTAATCCGAAAAGGTTACCTTGAACTTCGATCGGGGTGATTTGATGGTCCGCCTGTCGATCGTCCACTGCAGCATGAATCCTCTGCTGGAACATCGCCTGCTGCGAAGGCAAAGCATTTCCTCGTGACTGAGAGCTAGAAGTCTTATCAGGGCACTCACTTGAATAGTGGTTTCCCTTACAGATAAAACATCCATCCCTTGGTCCTTTCTTTTCAGGAATTATTCCTGACTTGCTTGTTCCATTTCCATCCTTGTTGGTGGTGTCATTCCTTTTCCTGTCTCCCTTGAAATCTTTTCCATTGAAGCGAGACCGCTTCCCTTTTTGCTTTCTGGAAGTGAAAGTGGAGTCTTCCTTCCTTGATGCCGTCTTGTTGCTCCCATCACTATCCTTCCTCTGATCCTTCCTATCTTGATAGTAGGAATCTGCCCTAAGCTTCTGTTCTTGACGGATAGCTTTTTCATATACAAGGTCCATAGTGGTTGGACCATGCATGTCAACCTCTCTTCCTATCCGATGATTTAAACCTAGAATGAACTTCCGAATTCGGAATCGTTCATCCTTGAGATAAACTGGCACATAGCGGATAAGGCGAGTAAATTTCTCCTAGTACTCGTGAACCGTCATGGTTCCTTGTTTCAGCTCCTGGAAGTCGGACAATTTCTGATCATAATACAGTTGAGGCAACCACCGGTTACGGAAGATTTCAACAAACTCGTTCCAAGTTAACTTCCATGAACTTAGGTTGAGCTCCAACTTTTTATTCATCCACCAGTTAGAAGCTTCTCCAGCCAACTGGTAGGCTCCCCAAGCAGCCTTGGTGACTTCATCGTAATCTCGGATTTCGAAGTACTTTTCCATTTGGACAAGCCATGCTTCGGCTTCGTCACCCCCAGCAGTTCCATCGAACTTGGGTGGATAAATCTTCTTCATATCCCTTGTTAATTCTCGGGATATCATCTTTCTGTTCTTATCCCTGGAATTGGTAGGAGACTTCTCTCTTTCTTCATGGTGTGAAGAATTTTCTTCTAACTCTTCTATAGTTATATCTTTTTCTCCTTTATCCTTGGCTCTTTCCTGCTCAAGGTTGGCTAGTCTGGCCAATATCTGGTCTAGCTTAGCTTCCATCTCAGCCGGTGGCAATTCTTCTTGCTGATTTGCTTTGGATTTATTTCGATTTCTTTCGTATACTTGAACCATAAGTTAAAGAAATTATAACCTGAAATTTAATTTCAAGTTAGATTAATTTTTACTTTACTACTAAGTAAACATATAATCAAGCACCCTTCAAACAAACAGAAGTTTTCACACAAAAATATTTGACATTGATTGATAGATAAACCTTGTTTTATTTATAGTAGGAGGATTTCAAAGAATCCATAAGATTTACATAGAACGACTATTCAAATAGTCGAGGGGTGAATACCCTTCCGATTCATTCTCAGATACATAACTAAGAGGAGTGTATCCTACAGATTGAGAGAGTTGTATTTCTCTTTCAATAAGTTCTTCCCTATCCCAAAATGGATAGTAACCCTCGGATTTATTGTCCGATACATATATTCGGGATGCAGTGTCCTTTAAGTGTTCCTCTTCTTTATGGTCCATGCCTTTCGCAGGCATTTGTTCATGAGACCATTTCTCCACTGGCGGGGTCCTTGGTGTGTATCCCTCAGACTCTTTACTTGAAGAAATCACAATTACTTCCGCCATTGGCAGGACTCTAGGATCCCTAAATATGAAGGTCGGGCTGGAGCTTTCTTCAGATGGCATATCTCTAGATAGAGACAAGGGTTCAGATTCTTCAAGTGCAACGGAGGGAAGGTAGTTGTACATAGCCTCCAGTTTCATCTTTCTCTTCTCACCATGGATTCGAGAAAGTGCGTGGTTGAAGGTTTCTGTGTCACTCAACCAAACTGCGTTGTCGTAGTTGGTTCCTTCAATTGTTTTCACAAATTGCCTCCTTTTCCTTCTTGGCCTTTAGGTAGCGTTTGTTTCCGATTACGGACTTTCTTGCCGTTAATCTAACACGTACCATCCTGACACAAGAATTTTCACAACATTAGGTAATGTTGGAAAAGGAAAATTCGGTGAACTCATAGGTTCCAGAGCTAAACCTGGTAGCTCTGATACCACATGTAACAACCCCCAAACCGGGTAAACAAAAAAATTTCTACTTTCACTAATAAGATACGAGG
>CM021103.1:607530009-607686190 GCA_007115665.2 Sequoiadendron giganteum
GCAAATTTTGTGAAATCGAAGATTTAAATGACAGACATTTTAAAAGTTGGAAATAAATTTACAACTCCCACGAATTTTTCGAGTTGGATTCAATTAAACACTGCGAGATTTTAAAGTGGGATTTTAAACCGAATCAAGTGTTTTTTTCTCGCAAGTTGTTTAAATCACCAAGAGTTAACTGGCAGACCAAGAGGAAAAATTCGAATTCTTACAAGGAAGGAATCATTATTAATGGCAATTGCCATAATGACTGGCTGACGACTAGCCCACTACTGCGCTTGAATTAGAAGATTCCGAACGAATAGAGTGGAGAATTGATGAGGGTGCTAAAAATAGCCCCAGCCTTACTTGGCAGGATTCTTCGAGAAAAATTATTTAAACAATCTCTTCTCTCATTTCTCCTCACATTTTTCGAAGTTGAAGTTGCTGAAGAAGTTCTTGAGAGATTGAAATATTTTCGAAGTTGTTGAGGAGAGAAATTCTTTGAGAGTTTATTTTATTTCGGAGTGTTGAGTTGCTGAAAGGGCGAAGTGCTGGAGAATTTTTTATCTGCCAAGACTCTTTCTTTCAAAAAGCTGCGAGTGTGTTGCTGCAATCTCGAAGTTGAAGGTTGAAGTTGTTGCAAATTTCCGGAGTTGCTGGAAGATTTATTGAAGTTGCTGCAGAGTGTTGAGTTGCAGAACTTTATTATGTGTTGAAGACCTTATTCTCGGAGTGCTGAGGAAGTTTTTTTTTGGAGCTGCAAAAGAGTTGCTGCAGATTTTATTTATTCGAGTTGCTGAAAGTTAGTAGTTGGCTGTGATTTTCTTCGCTAGTCAGAAGTGCAGTTGCTCGAAGCTTCTTTATAAGCTCCGAGCTTTTATACAGTTTGAGGTTTGGAGTTAGATAATTATGCTTAAGAATTTTATTTTCACAGGCTAACTCCACGTTCGCAGTCGCCTCGGAGGCTATTTATTTTATTAAATCTGCAGCCTAGCTTATTGTTATTCTATTTTATTTTGCAGATGGCTGGAGCAAACGATGTTGCTAGAACAAGCAGAGCCGCAGGCAGAGCTGCAAACACTGAAACAGCCAAGGCTAGCTCATCCCGGCAGGCAATGATTAAAAGGCTCGCCAAGTCATTTCTTCCAAAATCGGCAATTGTCTCCAAGTTGGCAGGGTTAAGTGACACCAACCTCGGGTCATTTAATCTAAATGCACTCAAGTCTAGGATGTACGGACTGGGAGGCCATCAACCATCAGTCACGGCACATAACATCATGAAGAGTGGTATCTATGCAGCCGCTGGTTTTCCACCAGCAATTCAATGCCCGGAGCTAATTATGGAGTGTGCAAACCACTACAAGCCGGAGCGTAGAACCATTGTCTCGCCGGATGGCAAATTGCTTGCCAACTTCACGCCAGATGCCATCGGAGAGGCATTTGGGATTCCTACTGCCGAAAAGATGCTGTACAGGTCAAATGAGAGGGCGGATAAAATGTACTCCACCTCCTTCGAGAGGGTTGCTGCGGTCATCAACAGAGTTTGGATGCAAAAGCCAAAGCCACCTCGCACTAGACTCCCAAAGCAAATAATTGCCGAAGATGTAAAACAGGAATACTGCGACTTGATGATGATGCTGAGCTGAATAAATGGGAGTGCACAGGCCTACTTCTTCGAGCCATGGATGTTCTACTTCATCGAGATCATATTGGAGGGAAAGGAATGTGTTGACTGGGCAAGAATGATCAGTGATAACATAGATGAACAGTTCAGGAGCCTGAAGGGGACGAAAACCTTTTACATGAGCTCGTATGTGATATATATGCTGGCGAGAATGACCAAGTATCGAGGGATTACATACAAGGAGCCAATAGGCTGTGCACCTAATCAGTTCAAAATCCATGAGGCCTGCACACAGTTGCATCTAGCTAACCCTGCCAGTTACAAACGGGCTAATGATGCATTCACAATGCACATCACGAGAACCCTTCAGCGGAGAACGCAGCAAAGAGTATCCAAAGAGGCACAAGCATTGATCGAGGAATACGGATATTGGCTCATCCAATTTCCGAAATTCACTTACATTAGGCTGCAGGGGTTCACTTCGTATCCATACCGGCTATCGAGGTACCCCACCGATCACATTATAATGCTGGAAATATCTAGGCAGTTGATCGCCTATGATAAGATTCAGAAAAAGAAGAAGAAGGGTGGACTTGACTTTCCTATTGCCATGGGAAATTCCACTGAGGTTTGTCCCTCCTTGCAGGCAGCTCGAGAGGCAGAGGATGAGCTGCAATTCCATCATCTATCGTATCACACAGGCAGACAGGATTTTGATCCGTACAGAAACATCCGAATGATACAGAACGTCGAGTACCGACACAAGGCCCACATTGAAGACTTTTGGGCAAATGCTGTTGATGAGGTTGAAATAAGGAAAAGGATGTTTTCCAGGCTTCCCCTCAAATTGATCAGGGAATGTGAGATCATTCCAGTTCCCGACCAGATGGAGGAGGATGTCAACGTTATGCAACCCGACTATGGTTCAGTTAGGGGTACTCCGGTCCCACCACCTGATTGGTCCGATCCAGAAATCATGGACTTGGACACGCTCTCTATTCTAGTGTTGACTTTCACAAGGGCTTGGGTCAATAGACATGTATGCAGACTTAAGAGCAGATCGATCGCCCTTACTTATAGCTTGATGGGTGACCCAAGGCCGCTATCGGTGAGAAGGGGAAAACAGGTTGCTCAAACACCGAAAGCACAGGTAGAAGTACCAACCCAGCCGATACCATTGAGGATGGAACAAGCATCACCTATGCACTCACAAACTCGGTCTTCGAGTTTGAGAGTGATTTCATTATTTGCTGATCAGAGGGCAGGATTGGGTGAAGAGCGGGAGCTTGAGGAGGTGGATCAACCCAACATCCGAGAATCAGATAGTATAAGCGTCAGTGTATCCAGGGCTGGCCAAGAAGAAGAAGAAGATGAAACAGTGGCTGACACTCGTTTCCAACAGATGTTGGACATGACATTGGAGGAAGAGGAAAACACAGAACAGGGGACCCAAGGGTTAGGAGATACACAGCTCGTGGAAGATGATGAGCCCGAGCAGAGTAGTGCAAGAAGAGAAGAGGTACACGAGGTGGAGGCAAGAGAAGAATAGCCCCTCGTCGTTTGCAATCCGCAGCAGACGGTGCCGGATTGGCTTTCAGACAGAATGAGAAGAGAACCCGAGGATGATACGGATCCGGCCATCGAGATGGAGGAGTTCCTTAGGAGGATCAGTGCACCACCAGAAAAGAAAAGGGCCAGGAAGTTTTCAAAGATCTCAACTGATGAGTCAGGCTCTCGTACGCTTCAGGTGGCTGTTCCGAGGGAGGAGTATGATCAAGCCGAGGAGAGGCCTGAGAACTATGTGATCACCACCATGGAGTTGGGTTGTCCTACGGGAGCCCAGATTGTCGAGGAGTTTGATAACTCCTATCAGGCGCTGAAGGATCTGTTGCTCCGCACGGAAGGGAAGTATAAGAAATTGAAGGAGCACAAAACCTTGATAGGATATGTGTAGAGTCTAGCACGTCCAGGTGAACCGGCAAACCCAACAGTGGAACGTCCACCAGAGCTTCCGAGGGATTCAGTTGTTGGCTTAGAAGATTTAAAGAAGATGGAAATGGAAGCGGACAAGTGGGTTAGCCATGTTCGTACTGAGACAAGGAAATTCATGGAGGACCTCGCCAATGCTTATCGAAAAGCCTCAAGTATTTTGGCACGGATGGACATGGTGGATCAGGCCTGGGGCGATACCCGCATCTATCAAACGAAGACTGTACTTCGTTTGGGGGCTTTGATGCATATACCTCCACAAACTTTGGTGGATGGAGGTGTGATTCAGGATGGTGACAGGTATGATTTCACCAGTTGGTACTCCTCGGTGGTCACAGGCCGTGGATTTCACGATGCAGCAAGGGCAAATTCAGCCAAAGTGAGGAAAGCAATGGGTAACATCTTGGAGGGAGTCCTTAATACATTAGAAGCCATATTTGCTAGAAAGTTGGCCCCAGAGGAAATAACTGCTGATGGCTTGAAAGACAAACTGGCTCCATTCTTCTCAGCAGCGAGGTCGCTTGTCCTGGATGACTTTGAGAATGTCTCCACTTTCTCCAATATAATCCAGAATACCCAGGACGCCTTGGTGGCATGGAAGAAGTCTTACACTCGGCACGGTCAGACGGTAGCGGTCTTGGAGTTCCAGCTCAACCATATTCCACCGATTTCTGCCCAGGAGGTTGAAGCGGTATTGGCCCGGTTGATCGAGTTTCTATCCGGGAGAAGGCCAATGGGAACGCTCTCATGGATGAGGATCTTCTTGATGATGGTAGTGGCCATTAATTGCTCATTATGGTTCCTGCAGGGGAGTGGAGAATATTCTGTGCATTTATTGCCCCACTCCCCTCAGTGGCGGTTTTTAGTGCAGAAACCCTAATTAGGGCATAGGTGGCTCGATCTGAGCCCTTTATTGTAATTGAATCGGAACCGTCCATTGAAATGGGCTAACTATAAAAGGGGCATCCCCCCTCATTTGTAATTATTAGAATTAGAATCAGAGATAGATCAGAGCTAGAGAGTATTGGAGACAGAAGTTAGAGAGTAGAGCTTAGAAGTTAGCTTAGATTGAGGAGGGAAGAAAACTTTCCTTTGAAAGTTTTGTAAACGGTTGTTGTGAACACTTTTCATAATACAAAGAGTTTCATTGCTTGGTGATTTCTTCTTTGTTATGAGTAGCTAGCAAGGCCATTTCATCTTTCCAATTCAAGGTAGATAGAGTAAAATAGATGTTCATTTCATGCAAGTAGTTGTTAGCTATGGAATGTGGTGTTTAATTTGAGCAAGTCTTCTCTCGTCCATACCACTAGCGGACTTGCTGACGGCTGGTTCGCCTTGCGTGGTCAACTAGAGTAATAGCGCTTAACTTCGATTGTGGCTCATATGTCCATATGCATCGTTGTGATGGTATGAACATGTTGTGTCATGGTTTGAATATTTCTCTCATCCTTTGAAGATTGCACCAACTTTGCGGAAGTTGTCCGAAGGGAGGCAAAGCGGAGTTTGGTTTGAAGATTGTCCGAATTGATCTTCACATTCCACCCTTTAGAAGTAGATTGTAGACCTCCTATCCTTACTCCCTTTAAATTCAGCATTTTCCGGGTCAGTCCAGATACCAGAACAATATTGTCAAATCTTTCATGTCCTAATTGCTTCACAAAATCGAACAACTATGTAAGTCCCCTTGGAATAATCCAACAAAACACATCAACCAACTAAGTCTATTCGCAATAAAAGGAACCTTGGAGTCGAACACATGAACTTTCAAGCAATCTTAGCATGTGGGACACTTTGATCAAGAGGGAATAGAGTGACCGTTGGACAACTTTATTCTGTGTTGATGTCGTCATAAAAAACACGTCAACAGGTACCCTCCAATGTATTCAGATTGATGACGGGATAAACATGACCCAAGTCAGTATTAGTAGTTTTCTAAACATTATGAAGAAAGACCTATTTGGCCTTGTAATCTATGGGATTGTACTGCATTATGAAAAACTAGATTATTGACTATAAAGTCGGGTATGTTCGGACAACTTTGGAAAAGGCTGAAAAAGCTCGGGGATAGGCTAAAAATAGCAAGTGGAAGTGATTTTTTTCGGAATTTTTTTGAGATATGGGTTTTGTGCAGAATCAAATTCTAATACAACCCGAATCGTCAGAATTGCGGAAAAATGTGTTTTAGGCTTGCATGCTAAAGGTTTTCTGTTGAGATTTGCGAAAAAATGTGTTTTAGGCCCAGATGCAAAGAAAATTCTGGAAAAAAGCACAGTGCTCTAGAATAGAGGCAGCAGAGCAATTTTCACAAAATAATCGAAGACATGGGTATTGTCGTTGATGCTGAAATACTCGGACCCAGATGATGCTTTTCTGAAGATTTTGCCATTTTCTTTGACATGCGGAGAAAACCTAAGACGAGAATAGAGGAAAAATAAGACAAAAGAATAGAAGTTTTACGTTTTGTTTTAATCTTCTTCTATAGAAATTCGCTTATGCTTTAAGTAGATCTGATGAAACCGGCATGCAAATGGAAAACAAAGTCTGAAATATTCTTCACCCGAACATTCTGAATCTGTAGCTACGAAGAACACTGAAATCTGACACTTGTAGCACCTTCAGATCATTTTTATGCTCAACAAAAGACATTTTTCATCAGCTAACAATGAGAAATAATGGATGCCATATGCAAAATATATAAGAAATTAACTTCAAAGGCATATTAAATGCATGCTATGTCTTGGAAAATGTGCTTATACTTCAATTGAACCTTCAAAACCCACGCATGGCCTATAATTGGCTTCAAAATCAGTTAACTGAATGAAGAACAACCCTAATTAGGGCGCCACCTTAAGAAGCTTAGTTAACGGATGCATGCAAGCTGATCCCAGCCAGTTACAGACTAAAATAGGTTGTAGAAGAAGCCGACTTGGAAAAAGTTGAACTGAAGATCTATTTTCAGTTAACTGTTTCACCTCTCATGCGCATTTCTATTTTTGAGTTCAAAAGTCAACCTTTGACTTTAGGCGTCCTTTCCAGACTTGGACATTTTTCTGAAAATTTGAATTTGAAAACCTCACCAGAACTCACATTTGACCATTGATTCTGATTGACTGCCATATCAGATCAACTGGCTAACAGTTTTGTTGAAGAGCAAGATCAAATCTGACAAAAAGACTCCTTGAGGTGACAAACCCTAATTCATCTATCTGAGGCCTCAAAATGAAGAGCGCCCTTGGCCTCCAAGGGCGCTTTTTGACCTCAGACTTAGAAAATTTTCAGGCATTTTCCATCATTTTCACTGTGAATTTGATCTTACTTCACTTTACGTTTCTCGGTGTTTGGCAAAACCTCAGAATTAGTTGACTGGCTCACTGTGGAGTAGACTGGATTTTGAACAAGAGCTCTTGGAGAACACTTCCTGTAAAAACATCGTTTGACAGCTTAAAAACATGGGCGCCCCTGGCCTCCAGGGGCACTTTTCCTCCCAGACTTAGATATTTTCAAAACTGGCTAAAATCCACTAAATCTCCCACTGTAGACTGCTGAGACGTCATCTGACCCGACTGAGACATACAACGGAAAGCTGGAACCAACACAAATAGGATGAGCACTTCAACTCATCAAGCAGACTGAATTCAAGGCACCAAAACCTTAGGCTCCTCTGGCCTCCAGTGGCGCTTTTGACATTTTTGGATAATTCTAATCATGTCTGGAACCTCAAGTTTGTCCTTTGACCACGGCAACATAACAACTTTGATTCACCTGTTGATAGATGCGTTGCGAAGCTAGATCAAGACGCAAACAAACCTCCTAGGTGTCACTTGATCAAAAAACTTCATCTAAAGCTCCAAAAGGATGGGCGCCCCTGGCTGAGAGGCGTGCTTTTTCACTCCAAACTTAAAGTCATTTTCAATTTCCCTCATTTTGCGTTCAATCTCCAGTTTCAGGTGATATATTGATCTATTGGATTGACTAGCTGGCTCATTGCGAAGCTAACAGGATTCCAGAGAAGACATCTTGGAAGACAGAAGTCACAAAAATTTGATTCAGGCCTCCAGAATGAAGGGCACCCCTAGCTCAGAGTTGCGCTTTTTATTCCAGAGTTAGCCATTTTTACAGCATCTTCACCTCGTCAAAAAACCCCTCCGAGACGAAGTAACTTTTCGGACAAAAATCGCCATAGAAACATCACCAAAGCGTTTTGAGCTTAGCTTTCAACACTTGGCACCTAGCCTTCTGCCATTGATGAGCTTAGAAAACCTAACTTCTCACTTGAAAAAATGAAAACTACCCACCAGGCTTAAATTGAGTTTTAACTGAAACTGACTTCACCATTGTGACCGTGAAGCAAAATAAGCCAATCAAAACAAATTTCAGCCAATTCTGACAAGTTTCAATTTTTAGGGTTTTTGACCTAAAAACAGGGGTCTAGAAACCCTAATTTTCATTTTTCAAATTTTGCCAGTATCTCCGTGGCATCACACTGACTCAAATTCCATACTTGATTTGCCCAAAAACTATGTTTTGACATCATTTTAACAAGGTTTAGACCATTCTAAGCAAAATGCCTTGATGAAGCAAAAAAATTGGTTTGGGTACAACACACACTTTTCCCAATAGTCCACTTGTGATCTGCAAGAGAGAAACACAGGGGATTTTTTCACCATATAGTTAGCAAGGCCAACAAAATGTAGACTTTGATGCTCATCTAAAGAAGTAGCATCAACTAGAATTGGTGCAAAGTGTTGGGTAACCTGGATAAGAAATTTGCAACCATATTCTCATGACCAAGTATATCAAGTATAGTAATGCAATATCATCCATTTAATAACTCCACCATTTATAATGATTTATTATTAGAAAATGGAGGATAGCGTTATTAATATGAATAAATACTTGATAGTAATAAAATGGATGAATAAATATTATTACAATGAATGCTTGTGTAGACACAATATAAATTCAATTCCAATTAACACAAGAATGCATACCTTGATTTGGTCCAAGTCTCAATCACATGGTTTTATGAGAAGCATTAAACCAACACTTAATGAAGGATTTATTAATATTCAACTAAGGATCTCCAAAATTCAAGGTATTTTCCCCCCAACTTAACTTCATACTACAAAATCATGAGATCATTAGGATAATCTAAAGAATTAATAAAGTTAAATAATACCTTGGAGCTTGTTTAATGAATGAACATCCATTTGTAGCATGTTTTGTGTGGTCATCAATGCATGCAAGCTCATCATTTATCTAGTACTAATAATGTTTATTGGACCTAGATCAACAAGTGTGTGAGGAATACACATTTTGACCATAGGCCTCCCAAGATCTAGATGTTTGAGTATAAAAACATGTATAGGTGATAGACCTTGTAGGTTATCATTTTTCATTTGATGCATTTCTTGAATCATTAATGTGTACATTTCAACATTTCTAATGACACGATAAATGTTGACACACACATTTATAAGTGCAATGATAAAATTAGGCTCAAATTGAGGTGTGTGAATTCCCTCTAAAGGTTGTGATTCACTAAGTAGATAAGAAGAACTAAATTGAGTATCTTTTAATTGATCATATTGTTCTTCTAATTCAATTAAACCAAAATCACATCCTTTAGTTGTATGAATAGATTGCAATTGTGATTCACCAATTTCAAGCACATTAATGGAATGTAAAGAGATCCTTGAAATTTTATTATTATATGCAGTTTGAACCACCTTATTAGGTATTTTTTTATTAGTTATTGTAGTTTCCCTTGGTGTATATGTTGAAGTGGATGGTTGATGATATGCGTGAGATAATGAAAATGGTACAAGTTGTGTTGGATATAGAGTGGGTGGTAATAGATAGGATGGATATTGTTGAGATTGTAATATATAAGATGGATATGGTGGAGATGGTAATATATGTAATGGGTATTGTGTTTGTTGTGAGTATTCATTTTGCCATTTTTGGTAATATAAGGATTGTTTCCATTCACCATACATACTAGATGGAGAAGCATTTTGTGAAGAAACATGTTGTTTTTCTAATCCAATAGAATTATAAGACGTGTTAAAATCATCAAGCATACTGGATCTTCCCAATTTGACATGTGAAGTTGTCTTTGAGTTATAAAGAAGACTTGTTCACTTCCACCTTTGTTTTGTTGAGGCTCACTTACAGCTTGTATCTCCTTCACCATGTCCTCTTGAACAACTTGGCATGTGCACTTATCTTCTTTCTTGCAACAATCAAAACAACAAATGGTCAAATTTTCATTTATTGCTTCACTTTCAAAAATCCATTGTCCCTCTAAAAATTCATTAATTATTTGTTCTTGCTCAGTTATAGGAATAATATTTGTAGATGCTTGTGACAATGGTAAGGGAAGATCAAGATAATCTAAGTTGCATTCTTTAGGTAGAGGGGATACAAAAACATTACCTTGAGTCAGTGTGATTTCCCCACCAATTTCTTCTTTGGTTTTTAAATTTGAAATTGATGTGTTTGAACTACCTTGAAAATGTAACATTTTTATGTTTTTTTGTCTTGTTTCTTCAAAATTACTTCTTTATTTATCAATTAGCTCACAACAAGTGGTGTTGATATATAAATGATTTTAGCTTCTGAGATCTACCTACAAAATCTAACAATGCAAATTAGGATTACTCACCTAGGCAAGGTCGACAATTGCGCGAGCTTTCCTACTAACACATTGGTCCTAACTCAACTCACCAAACTAATAGGCCTTTAACACCTTTCCCTGACAATGGCACCAAAATGATAGGCCAAAACTGGGGTAAATAATGAGATAAATTTAATCTTTCATAACTAAATTTCAGTTTGGTCTACACATCAATCCAGAGGCGTAAACTTGTGAAAAGTGTAGTGGCTATATGCACAAGGATTGCAGGTAGTGAGGTGAGTGTGGATAAAATGCAACTATTATAATGAAAACAAAATCATTCTTTCAAAATTGCTACAAAAATTTAAAACAATTCTATTGCATGAACCGTGCAGACTACTAGAACAGTCTCTATAGGAACTGTGCAGGCTGCCAAAATTGTGCAGTTGCTACAGGAATTGTGCAAATTTATGAAATTGATATAAAATAAAACAATATTTCTACAAAAATGATTTAAACTAATTTACCAGATCTGAAATAGACTCAGCTAAATTATTATTATACATATAAATAAAAGAAAACCTGCAACTTATAATTTAATCACACAATACTAAAATAAAATGATAACAAGAAAAACTAAAAAATAAGAAGTAATGTCACCATCATTTCCTAGGAGTGGTCCTTCCTCCCAATCCATGAGGTGCCTAAAATATTGCTTAAATTCTTAGAAGAAAAGTTGTTGCATAAATTATATTCTCATGAAAAATATTACATGATTTTCTGCACTATTCTTCCTGCTCTATTACATTGCTGCAATATTATTTTCAGAATTATTCATACGTAATTCTTCTCTCCCCTTTATTACATTTCTACAACACTATTTTATAGCAATTTCTCCTATTCTCTTGCCATCTCTTATGGCATTATTTATGGCTTGTGGGTTGGAATAAAACTAGCCATAAATATAGGAGTTTGTTTTGTGATGAAAATAGCTATTTTCTTGGTCTACGTCCATCACAACTTTATTAGTTGTAACAACAAACAATACATATTATTTTATGCCATATGAGTGTTAAAATAAATCTTTAGCTGCTATAACAAAATAACTAATATCTAGCATGTTGTACCCCAAATTAAAATTTTCGCTACACTTAAGCATTTTGAAGAATTGAGTCAAGATACTGTTAAATCTGTCAGAAAAGGTCAAAATGGGGGTCTGCATGTCTTGCATGGGAGTCAGAAACTTTAAATTTTGTAAATCTGACAATCTGGGTCGGTCTAAAAAGATCAAACCTACAATACCCAGACTTCAGTTTTTCATCCCTAAATTTTAGGAAAATTTCTATTTTTAGCAGTTTTCTAAAAATAGAAACTTTTTCTAGGTTTTTCTGGGTTTCTTACGAAATGGATACTTGTAAAATTTTCTAAAACTAGAAAGTTTGGCCGTTAGGGTTAAGACTGATTTTGATTGGCTTAAAATACTTCCTCATCAGACTGGTGCAGTCAAAATCAAAAAAAGGTCAATTTTACTCTACTGGGTCTATTCTGCTTTTTCAGAAGCCGCTTCGGAGATCCAAGGTCATTCATGGAAGTCAGCCAGCTGCCAAGTGTCAGAATCAAGAGTTCGAGCATCAAACAGAGACTGTCGATGAACAATGTGCACGAGAAACGAGGAACAAACTGAGGAAGTTGAAAAAATGAAAAATATCAAATTTTATCTAAGTCTGGAGATTTCAGGCGCCCCTGTCAAGAAGAGGCGCCCATGTTTCCATGCCTTAGAAAATTTTCAATCTTGACAGCCAAAGGTAATGGAAACACGTGTTACAAGGTATGAATTGAAAAACTGATAAAATTTTCTAACACTGCCAGCAATAGACGCCCCTGAAGGAGAAAGGTGCCCAGCTTTTCAAGAGGCCAAAAGCCAAAATTAGGGTTTCCTTATCCAGGACAATGTTGCTCAGATTCATCCCAGTCGGCATGCTCGTCGGATCATCCAATCACTAGCAAATTCAAGACGAACAAGAGTCATGGAGAGAGATTTTGAAGACTGAAGACAAAGAACACAGAAGAAAATCTAACTCTGGAGAAGCTAGGCGCCATACTTCAAGAAGGGCACCCAAACTTTTGAGATGGCAGATGGTCAAATTTGCGGAAGACTTCTCCAGCATGACTTCCTCAGACTGGATCCAGCTCTCCAACGAATCCGTCAACTCATCTGTCAGAGTCAGCAGTCATCACATATCGCCAGGCAAACAGAGGAGAAAAAGTGTGAGAAATGGCAGAAAGTGGAAAGCAGCAGTGAAAATTCAAAATAAAAAACTAACACTGCCAGCCATGGGCACCCCTGAAGGAGAAGGGCGCCTAGGGTTTAAGGCCATCAGAAGTCAGTTTCCGGAAACGAGTGATCCAGAAGACCCCTTCCAGATTCATCTCAGCTATCTAGTGAACTCAATAGCCAATCGATCTGACAAGTACAAACACCTAGAATAGTAAAATTATCTGAAGGTCAAAAGATGAGCATAAAAATTGAAGATCATGAAAATGGCTAACACTGGAAGAAATGGGTGCCCTTATCAAGGACAGGCACCTGACATTTCAAAGGGGTAAATGAAGCTTTTAGCAGATGACGTCTCCAGAACAAAGTTGTTAGATATGATCAAGCTCCGTGATGAAAGAATCAGTTCGTTCATCAAATAAATCTAGAGGCCAGGAGACGGAGCTGAAGCAGGGTCAGAAAGTGAACAAAAGTTGAAAATGATAGAAATTTGGCTAAGTCTGGAGAGACTGGGCGCCATACCTCAAGAAGGGCGCCTATTCCTTCATGCCTTAGTTTATTTTTCCAAAATTTTAAAATTTTCAAGAGAAGAGAAACACGCCTTTCCTCAAGGCATGCATTAGGTTTAGGGTTTCTACAAAATTAGGGTTTGAGAAGCTGTTTTCAAAGCAAAAAACTTATTTAAAGATGTCTCTATGTATTATTTATTATATTTTCTTGCAGGTGCCTTCAAAGAGAAACAGAGCAGCAGCTTCAAACCTATGTTTTTCAAGATTCAAGAACACTAACTTGTTGGTTTCTCATATATTTTCAGATCAGCAATCAAAGAAGACCTCCTCTTTCATATTTTCTCATCAAGAACATCAAATTTAAGAAGGAGAAGGCCTATATTATCAAATTTCAGCAAGCTGATCCATTTTTGTTCTATCTTCTGGACAAATTGTTGAAGATTTCTCTCTAAGTTGCAGCAATTGCTTTTATTTTGCATGTCAGGGAAAACTTCATATTCATCCATTTCTAGTCTTTTGGGTCTATGCTAAACCTTCTTCTGGACAAAACCCATACCTCAGCTTTTTCAGAGAAACTAAAAGTTGTTGCTTTTTCAGTCAGAAGCCAGGGTTTTCAAAATCTAATCTACTGGGTCCATTTAGATTATGCTCAAGAACAATACCCAGATGTCAACTTTTTCTGCTTTTTTTGGGGAAAATTAGGGTTTGTTGCTTTTTCAGTCTCCACTCCATATTTTCAAAAACGGGCAATCTGGGTTGGCTTGTAACGAAATTCTAGTCAAAACCCATATCTCAGAATAAAACTCAAAAATTCGTCCGTTGGAGGAAGAAAAATCAGCAAGCTAAATTTAGAAAGTTTGTCAAAATTTGTCTGAACCTAGGCGTGTTTACTGTCAATCTTCAAGTCTTTCAGAATGGAATACACTCCTATAGAGTTCAAGACCAAATCAATTCTTTACCACGATTTCATTGAAATAGCTGAAACTGACTTGCATCACATCAAGCCAGTGTTCAATATACGTCCTTTAGAAGATGCAGGCAATACCACCATCAGGCATCTCGCCCATTCAGGCCTTCTTGCAGCAGCATCCATACCTTTCTCAGTACAGAGCTTAGAGTTCATAATTGCTTGCATCAAGCATTACAATCCAGCTACAAGGGAGATATAGTCAGTTGATGGGAGAATCATTTGCAGCCTAAAACCAGATATGATTGAGAAATGTTTCTCCATTCCACCATGGCCTGGAAGCGTCACTATCAATGTGGAAGAATGTGAAAGGATATGGGAAGAACATCAAGATAAATACAGCAAGAAGATTGCACATAGGTGGCTGAAAGAGAAACATTCTACATTGCCAAAGGATGTCAAAAGAGGACAGTTCAAAGAGGAATTCGCCATCATAATAACCCTACTCAATTGAGTCACAAGTCAAGCAAATGCAACAAGGTTTCAACTTGGGATGTTCTATGTGATACCGCATATAATGAAAAAGACAGAGTTTTATGACTGGCCTACATTGATCAGTGATTGCTTACATCATCAGATAACTGAGTATTTTCATAGACATGCATTTCACATGGTCTCCTACCTAGTCTATTTGGTTGCCTATCAAGGTAAATTCAGAGGGTTAAACACAGAGGGTTCTTTGAACGTTCAACATGTCTACAACTACTACACTCAGTTGGAATTCACTGCTGCATCACGTCATTACAAAAGGGTGAATGAAGCATTCTTGATTTAGACAGTGCGGGACCTGGATAACGAGCTACATGTTTGCATCTCATCCATTGCCAGGGCTGCAATATCAGAATGGGCAGATTGGTTTATTCAGTTCGCCACTTTCACTTACCTAAGGGTGTACGGTTATTCAGGAGCTCCACTTATGTTACCGAGGTATCCATCAGATGAGGTAGTATGCATGGAATTCTTCAGGCAGATTTCAAATGTTCACACCCGTCTGCGTACCAAAAAGAAACCAGCCTTCAGCTTTCCTTTCGCTTTAGGCATTTACACATGTAGATCATCCGCAGAAGCTAAACTAATGGGTAACGAGTTAGATAAGTTTGGTCTCAAGCCTTTCAGCGAGAGACGATTATATGATCCCCATGGCTTCTATGCATCTAGACTTGGTCAGAACCTTGCTCATACACCCGCACTTGAAGACTTTTGGGCTGATTGCAGGGATGAGTATGAGGTGCGCAGGCGAAGTCATAGTAGGTTAACCCTTCATCAGAAGATATTGAAGGGTTGTCAGATGATGATGGGGATGTAATTCTTCCAGCTTATATAAGAAATAAGGTCGAGCAGCAACCTCTTCCACAGGTCAACTGGGCTCATAAAGAATGCATCACAGTGGAAGAAAGGACAAGACAAGTGGTGGAGTACAGTAAGACTTTCTTGATTCTAAAGAAAAGGGAGTCAATTCTAGTAGCAAAGCCACCAAAGAAACATTCATCTCTTCCCTCTTCTTCAAGAGTGCAACCAAAGAACAAAGAAAAAGTTCAGTCTCAAGAGGTCACAAAGGGCAGTAGATAAGCAAAGAGTGCTAAAAGGAGGTTGGATTATACATGGATTGTTATACAGGAGCAGCCTACAGCTGAAACAGAAGTTCCTCAACCAGAGCCCATACTTCAGGAAGAAGTGCAACATGATGAACCTTTGATACAAGAAACACTACCATCTCCTAGGTCTTTGCCAATTCACATTGATTTGGAAGACGAGGAGATAGAGGTCAATGTTACAATCACTCCTCCCTTGGATGTTAATAGAAATACTACATCTTGGCTTGAGAGCTCCTTGGGAAGGACAAGAAGAAGACCTTCGTATCAGGTGAATGTTGATGACCTTAGCATATACCAAGAAGCACCCAAGAAGGAGGCCAAGAAACAAATGCATTTTGAGAGGAATCTCGAGGGTGAAATGGTCATGGAGACTGCTACGCCTCTTAAAGACAAAATCAAAGATGAGGTGGATGTTGACGATTTTATCATGGTCAAAGCAAACCTTGGTAAAAGTACTCGACATGCTGATATAAGTTTGTTTAAGATGGTAACAGAAAATATTCAAGAGTGCAAAAGGATGGAGAAGACAAGGCAGCCCTCAAGGCTGAAAATCGCCAACTCCGATTGTGTATATCAAATCTTATCCAAGGCACCTCACAAAAAACTCAATTGCTGCCTCAAGTCTTAGAAACACCAGTTGATCAGCAGAAATTAAGGCAGTTAGTTATTTGTGGTAAACAAACTAATGAGTGGGTTGAAGATCATCAACAGAGGAAAAGAGGTCCTGACACAAGTCTTCCAGTTGAGATACAAGGCTCATGATTTACGTCAAGGAATCCAGGATTTTGAACAGCTGATAGCCAAGTTCAAGCCTATGCACGAAATCATAATTGCAGATTTAGAGATGGCTTGTGGCTCTACAATGGCGAGAGAACATAAAAGACAAATCCTAGAGTGGAAAGAAAGTCATCTTTTCAAGGTGAACACATATATCAGAATATTTGAGGAGTTTGCAGCGTATAAACAAAGAGTTGTTAATACTCTTAGGTTCGTCAGAGAAGTAGTTGCAGCAATTCCTTGTCAGTATTGTCTTGAGGATGGTTCCTACATTGGGCTTGACGTAGTCCAAGCTAAGTTTCAAAGCATTTTGCATGACAACAAGGGCAGTGTTGGGAGAATGATGATGATTTCCATGATGTCAGCAAGGTTCGAGAAAGCGGACAATGAGAGTGAAGATTTCTAGAAATCAATTACAGATGGCGAAGAAATCTTGGAAAAGCGGCATTTTTCTATTAATAGCATCAACACTCCTACTTCAGATGAAGTTGCCCGCTTTTTAGTGGATGTGATCGAGCTTTAAATCTGCTTTCTTCTAAAAGCATCTCCCACGCTTTCTTTCTATTCTTGTCTCAAATCTTTTCCATTCTATGAGAATAGAAAGAAAATATTGTAACAAGTTGTCACGAGTTGGCACTTTCCTTTTTAATAAGCTTTCTAGGGTTTAGATGTTTTAATCCCTTCTAGATTTAGAAATAAAGCTTGCATGTTGGCAAGCAGTAGTTGTAAAAAGCAAGGAGATTTTAGGGTTTCCTACTCCTCTGCTTAGTTATAAATAAGAGCAGTGTTTGCTCATTTTAGTTTAACCGTGCTTGTGATAAAAAGACATAAGTGTCATAGTACCTTCTCTTTGTTATCGTTTAGTATTGTTCACTTTGTGTACGGAGCAAGTTCACATGCCTCTTTAGCTGCAAATACTTGTTTAGTCCATGTGTTGTGCTGATTATAGTTAGGTTGATCGCATGTTGCAAGCGTGTTGCTACAACTTGTTGTCCCGAAGTTGTAATCCTTGTTCCAGAAACTTGAGTAAATAAAATCTCGAGCGTGCTTTGTCTACCTTGATATAAACATCTCAAAGTTTCCGTCTGTTTGTTTTGTGCTAGAAATATGAGTAAATAAAATCTTGAGCGTGCGTTGTCTGCTTTGAAATAAAAGTCTCTTATTTCTGTAATACTTTTATGATCTCTTTTTCAGCTTGCCATAAAACGTGTGTTGAAGAATAGTTTATTTAAGTATATTTGTCAGAAATCATACTCGTCCATTTCCAAACTCTCTTGCTCTGCGTTTACTTGAGAGGGTGGAAATGTTTTAAGCATAGGTTAAGTTGTAGCTGTCTAGTTTCATTAAAGGGAAAACCTCAGCCGCAACATCTAGTGTTCTATAACCTTGTGTTCTCGCAGTTGAACCAAAAAAATAGGCGTAATTAAGTTTAGATTACTTTTCTTTATGCAACTTAGCAAAAGAGGGAGCTTCCCCTCCTAATTCGAAGAGCAGTTTACTGCACATAGCTGTCTGTTTCCAGAACGCATTCCAAAGGTGCGATTTGAAACGCCAACATAGCATAACAAATAATTGCTTAAAAATAGATTAATAGCTGAAATTATCTAATGCCAAGTGTATTCATGGGCTACAGGGAGTTTGTTTTCTCCTCCAATAACATGCTACAATATTTATTTTCCAAGGCTCAAATGACAACAAAGGTTAGTAAATACAATCTAATATTTATTTTATCTAAAAATAGTATTAAAATATCCCTTATGTATATTTAATCATTTGCAGCAAAAGGTGAAAAAAATATATGATATGGTATGGAAATGGAATATAAAAATGGGTATTAAGGCATGTGAAAAAGGCTAGAATATGGGATAAAATAGAACATATATGCCTCATCAATAGGGATTACAACGACAATTTGTTCTAGCTTTATGGGTTGACCCCACTTTAAAACAAACCCAAATTCTCCCTTTTCGAAATATGTTGATATGGTACAACGACTTCTAGGTGTTGGGGGTTATATTTGGATTTTTAGTGGTCGTGATGTTCAATATTCAAGTTCATATAGTCGGGTGAAAGGTCATTTGTGCCACAACCCTAGACTAGACATCAAAATTTTCCCAAGAAAAAATTGCTTACCCATTCTAGAAGCACAAATCCTAGCATATATCAATGAGCAAGAAAAATAAGATCAACTAGTAGGTTGCAAATCAAATCATCCTTTTGTTAAAATATCTCGAGGAATGAAGCCCCCTCCATTGCCTTCTAATCTTCAACATGTAGAGAGCCACTCATCTTTTTCCACACTTGAAGAACAATTTGTGGCCTTTATACATAAAAGATCAAACGGACTATTGAAAGTGGCATGTCAAAATGAGTCCTGATGTAACAACCCCAAAACCGGGTAAACAAAAAATTTTCTAATTTCACTAATAAGATACAAGGAAATACAATTAAATGACAAAGTAAATAACTTTTCTTTTCATTCTAATTGAACATTTCATCATAAAGAAATAAAAGACATGATACATCATTGTTCTATTTTTCCAAGTAAATAACAGAGTACGCTTTCATGATTTCTTTTCTTCAAAATAAAAAGCAAGGTAAGAATCTTACAAGTTTCAAACATAGCTCGGAAGCTTTTGAGCAAATAGGAATAAGACTGTCCAGGATCTTCCCTTTCAAACCTTGGTTCATCAGAAGTCTTAAGGTGGAGGGGAAGCATCACTCAGGTGCTTTTCCACCAACCACGGACTTATATTGCGGCCCCCCGCACGTTTACTGTTAAGTAGACGGCCCTCCCTTCTTCGAGGAGATTGGTTGGGTAACCGGTTCTGTATGACCAACTGAGCATAGTGTGTAATCCTACATAACTAAATCCTTGTGTCCTCACAATCTCAATCTCGCATGTAACCTGGATTACTGTGAACTGACAGTGTAATTCGTCTCACAGTCTAAGTGGACGTTAGGTATACTACACTACTTTGGCCAAAGCATTTCGGCAGTACTTATACTGACGGTCATCTATCACTTGCACTAAGTCGGGTTTGGTTTGACTTAAGGCTGCCTTATCCTACGCGTAGGTTGAGTCCTTCAGTGGGTAGTCAATCACCCTAGACTTCCTACTTCAACTACTTAAACAGGAAATGGAGTACAGTCAACAAGGGGTCCCTTTGGTACTTCCCAACATGGAAATCTTTATCCATGGAGTACGTAGCTTTCTCTAGTTAACCTATTTAACTCTAAAGCTTTAGACTACCTTGGTTCTGAATCCACCCTCGTCCTAGTATTTAGTAACTAATCCCTTTCCTTTACTTAAGGAATTCAAACAATATTCAAGCAATACAAATTATAAGGTACTTTACTAAAAGTAAAACAAATATTTCCCTTTTCAAATTCATCTATGATTTCAAATGATTCGTTTCAACATGCTTTTAAGTTATTTCAATTCATCAAGTTCTCTAAGCTATTTCAAAAGCTTTTCTAAGGAAATTAAACCATTTCCCAATTTGACCAGCTCTTTAAGCTATCTATTAAATTCACTAAGCCTTTTCTAAGGAATTAAACTATTCCCAATTCAGCAATTTCATAGAACATAGAGGTTTCTTTTTATTTTATTTTTTTATAAAGCAAGACATAATCAAGCAATCTAATCATGCAATTTAAAATAAATAACAGAAAATCTATCAACATATATTTCATGCCTGATTTCCTTTTGCGTATGAGCTTGATCGGTGACTTCGATCCCTGCTCCACCGTCCTTCGCAGCCTTCTCTTAACTTAAGCAAAAACTACTTTCAGGTAAATGCAAAAAGTGTTTTCAGCAACACTGTCTCTCAGCAATACTGTCTCAATTGCAAATGATTTTCACAAAATGGCAATGGCTTTCACAAAAATGGCAATGGCTTTCATAAAAATGGCAATGGCTCTCATAGAATGACAATGGCTTTCATAAAATTTGAATTCCAAAACACAGAAATACCACAGCACTGTATTTCGAATTTTCCAAGGCAAGGAGAGTGAAATGAAAAGATTGAGTGTCTTTCAACAATGAGTGAGAACCTATTTATAGGTTTTGAATTCTCATGTTTCCTACCTTGTAGGCATGAGAATTCGACACCTCTCATTTTGAAAATGTCAAAATTCGCAGTGGCAGTCACACAGCAAAAGAGTTGATGATTCTTCATAATTTCTCAAGAATGTTTCAACATATCACATGCCAAATTCGTGGATCAACCACGTACAGGAAAAAGCCCTTAAAAATGGCGAACTTGAAGAACAAATGGCGTTTGGATTATGCTGCAGAAAACGTCAAGGTTTACGCACACACAGTTCATGTCTCCTTCCACCCACGCGTCCCAGACCGGTGGCGTTCAAGCATCCGCGACCAGGTCTAAGCTACGCGAGCTGGGCGCAGATTATTCTCCCTGGTTTTCCACTATTTTCTGGTTTAACAGTCGCGCGATTTCTTCCCATGAAGAAATCCGCGATTTTTACTCAAATATTAACTTTACATTTTAAACAGTCTATAGTTCAGCATTTCGAAATTCTTTTTCCTTTTATATTTTCCAAGTATTTCAATATTTCGAAATTCCTTTGTATGGTTTGCAAAGTATTTACCAAAGACTATGAAAGTTTTATTTTATTTCCAAGGTAAATAAACTCAAATTCCTTTATAAGCTAAATGTAAATTTAAATGCCAAAGATTTATAGTTTATACAAAATCTTTCCAAAGTTTTAGATATTTTAATATTTTCATTAAAATATATTAATATATTTTATATTATATTTAATACAATATTATTATAGTTTTTAACTTACCTTTCTTTTAATATATAATATATAAATATATCTATATAATATTCAAAATATTACATTAGATATATTAAGATATTATATTACCGATAAAACTATAATAACATCGATATTAAATATATTATTAAATATATTAATTAACTTACCCAGTTTACACTTAAACATATCTATACATGTTTATTTTCAAATCTCCAATTACGTGTATTATAGGCCAGTCAGAGCACCTATAATGGACGTAATTGCATAAACACGTATTTATACATTTAACCGTAAATTCCAGGCATCAGTAACTTATCAGTTCACATTTCACATACAAGGCTCACAGAACAGTAAGTCAGTCAATCAAGGAACACCACTCATAAAGCATGAAGAAGTAATCATAACTCCTAAGCCTAAGGATGACTTATCATGACAACTTAATCTGACTCAGTTCCTAAAATCCTTAGTGAAGTGTGTGTATGCTCATACGATCAACTTTACCGGTTAGTCGACCAAGTTCCTCTTCCTGAGTGATATTTCCCCTCCACCTGGAGGAATAGCTCCTGTTCCTGCATCCATGGCACAAAACCACGGCAGTCAAATGCTCACAATATTTGCAGTATATATATAAATCAAATATATAAAACAAGACTAATTATTTTCCTCTATTCATTGTTTTATTCAAGAATAACATCAATCAAGAATACAGAATGAGCCAAACATAACATGTAAACAGGATTTCATATTGTCAACAAAATTCAATCACATTTATTCATTCAAAACCTTCCTTACAATCAGAATGCTCTAAGCATTACTAGAATAGTAACTATACAAATTCCGGGGTGTAACATACTCCCCCCCTTATGATTCATCGTCCTCGATGACCAAAGGTATTATTCAAAGCATAAAACTAAACAAAATCTTTATTGTTCAGCATTCTCAAAAACTTCAAGAATGTCAGGAAATCTTCTACGGATTTCCGTATAGTCCTCCCAAGTTGCTGAGTCTTCCGCATACTGGTCCCACTGAACCTTGCATTGTGAGACTTCACGGTTACGTAAGTGTAGCTTACGTATTTCCAGCACCTTGACGGGCTCGAGAGTTATTATTCCTGGATCCCTTACCTGTAAGGCAGTCCAATCAATAACATGATTATCTCCAGCAATATACTTTTTAAGGTAAGATACATGGAAGACATTATGCATTCTAGCAAGAGCGGGTGGCAAAGCGATTCGGTAAGCTACAGGGTTTACTTCTTCTAAGACTTCAAATGGTCCAACAGAACGTGGAGCCAATTTAGAATTCTTTCCAAAGTTAATGGAACTTTTGTGAGGTTTCACTCTCAAAAGTACCTTGTCACCTATGACAAAACTTCGTGGCATTCTCTTAGCATCTGCATAACTTTTCTGTCGACTGTTAGCCTCTGCTAACCTTTGCTTAATAATCTTAACTTGTTCTTCCATTTCTGCTAACATTTCTGGCCCAAGACTTACTCGATCCTCAAGTTTATCCCAACTTATAGGAGTTCGACACTTTCGACCATACAAAGCTTCAAAAGGAGCCATTTTAATTGCAGAATGATACGAGTTGTTATATGCAAATTCAACCAAGGATAAATAGTCTTCCCACTTATATTGCTGATCCATGCAATATACCCTAAGTAGGTCTTCCATAACTTGATTTACCCTCTCAGTTTGCCCATCCGTTTCCGGATGATATGCCGAGCTAATGTTTAACTGCGTTCCCAATGCAGAAAACAAGGTTTGCCAAAACCTAGAAGTGATGCGTGCATCCCTATCCGATATAATCTTCTCAGGAATACCATGCAACCTAAAAACTTCTTGTACAAACTTTCTTGCTATGACCGGTGCTCCATCGGTTAGATTCCCTGGTATGAAGTGTGCTACCTTAGTTAGCTTGTCCACTACTACCAAAATGGCGTTATGCTTGTTCCTAGACATTGGCAATCCTTGCACAAAATCCATACTTATAACCTGCCATTTCCTTTCAGGAATATCATGAGGATACAACAATCCTGCTGGATGATGATGTTCAGCTTTTACTCTTTGACATTCAAGGCATTGAGCTACATAATTTGCGGCATCACCTTTCATTCCTTTCCAGAAATATAATGGTTTCACATCAGCCATCATTTTGGTTACTCCAGGATGTCCAGAATATGGTGCCTCATGAATTTCTTTCCATACAAGATTTCTCAATTCTTTGATATCAGGCACATACATCCTATCCTTGTACCTTAGTACTCCACTGGATTCGAATTGATACCCTTCATACCTAGAGTCTAAAGGATTCTTAATGAGTGCCTGCTTAACCTGTAAGTAAAATTCATCTTCTTTGCATTTCAAAAGCACTTGTTCCTTGAAGTCGCTTTGAATTGTCACAATAGATGCAATATGGCGTCTTCTACTTAAGGCATCAGCAACTCTATTTTCCTTTCCTTTAATATAATTAATATTAAAGTCATCATCTGCTATTAACTCCAACCATCTTCTTTGTCTAGCATTTAGATTAGGTTGAGTAAAGAGATATCTTAAACCATTGTGATCTGTTTTCAATTCAAATGGCTTCCCGAGCAAGTAGTGTCTCCACATTTGTAAAGCATGTACTACTGCTGCCAACTCTAAATCATGCGAAGCATAATTCATTTCATATGGCTTTAATTTCCTGGACTCGTAAGCAATTACTTGTCCTTCTTGCATCAACACACCTCCTAATCCTTCTCCACAAGCATCAGTTATGACTGTGAAGCTTCCTTCAGGATCTGGTACTTTTAGAATTGGTGCGGTGGTTAACTTTTCCTTGAGAAGATCAAACGCCTCCTGGCACTTCTCATTCCAGGAAAATCTCTTACCTTTCTTTTGTAAAGATGTTATAGGGAAAGCAATTTTTGAAAAGTTTTCCACAAACTTCCTATAATATCCAGCTAATCCCATAAAACTCCTTACTTCAGACACGCTCTTGGGTACAGGCCATTGCATAACTGCTTCTATTTTTGCTGGGTCTACTGCTATTCCTTCAGCTGAAATAACATGGCCCAAATAGTGCACTCTTTCTTGAAAGAAAGTACACTTGGACAGTTTCCCATAAAGCTTGTGCTCTCTTAACCTTTGTAACACCATCTCAAGATGTTTACAATGTTCTTCTTCATTCTTGGAGTAAATCAATATGTCGTCTAGAAAGACTAACACAAATTTGTCCAAGTAATCTCTGAATACGCTATTCATGAGATTCATGAAGGCTGCAGGCGCATTAGTTAAACCAAATGGTAGAACTGTGAACTCATAATGTCCATAGCGAGTTCTAAATGCTGTTTTGAAAATATCTTCATCCTTCACTCTCAGCTGGTGATATCCGGATCTCAGATCTATCTTTGAAAATACAGCTGCACCTTTCATTTGATCAAAGAGGTCATCAATACGTGGCAACGGGTACTTGTTCTTTACCGTTGCTTTGTTTAGCATTCGATAATCGATGCATAAACGTAATGTACCATCCTTCTTTTTGACAAATATTACTGGTGCTCCCCATGGTGATACGCTAGGTCGTATTAACCCTTTGGACAGCAATTCATCCAACTGTGCCTTCAATTCCATGAGCTCAGTTGTAGTCATTCTGTAAGGTACCTTAGATACTGGTTCAGATCCTGGCACAATGTCGATTGAAAAATCGAACACTCTCTTTGGAGGAAGACCTGGTAGTTCCTCTGGAAATACATCAGCATAGTCTCTTAAGATAGGATACTTCTCCATATCTGATCTGCCTGTTTCTTCCACCTCTCCATCTTCAAGTTCTTGAGAACTTTGAAACACAGAGTTTCCATCTTATTGGCCTAGTTTCTCAATTTTGACTGCAAAAAGTTGACAACCTTTCTTCTTGGCTTTCATCAGCTGCATTGCTGTGATCTGCCGAACAGTCACTTTCCTGGGTATCCCTTGGATTTCTACAAGGTTTCCTAAATCATCAAGGCATTTTACAGTCTTGGCTTGGCAATCTACAAAAGCCCTATGTCTCCACAGCCAATTCATTCCTAAGATTACATCATAGGACCCTAGAGGTGCGACATATAGGTTAACCTCAGTGGCAAAGTTGGGTAATTCTAACCTAGCCTCAAATAGACATTGGTCAACCCTTGCTCTTGTTTGGTTTGCATACTCTACATTCCATGCCTTCCTAGACAATTGTCTAGTTACCTTAGGAGAAACAAAATTTTCAGTTACACCAGTGTCGATTAAAACAGAAATAGGTAATCCGAAAAGGTTACCTTGAACTTCGATCGGGGTGATTTGATGGTCCGCCTGCCGATCGTCCACTGCAGCATGAATCCTCTGCTGGAACATCGCCTGCTGCGAAGGCAAAGCATTTCCTCGTGACTGAGAGCTAGAAGTCTTATCAGGGCACTCACTTGCATAGTGGTTTCCCTTACAGATAAAACATCCATCCCTTGGTCCTTTCTTTTCAGGAATTATTCCTGACTTGCTTGTTCCATTTCCATCCTTGTTGGTGGTGTCATTCCTTTTCCTGTCTCCCTTGAAATCTTTTCCATTGAAGCGAGACCGCTTCCCTTTTTGCTTTCTGGAAGTGAAAGTGGAGTCTTCCTTCCTTGATGCCGTCTTGTTGCTCCCATCACTGTCCTTCCTCTGATCCTTCCTATCTTGATAGTAGGAATCTGCCCTAAGCTTCTGTTCTTGACGGATAGCTTTTTCATATACAAGGTCCATAGTGGTTGGACCATGCATGTCAACCTCTCTTCCTATCCGATGATTTAAACCTAGAATGAACTTCCGAATTCGGAATCGTTCATCCTTGAGATAAACTGGCACATAGCGGATAAGGCGAGTAAATTTCTCCCAGTACTCGTGAACCGTCATGGTTCCTTGTTTCAGCTCCTGGAAGTCGGACAATTTCTGATCATAATACAGTTGAGGCAACCACCGGTTACGGAAGATTTCAACAAACTCGTTCCAAGTTAACTTCCATGAACTTAGGTTGAGCTCCAACTTTTTATTCATCCACCAGTTAGAAGCTTCTCCAGCCAACTGGTAGGCTCCCCAAGCAGCCTTGGTGACTTCATCGTAATCTCGGATTTCGAAGTACTTTTCCATTTGGACAAGCCATGCTTCGGCTTCGTCACCCCCAGCAGTTCCATCGAACTTGGGTGGATAAATCTTCTTCATATCCCTTGTTAATTCTCGGGATATCATCTTTCTGTTCTTATCCCTGGAATTGGTAGGAGACTTCTCTCTTTCTTCATGGTGTGAAGAATTTTCTTCTAACTCTTCTATAGTTATATCTTTTTCTCCTTTATCCTTGGCTCTTTCCTGCTCAAGGTTGGCTAGTCTAGCCAATATCTGGTCTAGCTTAGCTTCCATCTCAGCCGGTGGCAATTCTTCTTGCTGATTTGCTTTGGATTTATTTCGATTTCTTTCGTATACTTGAACCATAAGTTAAAGAAATTATAACCTGAAATTTAATTTCAAGTTAGATTAATTTTTACTTTACTACTAAGTAAACATATAATCAAGCACCCTTCAAACAAACAGAAGTTTTCACACAAAAATATTTGACATTGATTGATAGATAAACCTTGTTTTATTTATAGTAGGAGGATTTCAAAGAATCCATAAGATTTACATAGAACGACTATTCAAATAGTCGAGGGGTGAATACCCTTCCGATTCATTCTCAGATACATAACTAAGAGGAGTGTATCCTACAGATTGAGAGAGTTGTATTTCTCTTTCAATAAGTTCTTCCCTATCCCAAAATGGATAGTAACCCTCGGATTTATTGTCCGATACATATATTCGGGATGCAGTATCCTTTAAGTTATCTTCTTCTTTATGGTCCATTTGTTCATGAGACCATTTCTCCATTGGCGGTGTCCTTGGTGTGTATTCCTCGGACTCTTTACTTGAAGATATCATAATTACTTCCGCCATTGGGACAACTCTAGGATCCCTAAACATGAAGGCTGGACTGGAACTTCCTTCAGATGGCATATCTCTAGATAGAGATAAGGGTTCAGACTCTTCGGGTGCAACGGAGGGAAGGTAGTTGTACATTGCCTCCAGTTTCATCTTTCTCTTCTCACTATGGATTCGGGAAAGTGCGTTACTGAAGGTTTCAGTGTCACTCAACCAAATTGCGTTGTCGTAGTTGGTTCCTTCAATTGTTTTCACAATTGCCTCCTTTTCCTTCTTGGCCCTTAGGTAGCGTTCGTTTCCGATCACGGACTTTCTTGCCGTAAATCTGACACGTACCATCCTGACACAAGAATTTTCACAACATTAGGTAATGTTGGAAATGGAAAATTTGGTGAACTCATAGGTTCCAGAGCTAAACCTGGTAGCTCTGATACCACATGTAACATCCCCAAAACCGGGTAAACAAAAAAATTTCTAATTTCACTAATAAGATACAAGGAAATACAATTAAATGACAAAGTAAATAACTTTTCTTTTCATTCTAATTGAACATTTCATCATAAAGAAATAAAAGACATGATACATCATTGTTCTATTTTCCAAGTAAATAACAGAGTACGCTTTCATGATTTCTTTTCTTCAAAATAAAAAGCAAGGTAAGAATCTTACAAGTTTCAAACATAGCTCGGAAGCTTTTGAGCAAATAGGAATAAGACTGTCCAGGATCTTCCCTTTCAAACCTTGGTTCATCAGAAGTCTTAAGGTGGAGGGGAAACATCACTCAGGTGCTTTTCCACCAACCACGGACTTATATTGCGGTCCCCCGCACGTTTACTGTTAAGTAGACGGCCCTCCCTTCTTCGAGGAGATTGGTTGGGTAACCGGTTCTGTATGACCAACTGAGCATAGTGTGTAATCCTACATAACTAAATCCTTGTGTCCTCACAATCTCAATCTAGCATGTAACCTGGATTACTGTGAACTGACAGTGTAATTCGTCTCACAGTCTAAGTGGACGTTAGGTATACTACACTACTTTGGCCAAAGCATTTCGGCAGTACTTATACTGACGGTCATCTATCACTTGCACTAAGTCAGGTTTGGTTTGACTTAAGGCTGCCTTATCCTACGCGTAGGTTGAGTCCTTCAGTGGGTATTCAATCACCCTAGACTTCCTACTTCAACTACTTAAACAGGAAATGGAGTACAGTCAACAAGGGGTCCCTCTGGTACTTCCCAACATGGAAATCTATATCCATGGAGTACGTAGCTTTCTCTAGTTAACCTATTTAACTCTAAAGCTTTAGACTACCTTGGTTCTAAATCCACCCTCGTCCTAGTATTTAGTAACTAATCCCTTTCCTTTACTTAAGGAATTCAAGCAGTATTCAAGCAATACAAATTATAAGGTACTTTACTAAAAGTAAACAAATATTTCCCTTTCAAATTCATCTATGATTTCAAATGATTCGTTTCAACATGCTTTTAAGTTATTCCAATTCATCAAGTTCTCTAAGCTATTTCAAAAGCTTTTCTAAGGAAATTAAACTATTCCCCAATTTGACCAGCTCTTTAAGCTATCTCTTAAATTCAATAAGCCTTTTCTAAGGAATTAAACTATTCCCAATTCAGCAATTTCATAGAACATAGAGGTTTCTTTTTATTTTTCCTTTCATAAAGCAAGACATAATCAAGCAATCTAATCATACAATTTAAAATAAATAACAGAAAATCTATCAACATATATCTCATGCCTGATTTCCTTTTGCGTATGAGCTTGATCGGTAACTTCAATCCTTGCTCCACCGTCCTTCGCAGCCTTCTCTTAACTTAAGCAAAAACTACTTTCAGGTAAATGCAAAAAGTGTTCTCAGCAATACTGTCTCAATTGCAAATGATTTTCACAAAATGGCAATGGCTTTCATAAAATTTGAATTCCAAAACACAGAAATACCACAGCACTGTATTTCGAATTTTCCAAGGCAAGGAGAGTGAAATGAAAAGATTGAGTGTCTTTCAACAATGAGTGAGAACCTATTTATAGGTTTCGAATTCTCATGTTTCCTACCTTGTAGGCATGAGAATTCGACACCTCTCATTTTGAAAATGTCAAAATTCGCAGTGGCAGTCACACAGCAAAAGAGTTGATGATTCAACATAATTTCTCAAGAATGTTTCAACATATCACATGCCAAATTCGTGGATTAACCACGTACAGGTTTAGTCACTGGGAAAAGCCCTTAAAAATGGCGAACTGAAGAACAAATGGCGTTTTGGATTTTGCTGCTGAAAACGTCAAGGGTTACGCACCCACAGTTCATGCCTCCTTCCACCCACGCGTCCCAGACCGGTGGCGTTCAAGCATCCGCGACCAGGTCTAAGCTACGCGAGCTGGGCGCGGATTATTCTCCTTAGTTTTCCACTGTTTTCTGGTTCAACAGTCGCGCGATTTCTTCCCATGAAGAAATCCGCGATTTTTCAGTTTACTCAAACATTAACTTTAAATTTTTAAACAGTCTATAGTTCAGCATTTCGAAATTCTTTTTCCTTTTATATTTTCCAAGTATTTCAATATTTCGAAATTCCTTTGTATGGTTTGCAAAGTATTTACCAAAGACTATGAAAGTTTTATTACCTTTATTTCCAAGGTAAATAAACTCAAATTCCTTTATAAGATAAATGTAAATTTAAATGCCAAAGATTTATAGTTTATACAAAATCTTTCCAAAGTTTTAGATATTTTAATATTTTCATTAAAATGTATTAATATATTTTATATTATATTCAATACAATATTATTATAGTTTTTAACTTACCTTTCTTTTAATATATAAATATATCTATATAATATTAAAATATTACATTAGATATATTAATATATTATATTACCGATAAAACTATAATAACATCGATATTAAATATATTATTAAATATATTAATTAACTTACCCAGTTTACACTTAAACATATCTATACATGTTTATTTTCAAATCTCCAATTACGTGTATTATAGGCCAGTCAGAGCACCTCTAATGGACGTAATTGCATAAACACGTATTTATACATTTAACCGTAAATTCCAGGCATCAGTAACTTATCAGTTCACATTTCACATACAAGGCTCACAGAACAGTAAGTCAGTCAATCAAGGAACACCACTCATAAAGCATGAAGAAGTAATCATAACTCCTAAGCCTAAGGATGACTTATCATGACAACTTAATCTGACTCAGTTCCTAAAATCCTCAGTGAAGTGTGTGTATGCTCATACGATCAACTTTACCGGTTAGTCGACCAAGTTCCTCTTCCTGAGTGATATTTCCCCTCCACCTGGAGGAATAGCTCCTGTTCCTGCATCCATGGCACAAAACCACGGCAGTCAAATGCTCACAATATTTGCAGTATATATATAAATCAAATATATAAAACAAGACTAATTATTTTCCTCTATTCATTGTTTTATTCAAGAATAACATCAATCAAGAATACAGAATGAGCCAAACATAACATGTAAACAGGATTTCATATTGTCAACAAAATTCAATCACATTTATTCATTCAAAACCTTCCTTACAATCAGAATGCTCTAAGCATTACTAGAATAGTAACTATACAAATTCCGGGGTGTAACAAAACAACTGAATGATTTGGTCTTTGGCACTACACTTTCAAGTGGACTGTTGTTTAAATATTTAGTGCTTGACAATCTCAAGAGATGGTTCAAAAAGGATTCGCATTGCATGTGAGCATTGTGATTAATCACCAAACAAGATTATTTCCACCAATTAGTAGTTAATTGGATGAATAGTTATTAAACTGGTTAGCATAGAAGAAAATCTATAACTAATAAAATTAAAACTCAACATAGCCTCCTTACCAGCTAGAAAATGGAGTGTATTATTGGTCACATTCAGGATTTGGGAAAATTCATAAGCTATGAATTTGAGTATGATACTATAGCTGATTTACTTACTAAAAGGCAATGGTTGCAAACACCAACCAAGGTCAGTTAATTTTGTCATGAAGACAAATCCCTTAAACAAGTTCAAACCAACTCATCAAAGAGAATTTTGTAATTTTCTCACAGTAATTTATTATAATACATAACCGAAAAATAGCCTTGGCAAGATTCAAACTCCATTAGGTGAGTGAATCAAGATAGAGATACCCATGTTAGTTGATACTTGATAGCACTATTTATGGATGAGGTGGTCCATGATGTGGGCATCATTGGGCATTAGTGATGCATCCTACTTGGGAATACCCTACGTTTGGGACTGCCACAATATCTACAAGGCTATGCCTTAGAGTGTAATCACCACACTAGGTAATAATATCTACCAAATAATAGAAATGGCCTTTACCAATTTAGTATCCCATAAGTTTTTGTGTGTGATATTCTAGCCTCGGATGTTTATCCTCGTATGGTCAAATTTTAGGAGGTTTAGAATATTGTAACCATATGTTCTGCTATAAACAATCTTCCAACACATTAGAACCAAATGGACAAGATGCTAGTATGATAAAATAATACCTTTGATTCATAGACTTATGTATCCCCCCATTGTTAGAAGAAACAACTAAATGATTTGGTCTTTGGCACTACACTACCAAGTGGACTATTGTTTAAATATTGAGTGCTTGACAATCTCAAGAGATGGTTCAAAATGGATTCACATTGCATGTGAGCATTGTAATTAGTCCCTAAACAAGATTATTGCCAAAAATTAGTAGTTAATTGGATGAATGGCTATTAAACTAGTTAGCATAAAAGAAAATCTACAACTAATAAAAGTAGAACTCAACACAACCTCCTTAGCAGCTAGCAAATGGAGTGTATTTTTTGTCACATTCAAGAGTTAGGACACTTATTAAGTTATGAATTTTACAAATAGGAAGAGGATATGATATTATAGCTGATTTACTTACTAAGCCAATGGCTACAAACACCAACTAAGGTCGGTTAATTCTGTTATGAATTCAAATCCCTTAAACAAATTCAAATCATACTCATCAAAAGAGAATTTGTATTATTCTCACAATAATTAATAATAATACATAACCAAAAAATAGCCTTGGAAAGATTCAAACTCATCACTTGCAATTCAATCCAAGATTATTATTGACTCATTGAACACCATTAACCATTTGCTTCAAAGCCATGGTCATGTTGAAGATGATTTTGTCAAATTTAATAGTTAGTGGGTCCCATGTTTTCTAGCATAACTCTATTTATATTAACCTTAAACATTTGCAATTAATTTTGAATCGTGACTTGTCACATTTATTGTGTCATTTCTTAAGTTTTTCAAAAAGAATGAATTACCATGGCCAGCTTAAAGCATACTGAAGCAAAATCAACAAGAAAATCTCAAACAAGAAGGCCAAACTTCAAAGAACATGAAGGGGTATTTTTTGCATCATTTATTTATTTTCTATTGATGGAGAAAAATTTCCACATACATCAAGGAAAAATCATTATGACATAAGAAAAGTTGCCATGTTTATGGCATTTTTATATTACAAAACTTTTTTTTTTCCTTCAGCACAAACCTTCTTCATCTGTGTTTGATTCCGAATGATTCCTCTAACCTATTAATTGATTGATTTCATTTGAGTGACTAATTTGTGAGTTAATTTCCCAATTGTTTCCAGCATTTGAGGTTTATCTTTCCTTTGATGGAGTTGTATTGGGAAAGGAGATCTTGAGTTATGTAATGCTCTAGGAAGAGGAGAAGAATGACTTTAAATTTGAAAAAATAAAAATCACTTATTTTATTGGGTTGGATAGTGTGTTTTAGAAGTTGCGGCTTGGGGAAAAAACTTTTCAAGCATACAGATTAGGTATCTTGAGGATGAACACCCTTAATCAATTGATTGACATTCAAATTGACATTTAGAATATTCTACATGTGGACAAGTTTGGTAAGTTGCATTAGATTGTTGAGCTTCAATTTTTACCAGTTTTGAAGAACTTAAAAAAAACACAAAAATATATATTGATGAGAATAAGTGCAGGTTTGTCTTTTGGTTGAAATTATTTTTTTGGATTATTTTTGTATGTTATTAGTTTATGTCTATATAGTGGTATCAAAGTTGCAACTAGAAGAAAATCTAGACAAATAGTAGGAGCAACACTTTGATGCACTCCATGCTAAATATGGAGCAAAGAGTTTTGAACTTCAAGAAAGTATTTCCTTTATGAACTTTTGCACACCAAAGTCAAAAATCATAACCAAGAATAGAAGTAAACCCACCCTAAACAAACCTTGTAAATATTTGCAAAGCAAGTTGGGGAAATTGACTACCCCCTCATTTCATGGATCCAACAAAGTCTCAACATGACCTTGGATCCAAAAAATGAACACTTCTCATTGATACCTATGTACAAGAAGGAAGCAATTAAATTTGTGATCCTTCACTTGGAAGGGGTTGCACATACTTGTGATATCATAGTTTGGAGACTCAAAGGCACAACCCTAAGTTATTATGTACACCCCTTTGGGGTCTTGGTCTCGTATTGAATGGGTGTGGGTATGGGTCCTATGATAGTAGCATCCTGGGTTTTCCTGAGGTCCCACCCAAACACCTTGAGTTTTTTGTGGGTCCTTCTGTGAAGGAACCACAACGAACCCAAGCTACTCATGGGTGTACTCAAGGGGACCCAAGGGTTTCCCAAACAAAAAGTAAAAATAAAAATCATTTTCTTAAAATATTTTTATAGACAAAAATATGTCAAATACTTAATTTTTCTGTTAAGTGATAAAACTAGGAAAATGGTGTGCACCATGAAGGTTTGTATGGTTTCAAAATCCTTAATTTGGGCTTGGTGACAAGGGCTTTACCCCTCGACCCTACCCTATATTGGGAAAAGGAACACACCAAGGGAATTTCCCCCAAACCTCGCAAGGGGTGTTGCCCCTCTAATCCATTTTGGGGTTGTTGCCCCTAGACCCCTATGAGGGGTATTGCCACTCAACCCCATTGGGGTCTACACTCCCAACCACCATTAGTTATTGGGATCTCTTTTCACATAAGAAACTTGATAACAATGAGAGGGTCTAGGAACAAAGATCAAAATTGACAACTTAGACAATTATCTTTATGACTATCATAATATCATTGATCAATGATGAATTATCATACTATCAAAGATTCAAATGTTATTATTAATATTATATGATATATCAAATATATTTGCAATTTTGTATATGTTCAAAAAATGCACATATATAATAGTCGTACCCAACCATACCATACCCAAGGAATATCAGCATACAAAAATCCCATACCCACACCCACCCCAATACCAAAAACGACAACTTAAGTACAACCTTATCACCACCTATGAGGATTTTTACAATAGGTTTACCAATAAATTTGAGAGGTAAGACCCAGAGGAGCATTTTAGAGAGTTTCTTAGTTATAACATAAGAGTTCAATGGATGCAAACATGGTTGATTTCTAGAGGACCACTATGATAGTACTTGACATGCCAGAGAGGATTCTAACCATCCTTTTCATGGAAGGATTTAAAGAACCCCATAGAGAGGCCTAGTTAAGGCCCTTGAGAAAAGTTCATTGCAGGCATCCATAAAAAGAGTCTTGACATTAGAAATACTTGCATCTAATTGATCCTTACAAGGATCTACCTCAAAGGATGTGAGTTCATGATCACCACCATAAGAGAAGCAAGGAAATACATTAAAAAAATCCACAAAAATTGATGTCTATACCCCTCTCAACTCATGAGTCACCAAGGGACCAATTCTACCTTTAGGAACCACTAGTTGGGAGACATGGCCTACAATGAGTTGTAGAGTAAATAATTAGAATTTAGTTGTAAGGGACCTTGGGACCTAACACATAAGTGCTTGGGAAAGGGATAGGTCCACTTGATTGAGGTGTATTTTGATGATGATGAAGAGCCTAAATCGAGAACAAAGACACAAATGTGGAAGAGGGTGAGGTAATGTTATAGTAGGCAGAATTTAAAAAAAGGTCTTTCATCATTAAGGGAAGAAGAGCACCTCATTACTATTGCATGCTTGTTAAGAACATTGAGATATCACTCTACTTGAGTTAAGGGGAGGATTGGGGGACAACATAGTGGCACTCATTGATAGGGGAATGGTCCATAACTTCATTGATTAAGTGGTGATAGCTTGTTTTAGATTGAAAGATGAAGATTTTGTAGAGTTTAAATTTGCAATAGTAGATGGTTATTAATGTGCCTACAAACAATTTGTCTACCATTTATAGGTGGAATTGGATGGGCATACTATCACCCATGATTTTATGTCAATTTCTTGGTGGATCTCACTTTGTTTTGGGTGTCCATTGGTTGCATTTACTTGGCGAGTTCACATGAAAGTACCAAATGATGGCATTCAATTTGGATGGCAATCAACTTCAACATTAAGGGCATGCCACTAGGAACTATGGATATAAGAGAGGATTAATACGCTCTATATATCTGATTTTTGCTAGATAAATATGTTTTTTGTGTTTGTGGACATGCCTCCAAGACTTCCACCAAATAGGGGTTTTCAACATACTATCAAGTTGGAGTTAGGAATGTGATCTATTATTATGACTCCTTATAGACACCCTCATGCTTTGAAGGATTAGATGGAATAAACTATGACAAGTCCATTCACATCTTTAATGGTATTGATGAATAAGAAAGATGGAATGAGGAGGATGTGTAAATATTTTAGGGTCGTGAATAAGAAAACCATCAAGAATAGGTATGTAATACCCTATATTGATGAGTGAATTGATGACTTACACGGTTCAACATGCTTCATCAAACTTGACTTGTGGTCTAGATGCCACTAGATAAGGGTTAAACTTGAGCATAAATTTAAGATTTCTTGGTTTCATCGTGGGCATTTTGAGTTTTTGGTGATGCTTTTGGGATCACCAAGGTGCTGGCGACCTTCCAATCAATAATGATAGCTTTTTCAAACTTTAATGAGGAAATTTGTATCACTATTCTTTGACGAGGAGACCTTTTCCAAGAAAAGAAAATTCAAGCTTGGGATGTAGAAACTCTTGTACCTAGCACACATAATCAATAGGATAGGTATAGAGATGGATCCAAGCAATGTGCAATCAATCCAAGAATAAATTACTTTGAGGCCATTAACACTACTATGAGGATATTAGGCTTTTTTAGCTACTATAGGAGATTCATTAAATGATTCTTACAACTAGCCTCACCCTTGATAGAGTTGACCAAGAAAGGTACCTTCCATTGGTCCATAATGACATAGAAGCCATTTGACCATTTAAAGAAGCTAACATACATTTGTTTCATTCTTGCAATACTTGATTTTTCATAACTTTTTGTGGCGTAGTGTGATGCTTTGAGAGGTCTAGGGGTTGTTCTAATGCAAAAAATACAACAAATATCATTTGAGACTTGAAAATTTATAAACACAAAGTATTTATTCTATATATACAAGGAGATGTTGGTGTTCATACATGCACTGGTAAAATTCAAACGCCTAGTTTATGGATATTTTGGAGTATATACAAACCAAAATAGATTGAGATATTCTTATCACAATTTGACCTCAATTATAGGTAGAAAAAATGGCCGAGCAAGTTATAGGACTATGGATTTGATATCAAGTATATCAAGGGAAAGAACAATAGGGTAGTAGATACTTTCTCCAAGAGACCAAAACTTTTAGTCGTTTCTATAGGAGAACTAGATTAGAAGGATGTAATAACCCTAGGGTTTGTATATAGACTTAACCAATTTCAAAATCATGAAGCTAAGGTTAATACATACATCACAGTCAACTTTGTAAAGCAATGGTAACACTAAAATGAATCAACAGTGTACATAAAGAACATCTTAGCCACTAAGATTATGCACACGGTATGAAACTCTATAGTAAATAGATTAATATGAAATTCTCTGGGACCAAATTGAGTTCATATAGAAGCACAAAAATGGACAAGTTACAAGAGATAGTTTAACTTGGATCTTTAATACAAAATCACAAACCTTACAATGGAGTTGTTAGAACTATCCTAGGGATACATAATCAACCATGGTTGCTAGTTGTTAGGTGGGGCCGTCTAGGGTATTTATGTTGATTGGTTGCTCCTTGTGAGGACCCTAACTCCTTTGTCTATCCATGATCTAATTGAAAATTAGATATTCCTTGGACTTGCCACCCTAGATCTACACAAACTTCACAATAGTGACCACCTGGGGTTTTGAGGCATGAAACCCTCAAACCCTCACTCTCCTAAGGTGATAGAAAATCTGATTTAAAGTAATTTGATTGAGTTCCTTACTTTTGATCTTCATATCTATGTGTTTGGATGTTGCTACCAATTAGTCTAAGTTCCCAGATCTAAACTTTTCCTTCAATCTATAACAATCCCATAAACTCAACCTGAATCTACCTCCCACAGGGATGTGCCAACACAAGGGTATTCTTGCTCATTAACTCCTAGACCTCCATGTGCATACAGTAGGGTTTTCATCTTGCAAATATAGCGCCCAAAATTCATCCAAAAAACTTAATATTTTTCCCCAGTCGGCAAGACAAGTATTTATACCTACCAAATCATAGGCGCTAGGTCCCAAAGCAAGCCGACCAACAATTTTTTATTTTATTTTATTTATTCCTTATAATACTATTTAAAAATATTTAATTTAGGTCAACCCAAAATGAATTTTATTATTTAAAATATTTATTATTATTTAATATTATTTATTATTATTTAAATATATTTAGTTTAGTGTTGAAAAACACTATTTTTCCCACTCTTTTCAAATTTTGAACTAGAAAACATTGGGTACATGGCAGTCCTCCCCTCCCAAATGTTGCTTGTCCTCAAGCAATCTTAGACTTGGATGCTAAAAAATCTCCACACCTTCCCAAGTTGAATCTTCAATAGGTAGGTTCTTCCATTCCACCAAGTACGAGATTACCTTGTTCCTCAGCCTTTTCTCCCTCACATCCAAAATTTTTTCAAGTTCAAATATCAATTTTCCTTCATCATCAAGAGGGGGCAGCTCCAATAAGGGTGTGACATGTTGTCCAAGTGCCCTTTTGAGGCATGACACATGAAAGATATTGTGAATCATGATGTCCTTAGGTAGCTCCAGTTCATATGCAACCTCTCCAATCTTCCTTAGGATAAGGTATGGTCCATAAAACCTTGGTTTCAACTTCTCTACACCACTCCCCTTGAGGGTAGATTACCTATAGGGTTGCAACCTCAAGTAAACATATCGCCAACCTTGAAAAATCTCTCTATTCTATGTTGATCTACATACTTTTGTTGGTTTTAGGCATGGTGCAAATTCTCCTTGAGGGCATTCAAAATATCCATACTTTGTTGCACCACATCCCCTGCTCTAAGGACTCTACTATTAGTAAGGATCAAACTCATTGATGAAGTAGCATCATAACCATAAATTGCCTTGAAAGGTGACATACCTATAGACATGTGATGTGTGGTATTGTAGCAAAACTCCCCTAAGTGTAACCACTTATTCCAAGTTGTTTTCTGCCTTGTAACATAGTTCCTTAGGTAGCCCTCAATCCATTTATTCACAATTTTAGTCTTTCCATCTATTTTTGGATGATAGGTAGTGCTTGGAATTAATTTCGTGTGAGTCAACCGAAAATACTCTTGCCAAAATAAGCTGATAAATCTACTATCCATGTCACTCACAATGTTCTTGGGCAGGCCATGAAGTCTAAATATCTCTCTAAAAAACAAATCAACAACTTGAGGAGCCTTATACTCTGAAGGAATGGTATGGAAATGACCCTATTTTGTAAGCCTATCAACCACCACATAGATAGAGTCCTTACCTTGCACCTTAGGCAGCCTAGTAATGAAATCCATGGAAATGTTGGCCCATTTTTTATTTGAAATGGGTAAGGGCTGCAACAATCCAATTGGAAAAATGCATGCTTGGTCTTGTTTTGTTGGCACACCAAACACTCCCTAACATGTTGTGACACATCATTCTTTAGTCCCTTCCATGAAAAATGCTCTCTTACTTGCTTGTATGTCTTGTAGAAACTCGGATGACTAGCAAGAGGTGTGTCAATACAAGCTCTCAAAATCCTCTCCTTCACCTTAGATTTTGGCACAAGATACACACAATCTTTGTAAAGTATGAGGTCTTCAACCACCTTATATCTATCATCATGCAACTTTCCATCTAAAGTGTCAATAGAAAATGAATCTTTGGCATATTCAACTATATTCAACTATTATGGCAGCCTTCCAATTAGCATATATATCATAAATAGAGCAGAAATAAGGCTTCCTAGAGAGTGCATCAACCACCGCATTATTTTTTCCCCTCACATACTCAATGTCAAAATCATAGGCTTGAAGTTTACTTACCCATTTTTATTGCCTATCATTCAAGTTACACTGATTGAGGAAGAATTTGAGGCTATTATGATCTGCTTTGACCACAAACTTCCCACATACCAAGTATTGTTTGAATTTGGCAAGTGCATGCATAATAGCTAGCATCTCCTTGTCATAAATAGAGAAGCTTCTCTCTAAATCCATGATCTTCCTACTCTCATATGCTATAGGATGTCTAGTTTTCATCAAAACCACTCCAATACCCTCTCTTGAAGCATCACATTCAAGTACAAAAGAAAGTGAGAAATCCAGAATAGCCAAGACAAGACATGTACACATTACCTCCTTGAGCTTATCAAAAGCTTGTTGCATTGCAGGACTCCAAGAGAATTTTCCTTTCTTCGTCAATTTGGTGAAGGGAGCTACAAATTGTGAAAACCCCTTCACAAACCTCCTATAGTAGCTACATAATCCCACAAATCCTCTCAATTGTGACAAATTTTTAGGTCTAGGCCACTCTTGGATTTCCTTAATCTTCTCATCATCAACACTAACTCTAATCCTATGCCCAAAATAAAAAATTTAAGTCAAGTCGAATTCACATTTTGATACCTTGGCGTAGAATGAATGTTGCTCAAGAATGCCAAGTACCTCATCTATATGCTTCAAATGATCCTACCATGTCCTACTATAGATCAAGATATCATCAAAGAAAATAATATAAATTTCCTCAATTTTATAATGAATACCTTATTCATGCATGACTGGAAAGTAGCGAGGGCATTGGTCAACCCAAATGGCATGACCAAAAACTCATAATGTCCATAATGGTACCTAAAAGTTGTCTTGTGCACATCTTCCTCTTATCTTTATTTGATGATACCCTGATCGCAAGTCAATTTTGGAGAAGTATACCACATCGTGAAGCTCATCTATCAACTCATCGATCCTAGGAATTGGGTGGCAGTTTTTTATTCTCTTCTTGTTGAGTGATCTATAGTCGATACACATCCTCAACGTCCCATCTTTCTTCTTGACCCAAACCACTAATGAGGCAAATGGCATAGAGCTTGGATGTGTATGCCCCATGTCTAAAAACTCCTTAATTTTCTTCTCTATCTCTTCCTTATATGCACAAGGATGATGATAAGGAGTAGTGATGACTGGTTTTTCCCCCTCTTCAAGCTCAATCACATGCTAGAATCCTCTCTTCAAGACTAAACTATGAGGAATTTCATAAAAAACATTACTATGTTTATCCAAGATAGGTTGAATATCAACATGATAAGACCTCCCTTCTAAAGGGCCATGTATCCGTAATCAAGCACTCAACTTCCCATGCTATTTGATCTATACACAAAGCTCTATCCATCCTCTTGGCTAAAACCACCATGGGACCCCCATTAGAAATGCCACAAAGGACTACCTCCTTCCCCTAGATGTAAATTTCAGCTCCATAGTTTGATAGTTTTGTGTATATTCCCCAAGTGAATGCAATTATTGCACTCGCAAAACCACCTTTGTGTCGCCTATGCCAATCACATAGAAATCATCCCTCATCTTATGACTGCCAAGAGAATTCCAATCGTTGGATCCTTCGATTACATGGTAGAGCATACCCATCAACCACCATGACATTAAATCCTTCAAAATCTTTAGTCCTCAATCCCATCTTAGCCACCAATCTTCTAACTTAGAATGAATGATATCTAGGTGCTCCTAATAGTGTTGTAAGTGTGCCCCCTGGGTGCCCTCCCTCTTGAGTTTTGTGCTCATCTTCATTCACAACAATCTCTAGATTAGCTTCTTCACTCTATGAATCCTCATCTGAATCCACCTCAATTTAATGTAAATGGGCCTTCCCCAAACAATGGTGACCTGGCTGCCATGGCTCACTACATGTGAAACACATCTTTTTCCTTCGGATTTCATTCTTAGATACATTTGTTTGGCTGGGTTTGGGAGGTAACACCCTAGGTGGAAGAATGCCCTTCTGAGGAAACTTCTTAGGCACAATAGGAGGTGCTTTCTTAGAATATGACTTGTATTTAGCCACCGAGTCTTCCAAGTTCAAGGCTCTCCTAATAACATCTTGCAGTGAGTTTGGATCAAACACCCTCACCAATCCTTTGAGGGGTTTGGATAGGCCTTCAATAAAAAGGACTATGAGTCTTCTTTTTGTCACATCAGGGACCATCACTGAAAGTCTCTTGAATTCTTCTACATAGACTTCCACTTTTCCCTCTTGCTTCAACTATGCTAATTCTCATAAATGAATCTCTAGAATTTTTCTATCAAATCTCTTTAGCAATCTCTGATTGAATTATTCCAAGGTTGTAATGGATCCATGCCCTTGTGTTACCATACCATGATACCACCATTTGTGGGCCAAACCCTCAAGATGCAAGTTGGAAAAGTTGATGGCTCATTCCTCATAGATTGGATTCAAGGAGAAATATGTGTCTAATTTTTGCAACCAAGCCCTTGTTGAGGAGCTCCCATATCCATGAAAAGTTGGAATGGTGATCTTTCCCAAATGGTGTTAGATGTCCTTCCTCTCAGAATTGCCTATGCAACATACAATTTGGCCATTTGACCAGATTTATTAATTAATTAAAAATAAAGATAAAATGTTATCTTTATTTTTAATTAATTAATAAATCTGGTCAAATGGCCAGATTGTATGTTGCATAGACATTACCCTTCCTCTCTTCATACCTTCTCATATGCTTGTCCTTATCTTCATGTCATATAATTTTGTGAATGTTAAATCTCTACATATGGCATCGCTTAAAGCATGGTATTCATTATGAATTCTAGTGATTTCACCCCTACTATTCAGTTGCCACTTCTAATTCATTTTTTGTTCCTTTTTCCAAGAATTTGGATCTGAAAGTTTTCACAAAGGATATTGACTTCACATTACCTAAGTTGCTTCCTTTAGCTATATTTTGCACAGTTCTACCAACACTCAATTGTTGGTTCAATCCCCTCAAAATTTGGACCATTCCCACCATAGTCTCCCTCATGTTAGACTAGAATTATTTGGTTTCCCTACCAAATTCTTGAGCATTGTCGTCTTCCTTGTCACCCATGGTAGCTTTGTTCTTCTCTCTTTATTGGTACCTTAGATCTTTGTCACTCATAAAAATTTACTCAGCTTAGCAAGATGCCAAGCTTTGATACCTATGTAAAAACCCTAGGGTTTGTATATAGACTTAACCAATTTAAAAATCATGAAACTACGATTAATACATATATCACAGTCAACTTTACAAAGTAGTAGTAACCCTAAAATGAATCAGTAGTGTGCAGAAAGAACATCTCAACCACCAAGATTCTGTACACAATATGATACTATATAGTAAAAAGATTAATATGAAATTCTCTAGGACCAAATCCAGTTCATACAAAACTGTAGTAATGGATAAGTTGCAAGAGATAGTTTAATTTTGATCTTTAATACAAAATCACAAACCTTATAATGGAGTTACAACTTTTCCAGAGATTGATAACCAACCAATGACTACCAACTGTTAGGTAGGGGCTTCTAGGGTATTTATGTTGATTTGTTGTTCCTTGTGATGACCCTAGCTCTTTTGTATATCCATGATCTAATTGCAAATTAGATATTCCCTAGACTTTGCACCCTAGATTTACACAAACTGCACAATAGTGACCACCTGAGGTTTTGAGGCATGAAACCCTCAAACCCTTACTCTTCTAAAGGTGATAGAAAATTTGATTTAAAGTTCATTGATCAAGTTACTTACTATTGATCTTCAGATTTGTGTGTTTGGATGCTACTACCAATCAATCTGAGTGCCTAGATTTGAACTTTTCATTTAGCCTATAACAATCCCACAAACTCAACTTGAATCTATGTCCCACAAAGATGCACTAGCACAAGGGTATTCTTGTTCCTAAACTCCCAAACCTTCATGTGTATACAAGGTTTTCGTCTTGCAAATATTGCACCCAGAATTTATCCAAAAATCTTCATATATTTTCCTAGTTGATAAGACAAGTACTAATACCTACCAAATCATAGATGCTAGGTCCCAATAAGTTTGCTTCAACCCCTCCCCATTCTCTAGCAGATATGTGAATCTATGTCAATGGACTTCATTATATGCTTTCCTTGAGTAGGTGAATAAATTGTATCTTTGTGGTTGTTGATTGATTGTTTGACGAATTTTTCCCACTCCATCTCCATTCCTAATGATTTCAAGGCCACATAAGTAGCAAACATTTTCATATAGAAATCTTTCAATTGCATAGACTTATAGAGTTGAAACATAGAACCAATTATCACCCCCATAGGGATTGACAAATGGAGATATTAAACAAGTGGGTTGAGGGGTATGTGAGGATTTTTTGTGACTATTTACTAGACAGCTTGGGTATGTTGGTTGCACATAGGGGAGTATTGCTACAATACTACCTACCGCATGTCAATTGGGTTGTCCCTTATGGTATTGTATGGATATGATACTCCAATGTTTGTTGAAGTAACACTTCAAGAGACACAAGAAACCATAGCAAGAGACTTCATTCAGTGGAGTAGATAAGTTTTGATAGGTTCATGCGATCAACTTAAGAATGCATAAATTATCAAAAAAATATGCTAACAAGGATTGAATAAAGAGGCATTTAGAGGTAGGAGACATGATTTTCCTCTAGTTGCAGCTTGCAAGTAGTCATCCTTGAAAAAGAGTGGAATTGAAAAATTCATACCCCACTTAATGGACCTTACATAATGGTTCAACTTATTGGAAAAGTGACTTATCAGTTGGAGCTTTCTCCTAACAATCCAATCCACAAAAAATATTATTTATCCCATTCAAAAAATGTGTGGAACTGAAAGTAACACTTTCAACTAAGCATCCACACCTTGATGATGGGGGAAAATTATTGTTAGTGCTTGAGAAAATACTTGGAACTAGAGAGAAGTACACGTTGAATTGAGTATGGACTGAGTTCTTGGTGTGATGGAAAGGGTTACCTTGAGAGGATACTACTTTGGATTTGGCTAATATCCTAGATCACCTAGTATTATCTTGCTTGAGGGCAAGCAAGTTTGGGGAGGGAGAACTTGTAATGTCCCCTTTTTAGTCAACAACATTAATTCTTTGTTGGTAATTATATAGGATCATGTCTTTCAGTTAGAATAGTTGTGTTGTGTTGGTATCACATTTATCCATACTTGTCAATTAGGGAAAATTGATTAATGGAATAAATCAGTTAACTTGATCTACCACCAAATAATTATCAATTCAGTTTTAGTTCATTTTGAGTTTATAATATGAATCTTCATGTGAATGAGGAACAACATAGTAGTAGGAAATTATTTAATTTGTTGTTGCTATCCATTGTATTCTTAATAATGCAAGTAGATGATTTTATTGGCCTCTAACCTGCCAATTGAGAGCCTTAATTTGAGGGATTGAGTTGTTAATTAAATGCTTGGTTACTACCAAGATTTGAGTGATATATTGCCTTTGACCGAGGTACAATGGAAAAAGAAAGATTGATTTATATAATATACTAGGAAGAAGAGAAATGATGCACTTAAATTTTGGAAAAATAAAAATTATTTCTTTTTTCAAGCTAAATATTGTGGTTCAACAACTATACCTAAGAAATGCAAGCCTGCAAGTGTAGAGATTGGGATTCTTGAGAACAAAAACTCTTAAGCAACAATTTGGCATTCAAATTGACATTTGGAATACTAATATTGTCCAATTTTGTATGACAAACTTCAATTTTTATTATTCCGAAGAAATATAAAAAATGCAAAAAAATTGATTATAATAGTTCTAGGTTTTCCTTTTGGTTCCAATTAGTTTTCTAGGTTATTTTACATATCTTATTAGTAGACATCTTTAAGATTTACGTAGCTAGAAATTTTCTATCTTATTCTATGTGGAATTCCCTTACATTTGTATAATTTCCAAGTAAAATCCTTTGCACGCATATGCTTTGCTTCAAGATTAAAGCTTCATAACAAAATTGACCATTAATCACCTGTTTGTTAGTACTTGTATTTTCTTTTACATTCAAACTCTTTCTAATAATGTGATTTGATTAGAGGGATGCATGTCGATTGAACTCTTCTTCTCTATGCCATTTTTATAGCATCAAAATATGCTTGCATAACTATCACAATCTCTACAAGATCAACAACATTTGGTGCTTGACATCCTCTTCTTCTTTCAATATTTATTCATCTTTGTCTAATATAACTCTCCTCTTTTATGAAATTAACACCCAATGACCTCTCTCATTTACTTCTCATAGTAGCTCAACTTATCTTGCTAGGATTAATCCAACTATTACTTCCAACTAAAATCAACTCAAGTTCAATTCAATTTCTATAAATTTAACTAAAAAATGGATGATTTAAACCTTCCCTAATACTAATTTGATGGTGTGTTAAGAGGGATGATCAAATAATAATCAACCAATCAAAGTACATAGAAGAAGCCCAACTTGAACACATCCAAATAAAAATATCACTCTTCAAAAATTCTCAAAATACTTATATAATTTTTGTTCCCAAACCTTCTTATCATTGACAATAATTCTCCTTCTACCCTTATACCCCATTCCTTCAACACTTTGTAGATTTGACAAATTCTATTATGCTCTTGAAGCACATTGATATGCTTTTTAGATAGAATGCAGCTTAGTGATGTCAAATTAATATTAAATGGAAATGTAAATACCATTTACATGTGGGAATTTTCATCTTTTTCATATTTGACATGTCTTTATGGTCAAATTATACTTTCACTGTCATCCTTTGATTTATAAACAAACTCAATGTATAATCAACATGCAAAGTTTTACACTTTTAACTTTGAATTTGTGTTCCAAGTCATTATCCTTCCATTTCTCATTCTAACTTTTTCAAAGTGTTCTTATCCCACTTGATGGAGTCCTTTTAGTTTGGTGCATGGCAACTTTAATTTCTTTAGGTCATCTATTTTCTCATATATACAATAACATTCTAATTCTAATCCCATCTATAAAATTAGGGAGATCAATTTTTTATTTTTCTCTCAATTTTAAAATAGCTTTGATGATATTTTCTCTAGCTTTATACCCTTCCTTATTTTCTAGTTGTAGGACTACTTAGTTGTCCCAAACATCAATATTTTTTATTCTCTTCTACAACAATTCCTCTTTTTTATATTGTCTTTAAATCATCTAATTTGTCTTGCATGAATCTCAACATCTCTCCAAGATCAACAAATCCACCTTTTCTTCTTCCAATTAGTATCCCTCTTTGAGTTGTATCTCGTACTCTTTTTTCATATAATAAAGCCCCATAATTTCTTCTTTTTGGAGTTGTTATAGAAATTCAACACACTAACAGTAGGATTAAACTTGCTTTACTTATCTACTAAATTCAACTTAACTTTAAATTAAATATTGGACATTCTTCCTTGATTTTCATTAAACTCGTTACATTAGAATTACCTTGGCACACACATTTCTTCTCTCTTACCTCTCATCTAACATCAAACACTCTACATTGAACTTGACTAGTGAACTTCTTTGGCCATTTCTTTACAGTTTGCACTCTTTTCAACTTCACTCTCAGTATCCTAAAGATGGGATTTCAAAAACTTGACTCTCTAAAAAAGAGTCCAAAAGCCACAACTCTTTATATGGACAACATATTTATCTCTTATTATATCTAAAACACCACCAAATTTCCATAAACCTCTTCTTCCTCTTAAGTCCATTTCTTCCTTGAGATTGATTATAATTAGTTACTCACACTCATACGAGGAGAATTTGGTTTTTCTCCCCCATATTATTGTTAATCTATGACTTCTAACCCAATTTTGGAAAGAATTTATTGTTACTTGTTTGCATCTTCATCCTGAATATCAATTTCTTAACTTTCTTCCACAACGACTCTTCTTCCAATGTACAACTCTTATTCTATTGTCCCTTTTTTTTATTTGTCATTTTCCCAGACATTTTTTGTAATCTTTATCTCTATGTTTGGAATTCTCTCTCTCCACTTTATTTATATGTTTTTTATGTCTTTCCAAAGTTGTTTATTATTTATTCAAATTACTTATGTGAGTATATATTTGTCTCTCTATCTTCATTCTCTCTATGTTTTTTGGTCATTCATTATTTATTTATTCATCTCTATGTTATTTTTTATTTATTTTTATTTCTTTAATTTTAATTATTCATTTTTGTCTACTATTTATCTTTTGACTTTCTCTCACAACCTTTCCTTTGTTGTCTCACCATTTCCCTACCTTTTTCTATCAATTTATTTCTTTTATTTTCATTTTTTATTTATCTTTCACTTCTCATTCTATTTATTTTATATCTAGATCTATTTTACTATTATCTTTCCTTGTATCCAATTTATCAAGCCCATTCCTTCTCTTCATTTTTCTCTCTATCTTTCATTTTCTCCTTCAATTTTAATACATAATATATTTTCAATAATTTGGCGATGTTAGAAACATAGATAGTAATTAGATTATCTATACTAAAATTGAATTAAAAATGTCTCTTCTCGACCCCAACTTGGTAGAATATAAGACAAAGGTAAAGCAGGTTGGGTGTTGGGTTGGGTCGTAGGGATACCCTTGAGTCAATAAAAAAATAGAGAATTCATGGATTTGTTCCCCATGGTCTTGAGTTTTACTTTGAGGTCTGGGTTTACTCGATGTACGTGGCTTACGGGTTGTTGCATACATCCCCAAGGGACTACTCTTCCCCTAGTGTGGCACCCTTCCTGGCCCCAACTTGGTAGAATGTAAGACCAAGATAAGACAAGTTGGACATTGGGCTGGGTCGTAGGGATACTCCTAAGTCGATAAAAAAATAAGAAAAATAAATCATGGGTATGCTCCTCATGGTCTTGGGTTTGACTTCGAGGTCTAGGTTTACCCATTGCACGTGGCTTACGAGTTGTTACATACATCCCCAGGGGACTACTCTTGCCCCAGTATGACACCCATTCCCGACTCCAACTTGGCAGAATGTAAGACCAAAGTAAGGAGGGTTAGGCATTGGGTTGGGTCGTAGGGATACCCTTGAGTCAAAAAAAATAAAAATAAAAACTTGTGGGTATGCTCCCCATGATCTTGGGTTTAACTTTAAGGTCCAGGTTACTCGATGCACATGGCTTACAGATTGTTGCATACATCCTTAAGAGACTATTCTTGCCCCAACATAACATCTTTTCTCGACTCCAATTTGGTAAAATGTAAGACCAAGGTAAGATAGGTTGGGTGTTGGTTTGGGTCGTAGGGATACCCTTGAGTCAATAAAAAAAAGTAAGAGAATTTGTGGGTATGTTTTGCATGTTCTTGTGTTTGACTTTGATGTCTGGGTTTACTCAATGCATGTAGCTTATGGGTCATTGCATACATCCCTAGGGGACTACTCTTTCCCCAGTGTGACACCCTTTTCCGATCTCAACTTGGCAAAATGTAAGACCAAGGTAAGGCGATTTGGGCATTGGATTGGGTCGTAGGAATACCCCTGATTCAATAAAAAATAGAAAGAGAAGTAGTGGGTATGCTCCCCATGGTCTTAGATTTAATTTCGAGGTCTAGATTTATCTGATGCACGTGGCTTACGAGCTATTGCATACATCCCTAGGGGACTACTCTTGCCCCAGTGTGACACCACTTCTCGATCCCAACTTGGAAAAATGTAAGGCTAAGGTAAGGCGGGTTGGGCATTGGGTTGAGTCATGGGACACCCCTTCTTTTTTAATTTATTTTATATCTTGATCTATTTTCCTATTATATTTCCTTGTATGTAATTTATCAAGTCCATTCCTTCTCTTCATGTTTTTTATCTATCTTTCTCTTTCTCTTTCAATTTCAATACATAACATGTTTTCAATCATTTCACGATGCTAGAGACATAGATAGTAATTGGCTTATCTATGCTAACATTCAATTAAAAATTGATCTCCATACCCTCATTCTCTATCCTAGAAAGTAATAGAAGTCGGGTCCGTCTCAAAGCCCAAAAAAATAAAAGATGAGGCTTAAGTCATGGGTATGCTTCCCATGGTCTTGGGTTTGCTTGATGCACGTGGATTACGAGCTATTACATATATTCTCAAGGGACTACTCTTTCCCTAGGGTGACACCCCTTTTTGACTCCAACTTGACAGAATGTAAGACTAAGGTAAGGCGAGTTGGGCATTCGATCGGGTCGTAGGGATAACCCTAAGTCAATAAAAAAAAAATTGGGGGTATGTTTTCCATGGTTTTGGGTTTGACTTCAATGTTCCATGGTTTTGGGTTTGACTTCAATGTCAAGTTTTACTCGATGCACGTGGCTTATAGGCTATTACATATATCCTCAGAGGACTACTCTTTCTCCAGCGTGACACTTTTTCTCGACCCTAACTTGCCAGAATGTAAGACCAAGGTAAGGCGGTTTGGGGCTTGGGCTAGGTCGTAGGGATACCTCTGAGTCAATAAAAAAAAAATCATGGTTATGCTTTCCATGGTTTTGGGTTTTACTTCAAATTCTAGGTTGCATTCGATGCACATGGCTTATAGGCTATTGCATATATCCTTAGGGGACTACTCTTTCCCAAGCGTGGCACATTTTCCTAACCTCAACTTGACAGAATGTAATACCAAGGTAAGGCGGGTTGGGTGTTGGGTTGGGTCGTAGGGATACCCTCAAGTCAATAAGGAAAAAAAATTGTGGGTATGCTTTCCATGGTTTTGGGTTTGACTTGAAATTTTAGGTTTACTTGATGCATGTGGCTTATAGGCTACTGCATATATTCTCAAAGGACTACTCTTACTCCAACGTGACACTTTTTCCCGACCTCAAATTGGTAGAATGTAAGATCAAAGTAAGGCGGGTTGGGTGTTGGGTTGGCTCGTAGGGATACCCTTGAGTTAGTAAAAAAAAAAGTCGTGGGTATGTTTTCCATGGTTTTAGGTTTGACTTCAAGGGCTAGGTTTACTCGATGCACGTGGCTTATAGATTATTGCATATATTCTCATGGGACTACTCTTGCCCCAACATGACACTTTTTTCCAACCCCAACTTGGCAGAATGTAAGACCAAGGTAAGGCGGGTTGGGTGTTGGGCTGGGTCGTAGGGATACCGCTGAGTCAATAAAAATGTTGTGGGTATGTTTTCCATGGTTTTAGGTTTGACTTCAAAGGCTAGGTTTACTCGATGCACGTGGCTCTTAGGCTATTGCATATATCCTCGGGGGACTAATTTTTCCCCTAGCGTGACACTTTTTCTTGACCCCAACTTGGAAAAATGTAAGACCAAGGTAAGGCGGGTTGGGTGTTGGGTTGGGTCACAGGGATACCCTTGAGCCAATATTAAAAAAAGAAAAGTCATGGGTATGTTTTTCATGGTTTTCCATTTGACTTCAAAGTCTAGGTTTACTCATTGCATATGGTTTATAGACTATTACATATATCCTTAGGGGACTACTCTTGCCCCAGTGTGACACTTTTTCCTGACCCCAACTTGGCAGAATGTAAGACCAAGGTAGGTGAGTTGGGTGTTAGGTTTGGTTGTAGGGATACCCCTGAGTCAATAAAAAAAGAGAAAAGTAGTGGGTATGTTTTCCATGGCTTTGGGTTTGACTTCAAAATCTAGGTTTATTCGATGCACATGACTTATAGGCTATTGTATATATCCTGAGGGGACTACTCTTGCTTCAATATCACTTTTTCTCGACCCCAATTTGGCAGAATATAAGACCAAGGTAGGATGAGTTGGGTGTTGGGCTGGATTGTAGAGATGTCTTTGAGTCAATAGAAGAAAAAGAAAAGTCATGGGTAGGTTTTCCATAGTTTTGGGTTTGACTTCAAGGTCTAGGTTTACTCGATGCACGTGGCTTATAGACTATATCATATATCCTCAAGGGACTACTCTTGCCCCAACGTGACACTTTTTCTCGACCCCAACTTGGCAAAATGTAAGACCAAGGTAATGTGGGTTAGGTGTTGGGCTAGGTCGTAGGGGTACCTTTGAGTTAATAAAAAAAATCATGGGTATGTTTTCCATGGTTTTGGGTTTGACTTCAAAATCTAGGTTTACTCGATGCACGTGGCTTATAGGCTATTGCATATATTCTCAGGGGGAAAATCGTGCCCATCGTGACACTTTTTTTCCCACCCTAACTTGGTAGAATGTAAGACCAAGGTAAGGCAGGTTGGGTGTTGGGCTAAGTCGTAGGGATACCCCTGAGTCAATAAAAAAAAAGTCATGAGTATGTTTTCCATGCTTTTGTGTTTAACTTCAAGGTCTAGGTTTACTCGATGCATGTGGCTTATAGGTTATTGCATATATCTTTAAGGGACTACTCTTGCCCCAGCGTGACACTTTTTCTTGACTTCAATTTGGCAAAATGTAAGACCAAAGTAAGATAGGTTGGGTGTTGGGTTGTGTCGTAGGGATACTTCTAAGCCAATAAAATAAAGTTGTGGATATGTTTTCCATGGTTTTGGGTTCAACTTCAAGGTCTAGATTTACTCAATGCACGTGGCTTATATCCTATTGCATATATCCTTAGAGAACTACTCTTGCCCCAACATGACACTTTTTTCTGACTCCAACTTGGCAAAATGTAAGAGCAAGGTAAGGCGGTTTGGGTATTGGGTTGGGTTGTAAGGATACCGTTAAGTCAATAAAAAAGAAAAGAAAATTCATGGGTATACTTTCCATGGTTTTGGGTTTGACTTCAAAGTATAAGTTTTCTCGATGCACGTGGCTTATAATCTATTGCATATATCTTCAAGGGACTACTTTTTCCCCAATGTGACACTTTTTTTACCCCAATTTGGAAGAATGTAAGACCAAGGTTAGGCGAGTTGGGTGTTCAATTGAGTCATAGAGATATCTCAAAGTCAATAAAAAAAAATTGTGGGTATGTTTTCTATGGTTTTGAGTTTGACTTCAAAGTCTGGTTTTACTTGATGCACGCAGCTTATTGACTATTTCATATATCTTCAGAGGATTACTCTTGCCCCAGCGTGACACTTTTTCCCGAGCCCAACTTGACAGAATGTAAGACCAAGGTAAGGCGGGTTGGGTGTTGAGCTAGGTTGTTGAGATACCCCTAAGTCAATAAAAAAAAAATTGTACATATGTTTTCCATGGTTTTGAGTTTGACTTCAAAATCTAGGTTCATTTGATGTGTGTGGCTTATAAGCTATTGCGTATATCTTTAGGGGACAACTCTTGCCCTAACGTGGCACTTTTTCTTGACCCTAACTTGGCAGAATGTAAGACCAAGGTAAGGTGGGTTAGTTGTTGGGTTGGGTCGTAGGGATACCCCTGAGTCAATAAAAAAAAGTTGAGTATGTTTTCCATGGTTTTGGGTTTGACTTCAAGGTTTAGGTTTACCGATGCACGTAGCTTATAGGCTATTGCATATATCCTCAGGGGACTACTTTTCCCCCATAATGACTTTTTTTTTAACTCCAACTTGGAAAAATTTAAGACCAAGGTAAGGCGGGTTGGGTGTTGGATTGGGTCATAGGGATACCACTGAGTCAATAAAAAAAAAGTCATGGGTATGTTTTCCATGGTTTTGGGTTTGACTTAAAAATTTAGGTTTACTCAATGCATGTGGCTTATAGGCTATTGCATACATCTTCAGGGGGGACTACTCTTGCCCTAGCATGACACATTTACTGACCCCAACTTGGCAGAATGTAAGAGCAAGGTAAGGCGGGTTGGGTGTTGGGTTGAGTTGTAGGGATACCTCTGAGTAAAAAAAAAAGGTTGTGGGTATGCTTTCCATGGTTTTGGCTTTAACTTCAAAATCTTGGTTTACTCGATGCACGTGGTTTATAGACTATTGCATATATCCTCAGGGGACTACTTCTACCTTAGCATGACACTTTTTCCTGACCCCAACTTGGTAGAATGTAAGACCAAGGTAAGGCAGGTTGGGTCTTGGGTTGGGTCCTAGGGATACCCCTGAGTCAATAAAAAAAAATTATGGGTATGCTTTCCATAGTTTTGGGTTTGACTTAAAAAGCTAGGTTTACTCAATGCATGTGGTTTATAGGCTATTGCATATATCCTCGTGGGAGTACTCTTGCCCCAGCGTGACACTTTTTCTTGACCCCAACTTGGCAGAATGTAAGACCAAGGTAAGGCGGGTTGGGTGTTGGGTTGGGTCGCAAGGATACCCTTGAATCAATATAAAAAAAAGTCATCAGTATGTTGTCTATGGTTTTACATTTGACTTCAAAGTCTAGGTGTACTCAATGCATGTGGTTTATAGACTATTACATATATGCTCGGGGGACTACTCTTGCCCCAACGTGACACTTTTTCTTCACTACAATTTGGAAAAATGTAAGACGAAGGTAAGGTAGGTTGGGTGTTGGGCTCGGTCATATGGATACCTTTGAGTCAATAAAAAAAGAGAAAAGTCATGGGTATGTTTTCCATGGTTTTGGGTTTGAATTCAAAATCTATTTTCATTCGATGCACGTGGCTTATAGACTATTGCATATATATCTTCAGGGGACTACTCTTGCTCCAGTATCACCTTTTTCTGACCCCAACTTGGTAGATGTAAGACCAAGGTAAGGCGGGTTGGGTGTTGGGCTAGGCAGTAGATATGCCCTTGAGTCAATAAAAGAAAAAGAAAAGTTGTGGGTATTTTTTCCATGGTTTTGGGTTTGACTTCAAAGTCTAGATTTACTCGATGCATGTGGCTTATAGACTATTGCATATATCCTCAGGGGACTACTCTTTCCCTAGCATGGCATTTTTTCTCGACCCCAACTTGACAAAATGTAAGACCAAGGTAAGACGGGTGTGGTGTTGGGTTGGGTTGTAGGGATACCTTTGAGTTAATAAAAAAGAGAGTCATGGATATACTTTTCATGGTTTTGGATTTGACTTCAAAGTTTGCGTTTACTCAATGCACGTGACTTATAGGCTATTGCATATATTCCCAGGGAAAAAATCTTGCCCGAACGTGACACTTTTTTCCCACCCTAACTTGGTAGAATGTAAGACCTAGGTAAGGCGGGTTGGGTGTTAGGCTAAGTCGTAGGGATACCCCTGAGTGAATAAAAAAAAAATGTAAGTATGTTTTCCATGCTTTTGTGTTTAATTTCAAGGTCTAGGTTTACTCGATGCATGTGGCTTATAGGCTATCACATATATCCCTAGGGGACTACTCTTGCCCCAGCGTGACTCCTTAGGGGACTACTCTTGCCCCAATGTGACTTTTTCTCAACTTCAATTTGGCAGAATGTAAGACCAACGTAAGGCGAGTTGGGTGTTGGGTTGTGTCGGAGGGATACTTTTGAGTCAATAAAAAAAAGTCGTGGATATATTTTCCATGGTTTTGAGTTTAACTTCAAGGTCTAGGTTTACTCGATGCACGTGGCTTATAGGCTATTGCATATATCCTAAGAGGACTACTATTGCCCTAACATGATACTTTTTTTCGACTCCAACTTGGTAGAATGTAAGACCAAGGTAAGGCGGGTTGGGTGTTGGGCTAGGTTGTAAGGATACCGCTAAGTCAATAAAAAATAAAAGAAAAGTCGTGGGTATACTTTTCATGGTTTTGGGTTTGACTTCAAAGTCTAGGTTTGCTCGATGCACGTGGCTTATAATCTATTGCATATATCCTCAGGGGACTACTTTTTTCCCAATGTGACTTTTTTTCGACCCTAACTTGACAAAATGTACGACCAAGGTAAGGCGGGTTGGGTGTTCAGTTGGGTCATAGGGATACCTCTGAGTCAATAAAAAAAAGTTGTGGGTATGTTTTCCATGGTTTTTATTTTGACTTCAAAGTCTAGTTTTACTTGAAGCACGTGGTTTATTGGCTATTTCATATATCCTCAAAGGATTACTCTTGCCCCAGCGTGACACTTTTTCTCGAGCCCAACTTGGAAAAATGTAAGACCAAGGTAAGGCGGGTTGGGTGTTGGGTTAGGTCGTCGAGATACCCCTAAGTCAATAAAAAAAATCGTAGGTATGTTTTCCATGGTTTTGGGTTTGACTTCAAAATCTAGGTTTACTTGATGCGCATGGCTTATAGGCTATTGCATATATCTTCAGAGGACTACTCTTGCCTCAGCATGACACTTTTTCTTGACCCCAACTTGGCAAAATTTAAGACCAAGGTAAGGCGGGTTAGGTGTTGGTTCAGTCGTAGGGATACATCTAAATCAATTAAAAAAAGAAGTCATGGATATGCTTTCCATGGTTTTGGGTTTGAATTCAAATTCTAAGTTTACTTGATGCACGTGGTTTATAGGTTATTGCATATATCCTCAGGGGACTACTCTTGCCCTAGTGTGACACTTTTTCCCAACCCCAACTTGGAAGAATGTAGACCAAGGTAAGGCAGGTTGGGTGTTGGGTCGGATCGTAAGAATAACCCTGAATCAATAAAAAAAAGTTGTGGGTATGTTTTCCATAGTTTTGGGTTTGACTTCAAATTCTAGGTTTACTCGATGCACGTGGCTTATAGGCTATTGCATATATCCTTAGGGGAAAATTCTTGCCCCAATGTGACACTTATTTTTTATCCCAACTTGGCAGAATGTAAGACCAAGGTAAGGCAGGTTGGGTGTTAGGCTGAGTCATAAGGATACCCCTGAATCAATAAAAAAAAAGTCATGAGTATGTTTTCCATGGTTTTGGATTTGTCTTCAAGGTCTAAGTTTACCGATGCACGTGGCTTATAGGCTATTGCATATATCTTCAGGGGACTACTCTTGCCCCAGCGTGACACTTTTTTTGGACCCCAACTTGATAGAATTTAAGACCAAGGTAAGGCAGGTTGGGTGTTGGGCTGGGTCGTATGGATACCCCTGAGTCAATAAAAAAAATTGTGAGTATGTTTTCCATGGTTTTGGGTTTGACTTAAAATTCTAGGTTTACTCAATGCGTGTAGCTTATAGGCTATTGCATATATCCTCAAGGGGACTACTCTTGCCCTAATGTGACACATTTTCCTGACCCCAACTTGGCAGAATGTAAGAGCAAGGTAAGGCAGGTTGGGTTTTGGGTTGGGTCGTAGGGATACCCCTGAGTCAAAAAAAGAGTCATGGGTATGTTTTCCATGGTTTTGGGTTTGAATTCAAAATATTTGTTTACTCGATGCACGTGGCTTGTAGAATATTGCATATATCCTTAGGGGACTACTCTTACCTCAGCGTAACACTTTTTCCTGACCCCAACTTGGCAGAATTTAAGATCAAGGTAAGGCGGGTTGGGTCCTAGGGATACCCCTAATTCAATAAAAAAAAAATTGTCGGTATGTTTTCCATGGTTTTGGGTTTGACTTCAAGGTCTAGGTTTACACGATGCATGTCTTCATGTCATAGAATTTTGTGAAAGTTAAATCTCTATGTATCACAACACTTAAAGCATGAAATTCATTATGAAGTTTTGAAATTTCACCCCTACTATTCAGGTTGCACTTCTAATTTGTTTTTTTTTTCCAATAATTTGGTTGTGAAAGTTTTTACAAAGGTTGTTGACTTCACACCACTCGAGCTATTTTTTTGGCTCCATTTTGCACAGTTCTACCAGCACCCAATTGTTGGTTCAATCCCTTCAAAATTTGGACCATTTCCACCATATTCTCCCTCATGTTAGATTGTAATTCTTTGGTTTCCCTAACAAATTCTTGAGCATTTTCGTCTTCCTTGTCACCCATGGTAGCCTTCTTCTCTCTTTGTTGGTACCTTAGATCTCTATCACTCATGAAAATTTTCTCAGGTTGGTAGGATGCCAAGCTCTGATACCAATGTCATAACCCTAGGGTTTGTATACACACTTAACCAATTTTAAAATTATGAAGCTAGGATTAATACATACATCACAGTCAACTTTATAAAGCAAAAATAACACTAAAATGAATCAACAATGTGCAGAAAGAACATCTCAGCCACCAAGATTATGCACACAATATAACACTGTATAGTAAATAGATTAATATGAAATTCTCTAGGACCAAATCTAGTTCATACAAAACCGTAGTAATGGCAAGTTGCAAGAGATAGTTTAATTTGGATCTTTAATACAAAATCACAGACCTTATAATGGAGTTGGTACAACTGTTCCAAGGATAGATAATCAACCAATGGTTACCAACTGTTAGGTATGGGCATCTAGGGTATTTATGTTGATTGGTTTCTCCTTGTGAGGACCATATCTCCTCTATATATCGTTGATTCAATTGTATATTAGATATTCCATGGACTTGCCACCATAGATCTGCACAAACTTCACAATAGTGACCACTTGGGGTTTTGAGGCATGAAACTCTCAAACCCTTACTCTCCCAAGGTGATAGAAAATTTGATTTAAAGTTCATTGATCAAGTTTCTTACTAATGATCTTCAGATCTATGTGTTTGCATGCTACTATCAATCAGTCAGAGTGCCCAAATCTAAACTTCATTTTTAGCCTGTAACAATCCCATGAACTCGACTTGAATATGTGTCCCACAAAGATGCGCTAGCACAAGGGTATTCTTTCTCATAAACTCCCAAACCTCTGTGTGCATACAACAAGGTTTTCATCTTATAGATATGGTGCCCAAAATTCCAAAAATCTTCATATCTTTTCCCAGCTGAAAAGACAAGTATTAATACCTACAAAATCATAGGCGCTAAGTCCCAAAGCAGGCTGACCAACAGTTTTTTATTTTATTTATTTATTCCTTATAATACTATTTAAAAAATATTTAATTTAGGTCATCCCAAATTGAATTTTATTATTTAAATATATTTAGTTTAGTGTTGAAAAACACTATTTTTCTCGCTCTTTCCAAATTTTGAACTAGAAAGAGTTGGGGACATGACAAAGGAGGCATTGTTGGTTGAGTATGCCAAAGGCCCACTAGCTATAAGGATGATTGAAGATACTAGTGTTGCCTTGGAGTAGGATGAGAGATATTAGGTTAAGAATGATATAATTTTGTACAAGGGTAGAGTTTGTGGTGTTGGGATTCAAGTTGAAACATAAAATTGTTGCAACATTCCATAATTCTCGCTTGGAAAGGCTTGAAAGAGGATGTATTGTAACATGTACAAGATTGTAAATTATTTCAAAGGATGAAACAGGAAACCACATGCCTAGTAAGTTTTCTTCAACCCCTCCCCATTCTCTAGCGGATATGGGAATCTATGTCAATGCACTTCATTATATGATTTCCTTGAGTAGGGGAATAAATTATATCTTTGTGGTTTTTGATTGATTGATTGATGAAGTTTTCTCACTCCATCTACATTCCTAACAAGTTCAAGGCTACATAAGTAGTAGACATTTTCTTTATGGAAATATTTCAATTGCATAGACTTCTTTGTACTATGTTAATAATAGGGATGCAAATTTCATAAGTAATTTTTGGTAGGATTTATCTAGATTGACAAGGATAGAATTGAAACATAGAACCAATTATCACCCCCAAAGGGGTTGAGGGGTATGTGAGGATTTTTTGTGACTATTCATTAGACAGCTTGGGTATGGTGGTTGCACATAGGGGAGTATTGCTATAATACCACCTGCCACATGTCAATTGGGTTGTCCCTTATGGTATTGTATCGATATGATACTCCAATATTTGTTGAAATAACACTTCAAGAGACACACGAATCCATAGCAAGAGACTTCATTCACTAGAGTAGATAAGTTTTGATAGGTTCATGCAGTCAGCTTAAGAATGCCTAAATTAGCAAAAAAAATTACAAAAAAGGATTGAATGGAGAAGCATTTAGAGGTAGGAGACATGATTTTCCTCTAGTTGTAGTTTGCAAATATTCATCCTTGAAAAAGAGTGGAATTGAAAAAACAATACCCCACTTAATGGACCTTACATAAAATGGTTCAACTTATTGGAAAAGTGACTTATTAGTTGGAGCTTTCTCCTAACAGTCGGATCCACAAAAAAATCATTTATGCTATTCGAAAAAGTGTGGGATAGAAAATAACACTTTCAACTAAGCCTCCATGCCTTGATGATGGGGGAAAGTTATTGTTAGTGCTTGAGAAAATACTTAGAATTAGAGAGAAGTGCATGTCGAATTAAGTATGGATTGAGTTCTTGGTGTGATGGAAAGGGTTACCTTGAGAGGATTAATATCCTAGATCACCTAGTATTATCTTGCTTGAAGGCAAGCGAGTTTGGGGAGGGAGAACTTGTAATGTCCCCTTTTTAGTCAACAACATTAAGTCTTTTGTTGGTAATTATATAGGATCATGTCTTTTAGTTAGAGTAGTTGTGTTGTGTTGGTATCACATTTATCCATACTTGTCAATTAGGGAAAATTGATTAATAGAATAAATCAGTTAACTTGATCTACCACCAAATAATTATCAATTCAGCTTTAGTTCATTTTGAGTTTATAATCTAAATCTTCATGTGAATGAGGAACAAAATAGTAGTAGGAATTTATAAAATTTATTGTTTTTATCTATTGTATTCTTAATAATGCAAGTAGATGGTTTTATTGGCCTCTAACTTACCAATTGACCGCCTTGATTTGAGAGATTGAGTTGTTAATTAAATGCCCAATTACTACCAAAATTTGAGTGATATATTTCCTTTGATTGAGGTGCAATGGAAAATGAGAGATTGATTTATATAGTGCACTAGGAAGAGGAGAAGTGATGTGCTTGGAATTTGAAAAAACAAAAAAAAAATTCCCTAGCTAAATATTGTGGCTCAATAACTATAGCTTAGAAATGCAACCCTTCAAGTGTAGAGATTGGTATTCTTGAGAAAAAAATGCTTAAGCAACAAGTTGGGATTAAATCTACATTTGGAATACCAATATAGTCCAATTTTGTATGACAAACTTCAATTTTCATTATTTCGAAGAAATATAAAAAATACAAAAAAAATTGGTGATTAGAATAGTTCTAGGTTTTCTTTTTTGTTCCAATTATTTTTCTAGGTTATTTTATATATCTTACTAGTAGACGTCTTTAAAATTTATGTAGCTAGAAATTTTTTATCTTCTTTTATGTGTCATTCCCTTACACTTGTAGAATTCCCAAGTAAAATCCTTTGCACACATGCTTTTCTTCAAGATTGCAACTTTGTAACAAAATTGACCATTAATCACCTGTTTCTCAATACTTATCTTTTCTTTTCCATTCAAACTCTTTCTAATAATGTGATTTGATTAGAGGGATGCATGTTGTTTGAACTCTTCTTCTCTATGCCATCTTTATAGCATCAAAATATGCTTACATAACTATGACCATCTCTACAAGATCAACAACATTTGGTGTTTAGCATCCTCTTCTTCTTCCAATATTTATTCATCTTTTGTCTAATCTAACTCTCATCTTTTATGAAGTTAACACCCAATGAATTCTCTCTCATTGACTTCTCATAGTAGCTCAACTTATCGATGGTATGATTAATCCAACTATTACTTCCAACTAAAATCAACTCAAGTTCAATTCAATTTTTCTAAATTTAACTAAAAACATGGATGATTTAACCTTCCCTAATACTAATTTGAAGGTGTGTTAAGAGGTATGAGAAAATAATAATCAGCCAATCAAAGTACATAGAAGAAGTCCAACTTAAACACATTCAAATAAAAATATCACTCTTCAACAATTCTTAAAATACTTATATATTTTTTGTTCCCAAACCTACTTATCATTGACAATGATTTCCCTTCTACCCTTATACCCCATTCCTTCAACACTTTGTAGATTTGACAAATTCTATTATGCTCTTGAAGCACATTGATATGATTTTTAGATAGAATGCAGCTTAGTGATGTCAAATTAATATTAAATGGAAAGGAAAATACCATTTACATGTAGGAATTTTCATCTTTTTCATATTTGACATGTCTTTATGGTCAAATTATACTTTCACACTTATCCTTTGATTCCTAAACAAACTCAATGTATAATCAACATGCAAAGTTTTACCCTTTTAACTTTGGATTTATGTTCCAAGTCGTTATCTTTATGTTTCTCATCCTAACTTTTTCAAAGTGTTCTTGATCCCACTTGATGGAGTCCTTTTAGTTTGGTGCATGGCAACTTTAATTTCTTTAGGTCATCTATTTTCTCATATATAAAATAACATTATAATTCTAGAAACCCATCTATAAACTTAGGGATATCAATTTTTTTATTTTTCTCTCGATTTTAAAATAGCTTTAATGATATTTTCTCTAGCTTTATACCCTTATTTTATAGTTATAGGACTACTTAGTTGTCCCAAACATTAATATTTTTTATTCTCTTCTGCAATAGTTCCTCTTTTTTATGTTGTCCCTATAACATCTAATTTGTCTTGAATGAATCCCAACATCTCTCCAAGATCAACAAATCCACTTTTTCTTCTTCCAATTAGTATCCCTTTTTTAGTTGTATCTCATACTCTTCTTTCATATAATAAAGCCCCATAATTTCTTCTTTTTGGAGTTTTTATAGAAACTCAACACACTAGCAGTAGGATTAAACTCACTTTACTTATCTACTAAATTCAACTTAACTTTAAATTAAATATTGAACATTCTTCATCGATTTTCATAAAACTCATTACATTAGAATTACCTTGGCACACATATTTCTTATATCTCTTACCTCTCCTTGAACATCAAACACTCTACATTGAACTTGACTAGTGAACTTTTTTGGCTATTTCTTTACGATTTGCACTCACTTTTCAACTTCACTCTCAATATCCTAAAGATGGGATTTCAAAAGCTTGACTCTTTAACAAAATGTCCAAAAGCCACAACCGTTTATATGGACAACATATTTATCTTGTATTATATCTAAAACACCACCAAATTTCCACAAACCTCTTCTTCCTCTTGAGTCCACTTCTTTGAGATTGATTATAGTTAGTTACACTCATATGAGGAGAATTTGGTTTTGCTCCTCCATATTATTGTTAATCTATGACTTCTAACCCAATTTTGGAAAGGGTTTAATGATCTTTTCTTTAGGTCAATACTCTTAAAGTTCTATTTACTGGTTTGCATGTTCATCCTAAATATCAATTTTTTAACTTTCTTTGATGACTCTTCTTCCAATGTACAACTCATCTTCTAGTCCCTCTTTTTATTTATCATTTCCCCAAACACTTTTTGTAATTTTTATCTCTGTGTTTGGAATTTTCTCTCTCCACTTTACTTATATGTATTTTATGTCTTTCTAAATTTGTTTATTATTTATTCAAATTGCTTATGTGAGTATATCTTTTTCTCTCTCTCTATTTTTTTTGGTCATTCATTATTTATTTATTCATCTTTATGTTATTTTTTTTTAAATTATTTATTTAATTTTAATTGTTTTTTTCACATTTAATTTTAATTGTTTTTTTATATTTTATCATTTTTCTCGAATATTTATATTTTGACTTTCTCTTACAACCTTTCCTTTGTTGTCTCACCATGTCCCTACCTCTTTTTCTCTATTATTTTTATTATTTTCCTTTTTTACTTTTTATCTTTCACTTCCCATTCTATCTATTTAATATCTAGATCTATTTTCCTATTTTTTCCTTGTATCCAATTTATCAAGTCCATTCCTTCCTTTCATGTTTTATTTCTATATTTCTCTTTCTCTTTTTATTTTTAATACATAAAATGTTTTCAATAAATTGATGATGTTAGAAACATAGATATTAATTGGATTACCTATGTTAAAATTGAATTAAAGCATCTTTTCCCAACTTCAACTAGGCAGAATGTAAGACCAAGGAAAGGCGGGTTGAGTGTTCGGATGGGTTGTAGAGATACCCCTGAGTCAATATAAAAAAAAATTGTAGGTATGCTCCCCATTGTCTTGGGTTTGACTTTGAGGTCTAGGTTTACCCGATACACGTGGCTTATAGGTTTTTGCATACATCCCTAGGGGACTACTCTTGCCCCAGTGTGACACCCCTTCTCGACCCCAACTTGGCAGAATGTAAGACCAAGGTAAGGCGGGTTGGGCATTGGGTTGGGTTGTAGAGATACCCTTGGGTCAATAAAAAAAGAATTTGTGGGTATGCTCCCCATGGTCTTAGGTAAGACTACAAGGTCTAGGTTTACTTGATGCACATAACTTATGGGTTATTGCATACATCCCCAGGGGACTACTCTTGCCCTAATGTGACACCCCTTCCCAACCCTAACTTGGCAGAATGTAAGACCAAAGTAAGGCGGGTCGAGTGTTGGAATGGGTCGTAGAGATACCCCTAAGTCAATAAAAAAAAAAGTTGTGGGTATGCTCCCCATGGTCTTGGGTTTGACTACAAGGTCTAGGTTTACCTGATGCACGTGGCTTATGGGTTGTTGCATACATCCATAGGGGACTACTCTTGCCCAAGCGTGACACCACTTCCCGACCCTAACTTGGTAGAACGTAAAACCAAAGTAAGGCAAGTTGGGAATTGGGTTGGGTCATAGGGATACCCTTGAATCAAAAAAAAAAAAAAAGACAAGTCATAGGTATGCTCCTCATGGTCTTGGGTTTGACTATGAGATCTAGGTTTACCTAATGCATGTAGCTTACTAGCTATTTCATACATCACTAGGGCACTACTCTTGCCCTAGTGTGACACCCCTTTCCAACCCCAACTTGGCAGAATGTAAGACTAAGGTAAGGTGGGTTGGGCATTGGGTTGGGTCGTAGGGATACCCTTGAGTCAATAAAAAAAAAAAAAGAGAAGTTGTGGGTATGCTCCCCATGGTCTTGGGTTTGACTACGAGGTCTAGGTTTACCCGATGCACGTGGCTTATGGGTTGTTGCATACATCCCCAGGGGACTACTCTTTCCCTAGTGTGACACCCCTTCTCGACCCCAACTTTGCAAAATGTAAGACCAAGGTAAGGCGGATTGGGCGTTGGGTTGGGTCGTAGGGATACCCCCTGAGTCAAAAAAAAAAGAAAGAGAATTCGTGGATATGCTCCCCAAGGTCTTGGGTTTGACTTCAAGGTCTAGGTTTACTTGATACACGTGGCTTGCAAGTTGTTGCATACATCCCCAGGGGACTACTCTTGCCCTAGCATGACACCCCTTCTCGACCCCAACTTAACAGAATGTAAGACCAAAGTAAGGCAGGTTGGACATTGGGTTGGGTCATAGGGATACCTCTGAGTCATTAAAAAAAGAAAGAGAAGTTGTGGATATGCTACCTATATACTTGGGTTTGACTACGAGGTTTATGTTTACCCGATGCACATGGCTTACAGCATGTTGCATACATCCTTAGGGGACTACTCTTGCCTTAGCGTGACACCCCTTCTCAACCCCAACTTGGAAGAATATAAGACCAAGGTAAGGCGATTTGGGTGTTGGGTTGGATCTTAGGGATACCCTTGAGTCAATAAAAAAGAAAGAGAAGTTGTGGGTATGCTCTCCATGGTTTTGGGTTTGACCTCGAGGTCTAGATTTACCTGATGCATATGGCTTACGAGCTATTGCATACATCTAGGGGATGTACTCTTTCCCCAATGTGACACCCCTTCCCAACCCCAACTGCAGAATGTAAGACCAAGGTAAGGCGGGTTGGGTTTTGGGTTGGGTCACAGAGAAACCCATGGGTCAATAAAATAAAAGTCATGGGTATAATGCTCCCCATGGTCTTAAGTTTGACTTCAAATTTTAGGTTTACTTGATGCACATGGTTTATGGGTTGTTGCATACATCCCTAGGGGACTACTCTTTCCACAACATGAGACCCCTTCCCGAACCCAACTTGACAAAATGTAAGACCATGGTAAGGCAGGTTGGGCGTTGTCATGCTAGTTTGTATGGATACCCTTGAGTCAATTAAAAAAAGAGAAGTCGTGGGTATGCTCCCTATGGTCTTTGATTTGACTACGAGGTATAGGTTTACCCAATGCATGTGGCTTATGTGTTGTTGTATACATTATCAAATGACTACTCTTGCCCCAACATGACACCCCTTGTCAACCCCAACTTGGCAGAATGTAAAACCAAGGTAAGGCGGGTTGAGAATTGGACTAGGTCACAGGGATACCCCTGAGTCGATAAAAGAAAAATAAAGAGAACTTGTGGGTATGATCTCCATGGTCTTGGGTTTGACTTCGAGGTCTAGGTTTATCTAATGCACGTGACTTAGGGGTTGTTGCATACATCCCCAGGGGACTACTCTTGCCCCAACGTGACACCCTTCTCGACCCCAACTTGGCAGAATGTAAGACAATGGTAAGGCATGTTGGGCATTGGATTGGGTCATAGGGATACCCTTGAGTCAATAAAAAAAATAGCAAAGTCGTGGATATGCTCACCATAGTCTTGGGTTTGACTTCAAGGTCTAGATTTATTTGATGCACGTGGCTTACAAGCTATTGCATACATCCCCATGGGATTACTCTTATTCTTGTGTGACACCCCTTCTTGATCCCAACTTGACAGAATTTAAGACCAAAATAAGGCGGGTTGGGTGTTGGGTTGGGTCGTAGGGATAGCCTTGAATCAATAAAAAAAGAGAATTCATGGGCATACTCCTCGTGGTCTTGGGTTTGATTGCAAGGTATAGGTTTACCCAATGCATGTGGTTTATGGGTTGTTGCATACATCTCCAAAGGACTACTCTTGCCCTAATCTGGCACCCCTTCCTAACCCCAACTTAGCAGAAAGTAAGACCAAGGTAAGTTGGGTTGGGCATTGGGCTAGGTTTTAGGGATACCCCTGAGTCAATTAAAAAAGGAAACAAAAGTCATGGGTATGCTCCCTATGGTCTTAGGCCTGACTACAAGTTCTAGGTTTACCCAATGCATGTGGCTTACGGATTGTTGCATAAATCTCTAGAGGACTACTCTTTCCCTAGTGTGACACCTCTTCCCCACCCCAACTTAGCATAATGTAAGACCAAGGTAAGGTAGGCTGGCATTGGGTTGGGTCGTAGGGATTCTCTTGGGTTAGTTAAAAAAAAGGTTATGGGTATGCTCCCCATGGTCTTGGGTTTGACACCGAGGTCTAGGTTTACCTAATGCACATGGCTTACGAGTTGTTGCATACATCCTTAGGGGACTATTTTTCCCCAACATGACACCCCTTTCCAACCCCAACTTGGAAAAATCTAAGACCAAGGTAAGGCAGGTTGGGTGTTGGGTTGGGTCGTAGGGATAGCCTCGAATCAATTAAAAAAGAAACAAAAGTCGTGGGTATGGTCTCCATGGTATTGGGTTAGACTTTGAGGTCTAGGTTTACTCGATGCACATGGCTTACGGGTTGTTGCATACATCTCAAAGGGACTACTCTTGCCCCACCGTGAGACCCTTTCCTGATCCCAATTTGGTAGTGTAAGACCAAGGTAAGACAGATTGGGCATTGGGCTAGGTCATAGGGATACCCCTGAGTCAATAAAAAAAAAAGAGAATTTGTGGGTATGTTCCCCATGGTCTGGGGTTTGACTATGAGGTCTAGGTTTACCTGATGCACATGGATTACGAGTTGTTGCATACATCTCCAAGGGACTACTCTTGCTCCAGTGTGACACCTCTTTCCAACCTCAACTTGACAGAATGTAAGACCAAGGTTAGGTAGGTTGGGCATTGGGTTGGGTCATAGAGATACCCCTGAGTCAATAAATAAATAAATAAAGTTGTGGGTATGCTCTCAATGGCCTTAGATTTGATTTTGAGGTCTAGGTTTACTCGATGCACGTGGCTTACGTGTTGTTATGTACATCCTCGAGGGACTACTCTTTCCCCAACATGACACCCTTTCTGACCCCAACTTGACAAAATGTAAGACCAAGGTAAGGCAGGTTGGGCATTGGGCTGAGTTGTAGAGATACCTTTGAGTCAATAAAAAAAGAATGAGAAATCATGGGTATGCTCCCATGGTCTTGGGTTTGACTACGAGGTCTAAGTTTACCCGATGCACGTGGCTTACAGGCATTTGCATACATCCTCAGGGGACTACTCTTGCCCAGCGTGACACCCCTCCTGACCCCAACTTGGAAAAATGTAAGACCAAGGTAAAGCGGGTTGGGCGTTGGGCTAGGTCATAGGGATACCTCAAGTCAAGAAAAGAAAAAAAAAAGAAGTCGTGGGTATGCTCCCTATGGTCTTGGATTTGACTACGAGGTCTATGTTTATTTGATGCATGTGGCTTACGAGTGTTGCATACATCCCCAAGGGACTACTCTTGCCCCAACGTGACACCCCTTTTTGACCCCAGTTGGCAGAATGTAAGACCAAGGTAAGATGGGTTGGGCGTTGGGTTGGGTCATAGGGATACCCCTTAGTCAATAAAAAAAAAAAAGTTGTGGCTATGTTCCCCATGATTTTGGGTTTGACTTAGAGGTCTAGGTTTACCCGATACATGTGGCTTACAGGTTGTTGCACACATCCCTAGGGGACTACTTTTGCCCCAGCGTGACAGTCCTTCCCGATCCCAACTTGGCAGAATGTAAGACCAAGGAAAGACGAGTTGGGCGTTGGGCTGGTTCATGGGGTTACCTTTGATTCTATAAAAAAAGGAAAGAGAAGTCATGAGTATGCTCCCCATGGTTTTGGGTTTGATTACAAGGTCTATGTTTACTTGATGAATGTGGCTTACGGGTTGTTGCATACATCCCGAGGAGACTACTCTTACCCTAATGTGACACCCCTTTCTAACCCCAATTTGGCATATGTAATTCCAAGATAAAGTGGGTTGGACATTGGGTTGGGTCATAGGGATACCCCTGAGTCAATAAAAAAAAAGAAAAAAAATTGTGGGTATGCTCCCCATAGTCTTGGGTTTGACTACGAGGTCTAGTTTTACTCGATGCACATGGTTTATGGGCTCTTGCATACATCCTCAAGGGACTACTCTTACCCCAACGTGGCACCCCTTGTCGACCCCAACTTGGCAGAAAGTAAGACCGAGGTAATGCAAGTTGGGCATTGGATACCTGTGAGTCTAAAACAAAACAAAACAAAACAAAAATCGTTGGTATGCTCCCCATGGTCTTGAGTTTGACTTCGAAGTATAGGTTTACCAAATGCATGTGGCTTACAAGTTGTTGCATACATCTCCAGGGGACTACTCTTGCCTCAGCGTCACATAATTTTCAAATTTTTTTGGATTATATTTATTTATCTCATTCTATTAATTTTTTATTTCTTTTCTTGTTTTTTAATATTACATCTATTTTTCTGTATGTTACTTTTTTATTAATATATTTTATATCTCATTTGTTTCTCTCTTAATTGTTTTCTCTATTTTATATTTATCTCTTCTTTTGTGTGTCTGTCTCTTACCTTGCCCATGCACATTTCACTTTATTTCTTATTACTTTTATTTATGCTTTTTCAATCTATATTTTTTTCGATTTACCTTTATTTTTGTCTTTCTTTTTCTCTAAAAATTATCTTTTCTTTTTACCATTTTTTTTATTTATCTTCAACTCCTTTTTTAATTACTTTCGCCATGTAATTCTTTGTCTATACATGATTGCTTCTCTCTTTCTTATTTGGCAATCATTTGTTTCTCCTTCACCATATTATTTGCCATTTTTTTCTCTTATGATTGTTCTTATTTCTACGTTATTTTTGTTTTATATTTATTTATATCTTCAATTCCCTTTTTAGTTACCTTCATTATTAATTTTTACGTTTCTTTTTCAAAAAAAAATTGTTTTTCTTTAATTTTCCCCACTCTCTCCTTTTTATTCTTTTTTTTTATTTTCTATAATGTATTGTTTCTCTCACTTAATACTTTCATTCTTCCTATTGTTTTTCCCTTTCACTAACTATTATTTATCTATTATTTTTTATATGTTCTCTTTCAATTTCATTTACTTATTCCTTCATTTTTTCTTCTCTTTGTCTCATGCATGTTTTATTCCTTCTCCCTTCTTTTTGTCTCTTCTTTCTATTGTTATTTTTTTTATAAATTTATTTCATTCATTATCTATATACCTTTTTGTTTCCTACACTTTTAATATTACGTATTAATTTCTCTATGTTACTTTTTTCATTCGTATATTTTATATTAAATTAACTTTTTATTTTTTCTCTTTTTTTGTCTTAAATCCTTCATTATTTTCATTCTTTTTGTCTTTGTTTTTTTTAATCTATCATTTATTTTATATTTTTCTCATTCTATCATATTAACACTCTCTCAATATCTATCGCTTTAATTTCTTACATTTCCTTAGTTTGTATCTCTCTATTTGTATTTATTCTTTACATATCTATTTTAAATATTTTTGTTTCTTCACCAATATTTCATTGTTTTTGTTTCCCTCTTTTCATTTGTCATTTCACCTGACACTTTTTGTAATCTTTATATCTCTCTCCACTTTATTTAGGTCTTTTATGTATTTCTAAATTTGTTTATTATTTTTGTCGACTTTTTGTCTTTTGAGTTTCTCTTACAACCTTTCATTTGTTGTCTCACCATATCTCTACCTCTTTCTCTCTATTTATTTCTTTTGTTTTCCCTTTTTACTCTTTATCTTTCACTTCGCATTCTATTTATTTATTAGCTAAATATATTTTCATATTATCTTCCCTTGTATATAATTTATCAAGCCCATTCCTTTCCTTCATGTTTTCTCTCTATCTTTCTCTTTCTCCTTCAATTTTCAATACATAACATGTTTTCAATCATTTGATGATTGTAGAGACATAGATAGGAATTGGCTTATATATGCTAAAATTAAATTAAAAAATTGACCGTCATACAATCATTTTCTCTCCTAAGAAGCAATAGAATTCGGGTTCATCTTCGAGCCCACACAAATAGCAGAGGAGGCTTAAGTTGTGTGTATGCTCCCTATGGTCTTGGGTTTGACTTCGAGGATTGGGTTTACTCGATGTACATGGCTTTACGGGTTGTTGCATACATCTCCAGAGGACTAGTCTTGCCTTTGTGTAGCACCCCTTCCCAACCCTAAGACCAAGGTAAGGCAGATTGGGTGTTGGGTTGAGTCGTAGGGATACCCTTGAGTCAATCAAAAATAAGAAGAAAGAGAAGTTCATACTTTTTTATTGTATTTGAAAGGGATTTGGATTAAAATATTTTGATTGATTGGAGGCTAATATTCAAAAAATCATAATGTGATTTTAGTGTATATGTTGATTGATACACTAACAATCCATTCATATTAAGTAGCATAGCATCCTTCTTTTCTTCCCTTTGAATCAAAGGTGACTTAGAAGATTTTTTCTCCCTATGACCCAACTCACCCCTTTTTGACTCCAACTTCGCAGAATGTAAGACCAAAGTAAGGTGGTTTAGACATTGGGTTAGGTCGTAGGGATACCTCTAAGTCAACAAAAGAGAGAGAGAGAGAGAGAGAGAGAGAGAGAGAAATAAATCCATACCTTTTATCTTTGAAAGGGGTTTGGATTGGAATATTTTGATTAATTGGAAGTTGATTTACAAAAAAATCATAATGTGATTTTAGTGTACTTATTGATTGATAAACCAACAATCCATTCGTATTAAGTAACATAGCATCCTTCTTTGCCCTTTAGATCAAAAGTATCTTAGAAAAAATTATGTCCTCTTTCATGACATTTGCATAAAACTATTACAAAGGGGAACATATGTGTATTATAAAATTAATCCAAAACTAAAGAAGGATGGAAAATAATGAACCAAAATAGGTAAAACCAAACAATTCTTTGTTATAGGATTGAAATCTAAAAACCATGGCTTCACAAATCAAAATTATTTTTTTAATATTTTCTCCCCATATCTTTCTATCTTTTATTTTTTATCTATTTTTTTCATCCTCTCAATTATCTTACTTTTTATATCTATCTTATTTGCCCATTTTTATATTTTTTCTCAGTTTCTTTTTCTTTATTCTCTCTCTTGCTTCCTTACTCAATCACTCTCTATTTGTTTTATTCTCTCCATCTATCTTTTATCTTTCTCTTTCATTTCTTTGTAATTTTTTTATTTTTTATTTTTGTATATAGATTTGTCATTCTCTCCCTCCCACTATTTATCGTATATTTTATTTTTTTGTTAGTCTCTTTTTTTATAACCTTTTTTTTGTTGGCTAATGTTGATTGAGCATCTCTTCTTTTTTTTTGTTGGATAACACGTAGCAGGGATGCGAAGGGATTATATTGCTATAATCAATAAAGTTTACATGCAAACAACAAAGAGACCAAGCTTTGCTCATAGGGCCATAACCATATCACAACCCTTCTTGAAGACCCAATCCTCCATTGACTCAATGGCCAATTTAGCCACACATAATGTGATTGGAAGCAAAAGGCACTTCCAATCAAAATTGGTTCTGATAGAAGTATGATTGCCCATCTTGTAGGCACCCCGGTGGCCAAACCTCCTTTAGCCTTAATGAAAGCCTAATCATTTGTTGTCTTGTTGATAAAAGAAGGAAAAACACATCGATCAGCTTTAGCAGTGGCCACCAGGTTCAAAATCAGGATTGATAGAGCATCTACACTGAAACCAAAGCTGAGAAAATCCCACTCAACTCCCTCAGCCAACAGGATTGTGGGAGAATAGTATACATTAATTTGAGCCCCATCCTCAAATAAATAGCAAGCGAGACTTCAAACTATGTTGAGGCAGCATTCCTAGTACGCCAGTTGGGCACACAATAACTCCCATTGTCCAGGCCATTCATCCATATAGCCAGATTAAGAGTGACATCAACTGAGAAGTGAAAGTCACCCAAATGACCCAAAACACCTCAGTTGCTACCCTAGTCCAATGGAGCCAAAAACATTCCCATCCGCAGCCCAATTTCCCAGTTCATCCGCTTCACTATTGGCTTCCCTAAAAATGTGGTTAATTGTAAAGGCCTTAAAGCTTTTCAACAATTCCAGCGCCCTCTCCAACATTGCCTTCAATTTCCAATTAGGGGTTGTCCCATTCTTATAGCATTAACTACTAATGCAAAATCACCCTCAATCTCTACTTTTTCTAACTCAAGATCCCTGCATAGTAAAATTCCATGGATTAGAGCATTGAATTCTGCAATGTTGTTAGTGACTTCATCTAGAGGAATGGCCAATCTACCAACGAAGTCACCGTTCCACATCCTGATAACACACTCGGCACCCGAGGGCCCAGGATTTCCCCTCGAGGCGCCATCAAAGTTCAACTTGAACCAGCCCTTGGAGGGAAGCCCTACCATTTTTCCTCTCTACGCTCTTTGAAGGAAGCTTTTTCTCCTTTCCCGATGTGAGGAGGGATTCAAATCCCATGCCATCTAAATCTCATCTACCTGTCTGGGTTGAGCATGTGTTAATTCTATTGTTTACCACTTCCACAATTGCTGCCTCCACCTTGTTTATAAAGGAATCAGTTGCCATTTCCTTGTCATCAAAGATCTATCTATTTCGTTCCTTCCAGATCTCCCAAATTAGAAGGGAGGGACAGATGAGCCAAATACTACTTAAGAGGCCACTCGAAGGTCTGTTTGGCCATCCCCTGAAAAGGCTCAAAATGTTATTTGGGAGTGTCGTTATCCACCCCAATTTCTTGCACAACCACCTCCAACACTGTTGAGAGAAGGAACATCCAAGCAACAGGTGGTCAACACTCTCTTCGTCCTTTTTGCAAAGCACACACCAGGATGGACCCTCAAAGCCTGTTGATTGAGCATCTCTTGTAGGTCACATAATTTTCAATTACTTTTGGATTATATTTATTTATCTCATTTTATTACTTTATTTTTCTTTGTTTTGATTTTTAAAATTACTGCTTTCTCCCTATGTTATTATTGATTTTTTTTTGCACTCCTCAACACAGACAACACGTAAGTGTGATGTCTCTCTTGAAAGGTAACTTTTTGCAACTAATTTTTAGAAAATCGCCCCAAGGTCTCTCGGGTGTCAAGTCAAAACTCTACAAAAATAACCTAGTTGGTTGATGTGTGATTTGCTGGTAATCACAAGGGGCATTTATGGTTGACAAAGCATAGAGTTTTATGGGTTTGTAACAAAGTTTCAAAGTTCTAGAAATTATGAATAGTGACAACAATTTATGACAGCAGTTTGAAACTTCTCTAAATCATTAGATTTAGCTAGATGGTGATGTTGGTAACTTATATCTAACTCATATTTAAAAGAAAGGACAAAAGGTTAAAGGATTTAGAAGTTTTCCTAAATCTGAAACTATGATCAACAGTAACAACGATTGAAGTTGCAGTAGACAGACTTCCCAACTGAGTTTTGCTTAACCAAGGACAGCCTATAGTGTCACAAAACTAGTGCAATCTTCTAAGGCTCTTTGCAGATTTTCAGATTGTGCATTCACTTATTAAGCATGAACATACAACTGAACTTAAATGCAGAATAAGAAATAGTTCAAACTAACTTTACACAGCAATTTTTCATCAACAAATGGTGAAAAGTATGAGCTGAAAGTGCATCAAACACTACAACATACATCCACCATTAAAGCTAAACAAAAACTACAAGCAAAAGTAAACTTAAATAAAAATGAACAATGTTGAAATAAAATTTTGGAGATAGAATCATGCAGACATAAAGAACAATACACAAGAAACCATCAACTTCAATGCTTTTCTCATATATTGTTGTAGAATGCCTTTACACAACTACACATCTCTCTCTTTGAAAATGAGAGGATGCCCCTATTTATAGTTTTCAAAAAGTAGAAGGAATGGCCAAGATTACCTTACAATGAATGGTTCAAGTTCGTTCTAGTTTAGAGTTTTCACATCACTTAATAAAAGTATAAAATTTACAATATAAAAATAAGTTATTTTGTCTTTTCCCTATTTTGTCTTGTAGCCTATTTTGTTTTCTAACTAATTTTGGTTTTTTAGCTATTTTAATAAATTTTCATCATCTATTATAAGATTTCCTACTTTTTTTTGCAATGTGGCATATTCAACGAACTTGCCAATTGTAGCCAACAACTTCTTTTCTTTAGAGAGATCAGATTTTGAGATCTGGAAGGCAACCCTCTTGAATCCTTCCACCATTTGATCCTGATGCTCTATGCACTTTGGCCCTTCCCTGATCATTTGCTCTAACTCTAAGAAGGCTCGCATAGCAAAATCCATGAAGTTTCTCGACAAGGTGTTGTTGGCTCCTTGTTCCATTCTTTTTTGAAACTCATGTTTGTAGGCCTCTCAATCTAGCTCTAATGCGGGCATCTCATATCTTGTCATCAGCTTTAAGAATTCATCACAGTCACCCCAGTGATCTACAATCTGCTCATGATTGGCCTCCAATTCTAGCAGGGACTTCACCAAAACTCCTTTTTTGTACTCAAAATTAAGCAGCCATGCCCCAGATAGCCAATGGTCCTCTTTTGACAACACCAATTCCTTTTCCCAAACTTCTCGAGAGAGCTTGAGAATGCTTTCTAGCTTCGAGTATGTGATTCTATAAAGTTCTAGGAACTCTTTGCAGATCTCCATCTCTTGCTCTACTTCCTTCTGCAAAACCCGATATTCATTGTGCATCTTGGTTGCACAGTATATGCCCTTGCCGCCCATGTCAATGACTATCTTGAACCAATCAAAAGTAGATTTAGTCCAATTCTTCATCTTCTCCATCTTATTGGCCTCCTCCTTTGAGAGCAAGGCGAGTGCAGACGATTCCATTGGATCTTCTTCTCCTGATGTTGTCCATTGTTGTATAAAGGCAGTTAGTTCTATCACTTGTGATTTTACCTCCTACTTTGTTGATTGATCTTTATTCATATGTTGGAGGATGGTGGAGACAAGCCCTTCGAATTTATCAATCTTTTGGGCTCGAGATGTTCGGCCCAAGTTGATAGTAGTCACCTGGTAGTCCTTTACCTGAAGGGTATTTGCATCTTTGTTTGTTGTGGGAGTAGCTACCTGTAGTATTCTAGAACCAAAGGCATCTGTGGTAATGTGAGACCTAATCTTCGACTTCTTCTCTTTTTGGGTCTTCACTTGTGTGCATGTCAGTATTGCCTCTAGGCAGGTTTTGGGATCTGCGAGCACTAGATCTTTTCTTTTTAACTGCTGCTCTAGCCATGAAGGAATTTATGTCTTGTGGCTCAGGGATGTAGTGTTGAATTCATTATTGTCCCCTTCCTCCTAATCCTTCGAAGGCTCATTCTCTTCATTCTTGGGGGTCTCTTCGGTATTTTCCTCTTCTTTGCTATGCTCCTCTACTTGCAATATGGCCTTTCCCTTGTCAGGCTTAGTAGATGCTACATTTTCTTCATCAATAATTTCCTCTTATGTTGCCCCTCTAGCTTCTTCATGCTCAATTTCAGCATCCTTCTCGAGCTCAACACCTTTTTCTTCTATTTTTTCTTCTTTATCTTTCTCCCCTACTAGGGGCATTTTTTCATGTTGTAGGCCCTCATCTCGACCAATTCTCGAGAGCTCATCAACTTTTCCCCCATCAATTCTTGTATTTGTTTTCCCTTCCTCGAAACGATGTTCCTCTAGGCTTGCTTCTTCATCCTTGTGTTCTTCGAGTTGTTCTCCTTCAAGCTCTTTATCCGAAGTCTCAACATCATAGTAGGCATCAAACTTACTTGTATCTCCACCCTCAGGTGTTTTTTTCCCTTCTTCATCAAAGGCTAATTCATCCAAATCAATATGTATTCCTCCCTCAAGATGCTCAAAGTATTCCTCGCAATCTGAATCTTCAAGTTCTTTAGCAATATCCTCTGCTATTTATTTAAGCTGCTCCATGCTTAACCTCTCCATTTCTTCAGAAATTTCATGGTAGCCTCCATTTTACGCGGCTCAGTAGGAGGTGGCGGAAGAGGCAAGGTGACCAGTAAGATGGTCCATAAGAATTTTGACCTGAGGGTTCAAGATTACCTTGGAGATTGAGTGGCACATTTTGCAGATATGAAGTAAAGGTGTGTGGTAAAGTGAGGGTTGCCATGGAATTTTTTGGTAGAGAAGGTGGCAAAGTAGAAACAGTGGGAAACAGAGGTAGGAGTGAGGAAGACGGTAGTGAGGAGGTGGTGGAGGAAGAAGAATCAAGTACACCACGGGAGCGGATGGAGAAGCGGAGGTGAGGTGGAAAGAGATGTCCACAATAGGTAGAGATGAGACGGGCAGTGATTAAGGAGTGGAAGGAGATGGAGTAGTGGTAGTGGTTGATGGGAGTGTAGTGGTGGTGTGTGGTGGTGAGTGAGTTCATTCAGCTTCTTCCTCTTCTTGAGGCAAAGATCCTTCTTCTTGTATGGCAGGCATGTCAATAACAAAGGTTCTCATTCTCTTTGGTTTCTTCAATATTCTCTGCCCTTCGGTTGACTTCTGAGTATATAGTTTTTGCTTTGGTTATCGCTCGAATTTGTCTTTCCTCTTCTTGGATCTTGTAATGGGTGGAGACTTAAGAGCCTCACCCAAAGATCTCACAACAACACCACTGTCTGTTTCACTTTCTATATCATCCTCGAGCTCCCCATGGGTTAGCTTTGTGCCTTGTTCTTGTAGTTGGGCTATCTGATCGTCCAGTCATTCTCTAGTTCTCTACTCTATTAGGCGGGTAACAATATTTAAATCTATAACCTTTGACTCATTCTAGTCGATGACAGTAAATGGAACATTGATTAGAGCATTATACCTTTCATCAAGAACATTGTTGTCTTTGACAATTTGATCTAGGACCGGGTATTAATTGATGCCCTTTATGAATTTGGTAGTCATCCTCATGTGATGCCACCTTCGGACCTCTCGGTCATCATCGCAGTTGGCCCAAAAATCTTCAATATGTGGTTGGTGGGCATACTTCTTTCCAACCTACTTCAACTTTCCAAGAGGATCTAAGCCTCCTCTCTCTATGTGCAGTTCAAAATTGTACTCTACAAGCTCTTTTTCAGAGTACTTCACACAAGGAGCAACAGGGTAGGAGAACATCCCTTGTCCAAAGGTGATGGGTTATGGGACCCCGACATGATGTTTATTGTGCAATAGAGTGTGGGTAGTCTGCAACTGTTGAGTAAGCTCTAACAATTTAACTCTGACGTTGGGGTATCAGGGCAGTCTGTAGGGGAACCCCGAGAATCCTTCTGCTATGATATATGTAAACTTGGGGAACTGGATGAACCAGTACCCAAAACCTTTTACCACCGCCTTGGCACTGTGTGACATCCTCCTATGGTAATCTCTTGCCAGAGTCCTAATGATGTGCCCAATGAAAGCATCGTTAACCCTTCTGTAATCTTTCTTGAAGTTTCTATATTGGAGTTGAAGGTAACAATTGTACACCCTGTTTTTCCCCTTCTTTGTTCCTAGTGTCCTGACATAGTCTAATCCTTTGTAAGGGAACTTAATAGCTAGAAAGTATACTAAATAAGAGGTCATGTAGAACTCTGAAGTTTTCTTCACTACAAAAAATTGATTGTGCAATTTCTCACTAATAAGCTTGGCCTAGTGAAACTTGGCCTCTCCTCGAAGGATCTCTTCTATAAAATAAAACATTCACTCCTTGAAGAGTGAGGAAATGGTAAGGCCCATTACTTTGCTTAGGAGAGTCACCAAGTCATTAGTTTCCTCTACAAATTCACTTATGTATAATGTTTGGGGCACCTTCTTGGCACTACCCCTCTTTTCCAATAGCCATGTTTGGTTAATTGTTCTTTTGCAACCAATGGGGTCTGCCTTCTAGACATTCAGGGTGAAATCCTTCTCAAATTCTTCCATTCTATCAAAAATGGGGATGCCAAATGTTTTCCCAATAGACTAGGGAGTCAAATCTGCCAACACTCTTCCATCTCTGGTGACTATCTTTCTGGTTTGGGCATGATAACACTCCCGACAAGCAAAAACCAATTCTGGAACAACTAAAGCAAGAGGAAAGCCTGTTGCCTTTGAAAGTCCACTCTTCTTAATTCTCAATGCTTCCTCTATTTTAGGTTTAACCATGACCCTTTGTCTGAACTCGTCAATACTAATATGCCCCAGATATGTTTCAGTGACCTTATTCCAATTGGAGGTGATCTTTGAGGTGCACTCAACCCCATGGAACTCGTGCTTTGTCTTAGATTTCTCTTCCTTCCCTCTGGGAGTCTTTTTGATCTTTGTTCTTTTGTTTTTTTTCTCTATTGGATTCTCTACTGGTTCAATAAATCCTCCACACAAAAGATGCAATAAGTGCTTTGATAGATCGAGAATGCAAAGTGTTAGTTAAAACATACCAAAGTGTTGTTAGATGCATTCACATATCCTTAAAAGATCATTACATTCATTACAGTTTGTTATTTTAAGCTCATTGGTGAATTTTATAGAAATGCAGGTCTGGAGATGTGGGTTTTCGCCTAGTGAAAGCTGCCAAGGTAAATGTTGTAAGGGGCAACACTAGGAGGACGAAATTTCACAAATGGAGTTCCGACAGTGAATTTCCACAATGTATAATCATCAAGCAAATTCAATGTAAATCCATTAGACACGTGTGCAAATTTATGATGGAGGCATTTGGAGCCATTCCTTTTAGTCAGAATCATCTTTTAAGTTGCGGGGATTAGTGAGAATGCGTCCTTGAGGACATGACGACCCGTGAGCGGAGTTCCGCATAGTGGAACCCGCAATGGCGTTTCGCTTAGTCAATTTTAGCTTAATCCTTTTTTGGATGTGTGTAGGAAAGCATGTTCAGTCCTCCTTGAGAACTTTGTCGTTTGTGAGTTGGTAGAAATCGGGTGTGCGAGAACCATGGGGTGGAAGTCTGCTAGGCATTTGTCGTTAACTTGTGGCTCGAAGTAGGCAACATTCTGCAAGTTGCAGTCTTCACCCGCAAATTCATTTCAACTTGTGATTTTTACCAATGGCATTTGTCATGTTAGTAGCAGTGATATGCGTGGGGCTCACAAGGTGGGAAGGCAGTACAATATTTTTCCATTAGAAAAATGTTGAGACATGAAGGCCTTCTACGGACAGCGGTTCGCAAAGATGGACCTACATTGACTTAAGGTTTTCATCGTTTGAGTTCAACATTATCGACAGTGAGGAGTGTGAGACTCGCACGACGAACGGACATGGGGGCTTCGCCATTTCAAATACCGACAGTAGGGCGACGACCTGCGCCCGGAATCCCATACGGTAGTCTTCGGATGACTCTAGGACTCGGTTAGTTTCGGCGAGGAATTTGGTTGAAGACACTTATGACAATGACAAGGGTGCAGTCCTCCTGGCAGAAAGCTTTGTAAGATTATCCATTGGGGAAGGCACATATAGAGCGGAGTTTCAACCGCAGACTCCCACACTAAGGAACCTGCAAACACCCTGGGACTTACCCACTTTTTCATGCATGAGTCAAAGGTTTATGGACAGGTGGGAGCCACGAGCTGAGAGGGTGTTATGCGATGGTCGCAAGGGCACAAACAAGGGTTGATAGAATTTCGTATGTGGAATCCTGAGTGGTGGGTTTTTCCAAACCTGAACATGATTAGCATGTGGCCAATTTAGACGTTTGGGTAGGAATGAGGAGGAAGAGTACTCACTGAGGGACCCCTTGCAAGTCATATTGTGTTTTGAGAGTTTTAGGAGCTTATGGTTTGAGGTCGTCGATGGTGTTCAAACTACATTTAAGTGGTTCAAAACCCTAAATGCAGAATCTTAACTAAAATTAATCATGTGCAAATGGAAGGAGGATTTTGCATGCGTACCTCTGTCATAGGATGGGAGAAGGTTATGGCTACTTCAATCTTTGATATCTCCCACAGGCATCACAGTCTACCTTTACTCTTGAATTTCAAATTTGTCGCGTTGAAAATGACAACTCGAAGGGGCACTTTTTATAGGTAATCACTCATTAATGAATGCATTAATTACAAGTTGCATCATAAATCGGGTGGTTGGAAATGTGGAAACCCGACGACCTAGAGCTGTGGAACGAGTCATGCAGGGAGTGCGAATGTAGAAACTGTGTGGAAAGTCCGTTGTGAGTGGACATGAAGGAAATTCCGCTAAACTATGGTGGAGTGGAAGTTTGCATAGGGAAACTCGCAATGTGTGACCTGCATGGCGGAAGGATGCAAGGACTTCCGAAGGATGGAAACCTACAAGGGATTTCTCGTAAATCCATAGAACCTCCTGAAACTTGGGTGAATAGCCTTGGCCAAGATGGATTTGAAAAATTTAAGGCTCATGACCTACTTAAACTCAAAATAGGGGCACAAATGTAACGAAGATAAGGTAGCAGAACAACTTCCTACACTAATCTTGAGAGCAGAATAATGCAAAACTTTTATAGATTTTTAACAGTTACAGAAACTTAAACAAAAATAAATACAAATATCATGCACATCACGACACAGTGATTTACGTTGGGAAAACCCTTTCGTGAGAAAAACCCCACGCTCCAAAAGTCGCCCAATATATTATTCAGTAAATCACAAAGATTACAATATACTTGCATAGCAAGCTTCTCATAGGAGTATCACCACTCAAAGATCAAGAGACAACACGGTTGCTATCAAACTCTTAGAATACATCATTGTCTCTCTCTACCGCATTCGTAATGCAGTTCCCTCATAAAATACGATTACATTCTAGGGCAAGATAGGCCAACAAAATATCCACCATTAGATCTAAAACCTAATAATTAACAGTCTAGATTTACAATGTATCATTTATCTAATCTATGTCGACCATTTTAAAATTTTCATGAAAAGTTAACAAAAAATTGTTTACATGCATCCCACTCTCCCCCCTTATGTTGTTGTATACACCTACCGATATAACTAGGAAATATATATAAATCCTATCAACAATAAATTGTTATATAATTGCAAGGTTGAGACATATTTTCCCAACAAATCTTCTCCCACTTGTTGAACACCTTGCAAGAGCAATGAGAGGGAGTAAACATTGTCTCTTAATTGCTAGGGGCCGAAAGGCCCATAGTCTCTAAACACCATCTAAACTTCTCTGTGCTCACAGGCTTAGTTAAAGAATCAATAACATTCATCAAAGTCTCTACCTTAACCAACTCCACCCTACCATCTTCGACCATATCTCTAACAAAATGATATTGTACATCAATGTGCTTGGTCTTGGCATGAAATGTCGAGTTCTTATCTAGACATATCGCACTCTGACTGTCACAATAAATTTTCGCTACACCTTGTTTTATTCCAATATCTAAACACAGTCTCTTAAGTCAAATGCCTTCTTTACAAGCATGAGTAGCTGCCATATACTCTGCTTCAGTAGTGGACAAAACAACCACAACCTCTCGCTTACTCATCCAACTGATTGCATCACCAAATAAAGTAAACACATAAGCATTGGTGGATCTTATGCTATTAACATCACCTGCTCAATCTAAATCCACATAACCATGAATATCAAGGGAAATATCTTCAGTCACATTACTATGATAACATAAGGAATTATCTGAGGTACCATGCAAATATCTAAAGGCTTTTAACTACATCCCAATGAACTCTACTAGGATTAGACATATATCTAGAAATAACTCTCACTGCTTGGGCAATGTTTGGTCTAGTACAAACCATAACATACATCAAACTTCCAACTGCACTCTTGTAAGGAACTTTGCTCATGTCTTCCATATCTGATGGAGATGTTGGACAATCTGAAATAGATAAATTTGTTCCAACAAAAAGGGGAATACACAATGGTTACAATCCTACATGTTAAATCTCTATAAAATTGAATTGACATACTTACTTTGACCAAGCTATAGCTTTTTGTTCACTCTATCTCTTTAAATTTTCATCCCAAGAATGTGTCTAGTTGCACCAAGGTCTTTCATTTCAAATTTAGCAGCAAATTGAGATTTTAGTTCTTGAATCATACATTTCCCTTTGTCAATAAATAACATATCATCAACATATAATGCAATAAACAGGAAATGAACACCATCAGTTTTATAATAAACACAATGATCTGGTTTAGAACGCTCGAATCTCAAACTCAACACATATTGTCAAATTTCTGGTACCACATCTTAGGACTTTGTTTTAAGGCATACAAATATTTCTTCAATTTGCAAACCAACTTACTTTTACCTTTCACCATGTAGTGCTCTGGATATGTCATATAAATATCCTCCTCCAAGTCACCATGAAGGAAATCAATTTTCACATCCATTTTCTCAACCTCTAAATCATAAGCAGTAGCAATAGGAAGCAAAAATCTAATGGATGTCTTTTTTGCAACAGGAGAGAATATCTCACCATAATCAACACCCTCAACTTGAGAGTAACCTTTCACAACCAACCTTGATTTGTACTTTTCAATACCTCCATTTGAACCAATCTTTTTCTTGAACACCCATTTGCAACCAACAAGTTTATATGCCCTTCGAGAAATGGTACAAGATCTCATGTATCATTCTTTTTCAAAGATTTCATTTCTTCATCCATAGAAATCTTCCAAGATTATGCATCATTCATACCTAATGCCTCTTCTATAGATCTGGGTTCATCCATGTTAGTATTCAAAGAAAAAATACATCTCCAATCATCAGGTGTATACCTTTCAGGTGGTTGTCTATTCCTTGTAGACTTGCAAACAAGTTGATTTTGAGGTTCTTCCTCCTCTTTTGAAGATCTAGAGCTAGATGAACTCTCCTCAACTTCTTGTTTATCCTTGGGCCTCGATTCAACTTTCTCAGGTGTAGAAGGAAATTGAATCACATCTTCTTATTTACTTTGTTCTGGTTGCAATGTAACATAAAAAGGTTTAGTTTCTCTAAAAATAACACTTCTACTATATATTACCTTTTGTGCAACAGGTTCTCAAAGCTTGTATCCTTTCACACCATAACTATATCCGATGAAAATACATTTCACAACCTTGTTCTCCAACTTGGTTTGCTTATCCTTTGGCACATGTGCATATGCCTCGCAACCAAAAACTCTAAGATGTCTTAATGAAGGCTTGTGACCCAACCATGCCTCTATAGGCATCTTATCAATAAGAGTTGATGTAGGAGACCTGTTAATTAGGTAATAGGCAGTGGCAACAACTTCATCCCAAAACCTTTGTTCAAGGCCAGCACAACTCAACATACTCTTATCCTTCTCCATCAGTGTCATGTTCATTCTTTCTGCAACCCCATTCTATTATGGAGAATACGGAGTTGTCTTCTATCTATGGATACCACAATCTTTACACAATATATCAAAATCATTAGAGAAAAATTCACCGCCATTATCAGTCCTCAAACATTTTATTTTTTTCCTAGTTTTCAACTCAACCATTGCTTTAAATTCTTTAAATCAATTGAAAACTTTAGATTTACTCTTTAGAAAATATACCCATGTCCTACTATGATCATCAATAAATGAAACATGATATGTGGATTTACCAATTGAAGGAACATCTACAGGACCAAACACATCAGAATGAATTAGATCCAATAAACAACAAGATTTATGAGAACTTGAGTAAAACTAAAAGCGGTTTTGTTTTCCATAAATGCAATGCTCACAAAAATTGAATTCAAGATTACAATCAGACAAACCTTCAACAAGGTTTTTATTTTTCAAGGTCCTTAGACCCTTTTCTCCAATGTGGCCAAGTCTATGGTGCCATAACATAGTTTTCTTTGCAGGTAACTTTGTCTTAGAATAAAGATCACCCTTGGGTACCCAAAAGCCATGACCATCTGCTAAAGGTGAAACCCTCACTTCTTCCACATACTTGATTTTCACAGAAGTACTATTGCACTCAACATTGGATGCATCATGTAATGCCCCATCGTGTGAACCCCAAAGGACAACTACAACCAAAAAAAATAAAAATTGAAAGAACAATACATAAGATGAACATGAACATACATTACATATAAGGAAATTATCCAATTACAATGACCATTACGTCCTCTGGGGTACACGAGACAGCATCACGAAACCCTAAACCAATACCATAATGATAATGAATGAATCATGATTACATAAAGATAGCATACAACCATCCATGATCAAAACGGATGAAAAGATACATACAACATTTTATTACATTTCAATTCATAGTTCAATATAAAAGTTGTGGAGTATATTTCCACAGATACAACACATTAGATAACGACTACCACATAAGGTTTACAAAGGTAAAATAATACATTACAACCGTTTCAGAAGTACATTACATCACTTCAGGAATTCATTACATCGCGTCAGGAGTTCATTACATCACTTTAGGAGTACATATGCATCTTGTCATGCAAAGGAAAAGATACATCAAATACAAGAATGTTACATAATAGAACATGGTACAATAGAACTGGGGTGGAGTTCTGGATTAGTTGCATCAGCACGAACTCAGATTGGGGACCCAATGGGGTGCATAGCACGTTCCACCTGACCACGTGGACCTGAAGGACCACCCCCTCGTGCTAGGAGTTGACAAGAAAGATCCCCATTCCTCGACCAAAGCAATCAAATGAACCAATAGCAAACCAAACTCCACAGCAAGGACAACAACATAAGATAACAACCCCAAACATTGTTGTCACATAGCCACAACAAACTAATGAGAAGTCCAACAAAACCAAATGCCAATATTATAGATCAACACTAAATAACCATAAGAAGTGCCAACAACAATAGGATCAAAAGCCTTCAAAATAAATCACAATATCAACCAACAATAAAGCTCATGGGCACCTTTCATTAACATCAATCAAGTTGCCATGAGGCATGTGTGCAACACTAAAAGATAGAACTTGGAGGCTTCAATAACAAACACCAAGAACCAATTGCCTTGATAACATCAACAATTCAAACAACACTCCCATAGGCAACCAAACAAGGGAAAATAAACAGGTATTGTAGGAGAGTGTATGACATTGCCTTACATGGATTAGCCAAGCAACCTATCACAAGGTACCGCCTCCATCTATGGTTATCTTGGTTGCCTATCTCAAGGCGCTGCTCCATAGGGTGACTCATGCGAGACCACTTACCTTTCATGGGGACAAGACAGTGATCTTAGTACCAACCAGGTCTTCTCATCCCATCCTTAGCCTATGAAAGAACTAACGGTATGGGTGAGGCTCATAATTAATCTTGTTTAGTGTTTAACTACCCAAACCCACTAATTCATTAATTACATTATCACTTGCTTAGGAAACTCCTCCATGGGTTACCCTAATAGCCCATTTGTGTGTTGGACCCCCCATGAAGAGCCACTCCCTATGGGTACCAAACCAAAACACGCAAGGGGTGTACCTCATCTCACATAAAAATCAAGGTGTACATAGCACACAACACGCGAGGTAAGAACCATCTTGCAAACCCAGTCCATATCACTGAAACAAGAACAAAGGAGGTACCACCCACAAGAACTCAAAATCAAAAATAGGATCAATGAATCACAAAGGTCCAACCATGGAAAATCAACATAAATCAAGTTTCTTCATTGCCTCTAGAAGCCAAAAAAAAAACACCAAAAATCCACAACCTTCACTGAAGGTACTTTAGCATTTCGAGTTCCCAATCATCTCAAAATATGACTAAAAGAAAGTTGTTGCATAAAGTCTCCTCAATCAGAAATAACACAAAAGGAGTACTCACGAAATGACTAAACAACTTTCATGGTCGCAAAACGACAAGTGAAGAATAAGAGTGGCTATATTATAATGAGATCTTCAAACTCAATCAAAGCTAAAATAAACAATTCCATACAAATCAATCACAATAATTCGTATCAACCTTAAATTCCAAATCAAATCAACAACGAAATTCAACCACCATAATCCATCATGAAAACAACCCACTGGGCATCTAAGGGAGACCTCAATTTTCTCCTTACACGATACCCAGCCACTAATTACTCAACTATCTTATAATTTGACTATTAAACAATAATAACAATCACAATAACCAAGATTAAATTAAATTCCAAGGTTGCACACAGAATCTTCACAAGGAAACAAACAAACTTTGCAACCTTAGAAGAACACTATATAAACCAAGCTCACAATCATTAAGCAATCATGAACGAAATATACCTTAAAAGGAACCACCAAATTATAATTCTTAAATTAAACCCTTCTTACATGCAATTATAGTTATCTCAAATTTCCTTCCCTTACTAATTAATTATTTATCTATATAATCAACTCGCCATTAAGCAAACTTCTTTCTCTTGCAAATTCAATATTCCTAATTCCATTATCCACTATAATCAAATAATTATCACAATATAAAACATTTAATTGTCATAGGCATATTCATTCTTTTTCAATAGATTAACTATAGTTAATAATCCCTCTTAGACTTAAATTAATTTATTCACTTAATTAAATAATCCTCTTTAAAAGTAATTACTCAAATTATTATATAGAGAAAAGATATCTATTCATTTTAAATTACCCATATAATATTAAATTTAGTAATTCCTTCACTTATATAATTTTCCCCAATATGCTTATACTCTTAATCTTCAAATTACATATAAAGGATTGCTCTCTCACAAAACCATAAAAAGTAAATTCTTGAACCGATACCTATATTTACAAACATATCTATATAAAAAAAAATCAATTTCAATACACTTAATTACGTGCTCTTTTCCCTTATCTGAAATGATTACAATATCCAATATGTTCACTCAAATTTTCTAAAAATAAAACTCTTTAATTTTAATCCACAAATTCACTAATTTCATTAACAACTAACCTACAAATAGCCTAAAATAAATCTAATTACATTATAACAATAATAGCCATCTAATGCATATCTACCAAAGCCATATTTTATCATAGCTTGATTAAGTAAAGCATTATGAGATTTATAGACTAAGGGCTTAATTTGCTTTTAAATACTCTCCGATTGAAATCATTTTTATTAAAAGGCATTTAATCATTTGAAGTTGCCCTCAATTACAAGACATCTTATATTTTTATTCTTCTAAAAAAAATACAAATAATTTTATTCACCTAATTACTAATTTTCCTTAAGAGTACTTACTCAAATATTAAGATTACATAAAGAAGGATATTCATTCATTTCAATCTACTCATATAGCTTCTACATAATACCATTAAAAGAACCTAATTCAAAACATTTACATAAACCTTATAATTATAACTAAATCCAATAACATTTTTGCTCCACAACCCACTATTTTATACATACAAATATATTCAAATACAACTCTCACAGAAATCTTTTATAATACCAATTCCTAATTAAGATATCATTACTTACCAGTTCCTAATTAAGATATCATTACTTATTCTCTTGTTACAATTCTAATCAATATATATATATATGGAATTACATAATTTCTAACTGTTGTTAATAAAACAGATCAGTTTATGGAAGGGGAAACACAACATTTTAATACATGAGCATATGCTTATATACACTTATACAGTGCACACACGCATATATATATAAAAGACACATTGTTGTTTACTGATCAATACAAGGCAAAGACTATTATCGAAGGTAGCTTATAAAGTCGCAACTCAAGGTAAAAACAGTGCACCAAGCATAGACAACAGAATCCTCCAAGGTATGGTTTCAGATAATGATCTATGAAAGAATAAACGATGTTGCTCTAGTTAAATGGTTTTGCAATAGCACTGGAAGGCAGGGATGTAAGTTGTGAAAGCATGGACCAAGCATGCAAAATGTTTGACGGAGTGACATCTCAGGACTACAGTGAACGCAGGGTCTGCACATAATGGATTTTGCAAGGAAGCTCTCAAAATCTTTGGACTAATGAAGCACTCAGTAACACATCCTAACACTGTAAGCTTTGCTTGTGTTCTAGGTGTGCGCAGTCAGGCAGGTTTGGTGGATGAGGACTGCACATACTTCACACAACAGTACCCTTATTGCATTGCATATATAGTTGATTATTAGGAGTCTTATTGCATTGCATATATAGTTGATCATTAGGAGTGCATGGTTAACCTTCATGCCCGTAATGGCTATCTTGGAGGCAACCCAAACCTTACTGCTAAGATGCCAGTTAAACCTGTGGTACCCAAGGATCATACATGGATATAGGATGAGAATTTCCATCATTTTAATAAAAACTAAAACAATGTTCTATAGAGATAAATGATGATAATAAAAAAAACAATCTGCAAAATAAGCTTGCACTAATACAGTATCTAGGTAGACTTGTATGCAAAATGTGAAATGTAGACAAGGCACGCTACTGTTTGATAGAATTCCACAAAGAAATGTGTTCTCATGAAATGCAATGATTGCAGAGTATGCACAACCCGGATTTGCTGAAAAGATTTTAGAGACTTTTTAAGCCAATGCAATCGAAGAAGGAACTCATACATGTTGTGTTGGTTCACTTGCCTCTGCTTTGTTTGTAACCTCCTTGCTCTCTCCCTCGAATATCATAACCTTATCCTCCTTGTTCTCCTCTCCATGGCAACTTTTTTCCCTCCCCATGTATGTTGCCTCCTCTCCCAAAAATAATGTGATTGTACCACGTAGAGGGCATGCAAAATATGGATGCAAAGACCAGGCATGTGGAAAGCAGGAGAGAATGTCTTGAAGCAAGGTGGAGGGCACAAGCAAGGACAGGTGTAATTTTTTTTCTGCTTGAATATAGATATTAAATATCAAATTTATTCTTCACTAAACAAGAAGACTTAGTATTACATGTTTACTCCTATAATATAGATATAAATACATTTAAGTAATTTGCATGTAAATGTATTCAAACATTACTCAAACAATTAAATAAACTTAAACATTTGTATATATATATATATATATATATATATAATTGTTTTATTTTATGTATATTTGATATTGACAAGTTGGCATTTACTTACATATAGTTGACATTGATTTTGACTTATCTATCTATAGATATATATATATATATTTAAATTATTGAATCTTAATACATTTTTAAAGATTTCTTCAATATGTTGGCAAGGGGGGAATATAATCACAACAGTCCCAACGTTGAGAACATAGCAATGAAATCTCAAATACACAAGAGTATAGTATGTTTCTAAATATCCGGATATGACAATCTATGACAAGATAGAATTTATAAGTGATATAGAAATATGGATCAACACCACTCTAAATTACTCTCCCATTTAATTAATTAAAAACTAATGATAATAATATTTAGCTTTATTTGTTTCTTTATCGTTAGACATTTTAATCTCACTATTTAAATTAATAATCAAAATACATATAACATCTTTTCATAATTCATTTAATTATTATTTTACCCCCAATTAACTAAGTCACCTTGTAATCAATTTAATTTAATTTAATTGATTAATCAAGGCTAGTTATAATATTGCTTTATCACATAATTTCAAAAGAAATTTTAAAAATATAATAATGAACACAAAAAAGACAACTCAATTTAACCAAACGAACTTACTCAAGATCCAAAGATGGCCGAAACGGAGGGACACTACACATCCAACTTATACAATGTGCCATATCTAACACCTCTAGCAATCACCATAGCACCTCTAACCATCTTACATCCTACATTAGAAAATACTACTTGTACACTCGCATCTTTTAGTTTTCTTACATATAACGAATTCCGTGCTAATCTAGGGATATGCAACACACGATTAATCCTTTTTATTCTACCATCAAGAAACTTAATTTTAACTTTACCATGGCCAATAATGTCTAAATGAGAATCTTCACCTAAGTACAACTTACCTCCATCAAAGTCTTCATATTCAGAAAACCAATCTCTATTAAAGGTCATATGGAAAGATGCACCTGAGTCAATTAACCATGCATCATTACTTGCACGATTTGCCGAAACTGCAATCAATGCATCGTCATCTTCCTTCTCAGACTCAGAATCATAATCATTTTTTTTTTCTTCTTTTGTTCTTTGCATTCCTTACGAACATGTCCAGGCTTACCGCAATTCTAGCAAATAACTTTGGACTTTCCAAAATATTTAGATCTCCCCCTAGACTTGGATTGTTCATGCTTCTCATTCTTCTTTCCTTTTTCCTTAGGTCTTCCACGAACATTTAGGGCCTCCTTGGCAGTGATGGATACCTTTTTCCTCATTTCTTTAGAAAGAAAAGAACCCACCACATTTTTAGTATTCAAAATAACAAAAGTACTCCTAATAGCCATAACAAGAGAATCCCATGAATTAGGCAAAGAACAAAGAAAGATCTGACATTTCTCCTCCTCATCCATTTTGACACCAACGGATACCAATCGAGCCACCAGCATATTGAATACTTCCAGGTGGTCTGTGATTCGTCCACCCTCTTCCATTCTCAAGGAATACAACTTCTTCTTCAAGAAAATCTTGTTCACTAAATATTTGGCTTGATACATCTCACCAAGCTTCTTCCATAGTTTTTGTGCAGATGTTTCCTCATGGACATTAATTAAAACAATCTTCAAAACACAATCTTATTAGACCCTTGGCTTTACGGTCCATAACAGCATATCGAGCAGCCTGAGTAAGATTTGCAAGCCTTGAAACATTCTCATCAACAACATCCCACAGATCTTGATCTATTAACAGATCCTCCATCTTCAGTTTCCACAAATTTCAAAATTATTTTCAGAAAATTTATCCACCTATATTCTCCCTGTTGAACTTGTCATCTAAAAATTTTTGCAACAAGATCACAAAGTATCTTCTACACAAGCTCCCATTCAAATCTGGATTAGTTCAACAATCCCAACAACCCACAACTGAAACCAAAGGTGATCAAGCTTTGATACCACTTGTAAGGAAGCTAAGGTAGCAGAACAAATTCCTACACTAATCTTGAGAGGAGAATAATGCAAAACTTTTACAGATCTTTAACAGTTACAAAAACTTAAACATAAATAAACACAAATATCATGCATATCACGACATAGTGATTTACATGGGGAAAACCCTTTCGGGAGAAGAACTCCACACTCCAAAATTCGCCCAATATTTTATTCAATAAATCGCAAAGATTACAATATACTTGCAGAGCAAGCTTCTCGTAGGAGTATCACCACTCAGAGATCAAGAGACAACACGACTACTATCAAACTCTCAGAATACATCACCATCTTTCTCTATCGTAGATGTAATGCAGCGCCCTCATAAATTACATTCTAGGGAAAGACAAGCCAACAAAATATCCACCATTAGATCTAAAACCTGATAATTAATAGTCTAGATTTAAAATGTATCATTTATCTAATTTATGTCGGCCATTTTAAAAGTTTCCTAAAAAGTTAACAAAAACTTGTTTACACCTATCCCACTCTCCCCCCTTATGCCATCGTATACATCCATCGATGTAACTAGGAAATATATATATAAAGGTATATACATCCTATCAACGATAAATCGTTATATAATTGCAAGGTTGAGACACATTTTTCCAACAAAAAACCTGAGGTAAAGGCGGACCAACTCGACGAAGGCAAAAATGAAAAGAGGGGGTCCCTGGTCTGAATGGGGCGTGTGTGTAGAAGGCACAACAAATGGCGACTCTGTTGGGAGAACGCTCCTGAATGTTCCAAGGATAAGGATTCTTCTGGAACCCAGAATCTCTAATTTTGCAGACCAAAAGAAAACATCATCAAACGAGCTCAAAGCTCAAAGGAGAACGAAATCTTTAATTGAATTAGGTCATGAAATATCTCAGAAGTGTGCGTGGTGAGTTCATTCCTCTCCCTTAGAAACCATAGAGGCCAGTGACCAATCAAACAAGACAAGCTACGTAAGTAATCCAACTCTAAAAGTAACTTGGACATTGCTCCACTGCTAGTCAGACATCCATAGCCCCGATAGAGTTGTCATTGGAATTCCCATGAACATTACTCTATTACCAGTCGGGTGTCCATGGCCCCAATAGAGTTGCTCGCACACCCACATAGTTGCCTTTTTTTCAATATTTTATTTTCCTTTTCTTTTCTCTTTTCTATTTTTTATGTTTTTCTTTTAATACTCTTGTGCTCAACTGAATAAGCAATAAAGCTTATAGTGGGGTTTGGAAATCATAGTGGTCACTAGAGCAGATTTAAGATTTTTCACTTGCCAAGGCTTCATGATAATTGTCATATAGTTCATCGAGAGTATTAAAATGTGGTGTGAATTTTGAGATAAGCATGAAAGGATTCAAACAAGGGTTTCATTCTAGATCAAGTTGGAGTTCTAGTGAAGAGACCTAATTCACATAAGCGGGCAAAAATTCTTGGTAACTCATGAAGACTTATCCATGGAACAAATAGGAACGCACAACAAAGCAGGCCCTTTGAGAAGGCCAAGCATAGCCACCACGTATCAAGACCGAACAACACCCTCGAAAAAAATAAAAGGCCAGAAAAACAAGCAAAAGCAAAGCGAAGAAAAACGGAAAGCAAAATAAACCTACTCTAACTATGTACAAGAGTGAGCCTGAACAATTCAAGTAAGGAAATAATGCTTCAGGTATTTCCCGTTGACTGGCAACTGGACATTTTCTCTAGTGAGTGTTTTCAAGCGAAAAGCATTATCTCCTACGATTTCAAAAATTTGAAAGGGGTCAAGCCAGAGCTTGTCGAATTTGTCATGTCCCCCTTTCTTCTCATGGGCTTTGTCCTAACATAGCACTAGGTCGGCAATTCTAATGGCCTTGACCCTAGCTTTATGATCAAACCATCTTTTGACTACACCTTGGTGTTTGGCGAAATTTTCTACTACTTCATCATGTATTTCCTCTAAATGGAGGAGTTCAATTAAATGAGCTTTGAGGTGTTCTCCCTCCTCATAATAGGTGTTGATAAATTGCAATGTAGGGATCTTGAGGTGGATTGGGAGAACAAGTTCTAAACCGTAAACGAGGTGGTATGAGGAGGTTCCTAGGGCAACCTTATGTTGAGTGCGATCTACCCATAAGGTGAACCGCAACTGAGTGTGCCAATCCTTTGGATTCTTATCTAGCAGTTTGTGTATGATGCTCAACAAATTTTTATTTGTGGATTTAGCTAACCCATTACCTTGGGGATAGTAATTCGACGAATATTTAAGCACAATCCCATAATCAAAAACCCAACCCGCAAACTGAAGGGAGGCAAAAGCCAGACCATTATAATAGACTAATGCAAACAGGCATCTGAAACGATTGACAATGAAACTTTCCAAAAAAATAATTACTACCTCAATTGTGCATTGTCTACATGAAATTGTTTTTGTCCATCTAGAATAGTAATCATTTGTAGTTAGAATGTAACTATGACCCATAGAGGAGGGTGGGTTTATCAGACCAATGAAGTCGAGTCCCCACTGAGCAAATGGTCTTACCTCAGCAACTGGTTGCAGTGGAACAACAACATACCTCTCCCTGGCGACAGCCGTCTGGCAGACATGCCAAGATCTAACATGATTTTGAGCATCTTTGAATAAGGTCAGCTAGTAATATCTAGCTCGTAGAATCTGGTGAGTTGTTGAAGGACCGGATCCATGTCCCGTTCTGAATTTGTTGTGGAATTCCTATAGCACTTCAACTACTTCAATTTTCCCCAGGCATCTAAGGTAGATCCCTTCATGATTCCTTTTATATAACATGGCTCCTTTTAGCATATAACTGTTAGTTTTAGCCTCAAGACTCATTTTTGGACCCCTTGCAAACGTGGCGGACATTTGTTATTCAGTAGATAGTACATGATATCATCATACCATTCATCTAGAGAAACATTCTCCAAGTGGTATTGCTTGACGGTAAGTTCAGGTTCTATTTCCGCTATCATACATGTGAGAGCTTGTCCTCGAACCAGTTTCATTGGCTAAATCTCCATGTCATATTCTTGCAACAGTGTAACCTGTTTTGCTCATCTTTCTCTTGGTTCATTTTGCACCAATAGTATCTTAACAGTTGGGTCTAGAACAATGGAAAACATCTTGTTTCTCATAATGTAATGCCTAAACTTCTTGACTCTCCCAACTAAGGCATATGCCTATTTTTCAACATTACGGTAGCATAGTTCGATATCCTTCAACAAGGCAGTCATAAAAGCAATAGGATGTTCACTCCCTTCATCATCCTTTTGTGTTAGCATGTTGGCACACGAGTGGTTTGAGGCAAACGAATAGATATAGAATGGCTTAGAATAATTCAGGCTGACTAGCACGGGAGCATCAGCAATGGCCCTCTTAATTTTCACAAAAGCCTATTTAGCCTCCGGCATCCATTCCACCTCAGCATCCTGCTTAACCATTGCATTCAATGGCTTTACTATTTCAGCAAACCCTATGATGAACTTCTTAACAAAGTTAATCTTTCCAAAAAGGATTTCATTTCTTTCTTGCTTCCCAAGGGATGAATCTTCAAGATGGCCTAAATACACTTTGGATCTATGGATATACCCTTTTTTTCTGAAATCACATGTCCCAACAATTTTCCCTCACTTACCCCAAAGATACACTTCTTTGGGTTCAACAAGATACCAAACTCCCTGCATTTCTGAAGTGCCTTAAATAAATCAGAGATGTGATCCCCTCTCTTATTTGAGAAAACAGTAAGATCATCCATGTAGATGATGATACACTTGCCAATGAGGTCCTTGAAAGCTATATCCATGGCACATTGAAATGTTGCACCTGTGTTAATCAGATCAAACGGCATCCTTTTGTATGTGAATGTTCCCCATTTTGTGGTAAGAGCCATCTTGTGCATGTCTTCATACTGCACCATTACTTGATTGTACCCTGAATAGCTATCAAGAAATGACATCATTTGCAAACCATTGACAATTTGCAGCACTTCATCCAGTGAGGGCACCGGATAATTATCCTTCTTCGAAGCATGGTTCAATTTCCTAAAATCCACACACAACCTGATTTCTCCGTTTTTCTTACAGAATGGAACTAAGTTTGCCACCCATGTGGAATGTCGGACTAGGAAAATGATTCTTGTGGATAGCAGTTTTTGCACTTCTTTAAAGATAATGGGTTCTAGCAGCGCAATGATCGAGCGTTGTCGCTGCCTAAAGGGCTGCACTTCTTTAAAGATAATGGGTTCTAGCAGCGCAATGATCGAGCGTTGTCGCTGCCTAAAGGGCTTCACATCAGGTTTGAGGGGAATGGTGTGAGTGATAATTGAGGTGTCATATGTTTTGAGGTCCTCATATCCCCAAGCTATCACATCATGGTAAGTATGTAATGCATCAATAATTCCTTTATTTTCTTCTGGGGTGCAGACTTTTCCAATGAAAACATTCTTCACCTCTTCTGGAGTACCCAAGTTATGAACATCACATTGGTTGTCAATGGAGTCCTTGGTTTGTTGATCCTGATCCCTTATGTGATCAAGGTCTAATATCCTTTCTAACTGGACCATACCCCTAGGTATTGTGTTTGTCTTCAAATTAATAATCCCTTCTATGTCAAGCTCTGCTTCTTCGAGCTCTACTTCATCTATGATATGGGAAGTGAACACATCTAAACTGGTGATGAAGTTAAGGATATGCTTGTCATCTTTGAATACGTGGATGTTGGTTACATTATCAGGCATTGATGGGGTAGGGGTGAGTTCCACAATGAACTTCTTCAAGCCAGTTAATGATAAGGTTGTAGGGTGTTGGTTGCTTGTGCCAAGGCATCAGCAATGTGATTTTTTACCTCAAGGAATTAATTGGATGTTAAATGCATCAAACCCTTCTATAAAACCCCATACTCTATGTCGATTGTTTGCTAACCTTTGATCATGGCAGGAGTATAAATTTTTAACTTGTTTAACTAGTTCAAAGTCTCCAAATACTTGCAACATTTTGACCATTTTCCTCAAAGCCATAAGCAACCCATGAACTAATGGCTCATATTCCGCTACATTATTGGTGCAATAAAATTGTAATCTATGAGCAGCGAAGTAAGTCTTACCCGATGGGCTGATGAGCTCGAAACCTGCCCCTACTCCTTGCTTGGATTTGGATCCATCAAAGAGAAATGTCCATAACTTAGGGGGACTTTTGCCTCTGGAGCTAATAGGGCATACCTCTTGTATGGGTAGCTCATCCCGTTCTTCCCTTTCAGACCGCTTGCTCCCAAACTGGTTTTGATTTTTTTGTTCTTTCAAGGCCTCTTTCGGAGTAATTTGTCTTTTGATATTATCCACGACTGTTTGGCACAAGCAACACTCAAATTCAGAATGGGATGCATTGTGTATTCTGCACCAACTCGACAGCAACAGTTATTTAAAGTCCAATCTAGCTCCTAGGTTGAGCTAATCTTGCACACATTTTTGCATGAATTCTTGGAAATCGTCAAACAGGCCCAAGTTACCATCCTCTTGGAGATCTTCATTATCAAACTCAACTAGTGCCTTCGTATTGCTAGGAAGGACAACTAGGTTAGGAGAGGCATGACACAGTTGAAGGACTTCTTCTTCTATATCTTCCTTTGAGACTTCATATGCAATTGGGAAATAATTTCCCAACTCTGTTTCAGCAAATAGTACCTCATTCATGTTGGTGTATTTTGTTATCATGAACCTCATTCTAGGCTCACGTTCAATCCGAATTTGGTTGGGTAGCCCCCTCCAAGGTAGCCACATGTGTGAATAGTCAGTGGATGTATACCCATTGAGTGGTCGAGTGAAGTCTCTTCCCAATATGATACCATAGGTGTCAGGAATATCAGCAACTTGGATGTCAATAACTTGTTGTACCCTTGGATCTGTTGTAATTTTCATAGGGATTATGTTTAGTTCCCCTACCACATTGACCTCAGTCTTGTCCAGTTGGGTTACCTTACACTTGGATAGGGTTGGGGTTATTCCTAGTGCTTGGAAAACTGCAAATGGCATGACATTTGTTGATGCTTCTAAATCTAACATGAAATTATGCAGATTTTTGCCAAACATACGGATTGTCAGCAAAAAAGGAGTCTCTAACCTTGGAACAATCCTACAGAAGCATCAGCCTGGACTACTTGAGCCTTATCTTTGTCAGTACCTTTATCTTTGGCTTGCACCTGATTTTGTTCCTTAGCTGGTTGTTTATCTAATTGTTGACTTTTGTTGAGTGGTTGGTATGGTTTCTTTCCCACAATCTCCCTAACCACTGGCTCACTGCTAGAGGTGTCAAACGAGACTTTCTTTGCAGCTACCTCTTGAGCAGACTTGGATGGTGCAGTCCCATTCAATGATCTAAAGAAAGCATTCCTAATGACGGGTACTCGTAGCAACTCAAAAGTTGACAAACTCACTTTTACTTTCTTCAATTCTTTTGCCACTTACTCTCCCATTTGTTCAACATCTGTTTTGGAGGAACTACTCTGAGCGGGATTGGCAGGTTGCTATTTGACGGGTTGCCCTATAATATATTTGGTGGTATTCGTAATGTAAATCAATTTTAGAGAAGCATATTACAGCATCTTTCTTTTTTACGAATACTATAGAAGAAGCAAAAGGGCTAGAGCTAGGTTGTATATGCCCCATCTCAAGTAATTCCTTAATTGTCTTCTCAATTTCTTCTTTTATCTCTTTGGGTGGTGGTAAGGTGTGGTGATGATTGATTTTGTTCCCTTTTCTAGTTCAATGGTGTGCTCAAAACCCTCTTAGGAGGTGATCCTGGTGAAATATTGTTGAAGACCCCCCTATGCTTGCATCTATGGTTCATGTAGGATTGGAATGTGGTTGAGGCATTATTTAGTCCAAATGATAAGATTAGAAATTCAAAATATTCAAAATGACACCTAAAAGTAGTTTTGTGAGAAGTATCTGAGATGTAAATCAATCTTAGAGAAGTATATTTTTCCATGGAGTTCATCAATTAAATCATCAACCCTAGGGATGGAGTATTGGTTCTTTATAGTTTTTTATTAAGTGTCCTATAATCCACACACATCCTCATAGTACCATCTTTCTTTTTAACCAATACTACAAAAGAAGGAAAAGGGTTAGAGCTAGGTTGTATATGTCCCATTTCAAGTAATTTCTTAATTGTTTTCTCGAATTTTTCCTTATATCTTTTTGGGTGGCAATAAAGTGTGGTAATGATGTAGGAGCATCCATGGTGTAGGGGCAATCTTGCAACTCCCAAAAAGAATTGTTTTTCCTTATTTTATTTTGTTGTTTTGAGCTTCATGATGACACTTAAGAGGTGTAAGACAGTCAAAAGTCTAAAAATGTAAAAAATGGCCACTTACTATTAGATCATCCCCATAAAACAAGTTGCTTTATCATGATTAGGAGTAATTGTTTTTCCTTATTTTATTTTGTTGTTTTGAGCTTCATGATGACACTTAGAGGTGTAAGATAGTCAAAAGTCAAAAAATGTAAACAATGGCCACTTACTATTAGATCATCCCCATAAAACAAGTTGCTTTATCATGATTAGGAGTTTAGCATTTAAGATTGAGAAGGTTCAAGGATTAGATTCACCTTCTTGCATGTAGAAGTTGTAACTCCATTTATTACTCATTGTACCTAAAGATGGCATGGTGTTGAAGAGTATCAAAAGGTTCTAAGTGATAGTAGAAATGTGTGTTAATGTCATCCAATGCTTAGGAGTTGCTCTATTGAGGTCATGTCTTGTGCCTTTGTGCTTTGGAAAAGGACTTTTGGCTCATAAGGGTAGTAATGAAGATTAGCTTCATTGAGGAAGTGTGTCTAACTTCTAGTTAAAATGGCATTCAATTGTTCTTCTAAAGGCTTTCTTAGAGTGGCGAAGGCAATTTAGGGTCAAATGAGCTATGTAACAATGATTGTCTAGGAAACCATTATGGAAGACTTTTGTCATTGAAAGGTGTATTGGATGCAAAGGTCAATGAGAACTTGGTAGCTTTGCTTCTTCAACCTAGCTCTAAATTTTGAGAAACTTGAGGACTTGAAATAGCCCTCTACTATAGTAGTGCGACATGAAAAATTATTCACTAGCTTTAAGGGTATTGATATGCAACTAATGCATTATAGGGTTTTGGTGTTGAACACATTCATAACCTCGATGCTTTCTACAAAGACACCAATGTGGGATGAAAAATGTGGTGGTTTCACATCATAAGGGAGAGTTACAAGTGGTTAGTGACTATATCATACCTATTTTAGAAGATAATAAAATCATTCATGCTTTACAATTTGCATAGATGATCAAAGGCATCAAACTTCAAGAGTTGGAGAATTATGATGGTCCTCATGTGTTTCCAATGAAGCTATTGAACGTGACAAGGAGTTGAGTACACAAGGCATTTGAAAGTTGGAAGTCCACCTTGAGAAGTATGAGACATATTGTGCTAGGGAATGTCTAAACTTCATTTGTATCTTTGGCTTTTGGTTTATTTTTGTATATTGTATGTCTCCTATCTGTTTTAGCTTCATATAAGATTTAAAAGTTTTGTGTTAGTATGAACCTATCTAAGGGCAATATAGATGCTTAACTCTCTTGTCTTGTAACTAACTTTTTTGCTTGATCTTGGATTGTTACTGCAATGCTTAGATGTTAGTTCCTCTATGTTTAATAGTGTAGCAACTCTGAATAGAACCCCTATATTATTATCTAAATAACAATTATCTTTGTTGTTATCAATGGATAGACTTAAATATTATATGGTTAGGCAAGCAAAATTATGAAGTCTCCAAAACTATTCTTACACGTTGATTTAACACTCTTCTTTTCATAACAGAACCCAAGTTTCAAATCCCTATAAGGCATGTTCATGTGTTAAAATTGAGAAATATTCCTTAGATCATAGCATCCAAGGCAAAGGAATGGAAAATTCCACAATTTGGCAAGTGTCATATGAGATTATAAATGTTTTCATCACTTGGTTAATGTGCCACAAAGTCAAAAAAAAATTAGCCAATCAACTACTGTTAAGAAGAATTTTGGTACATTTTTGTACAAATACACGAAGTTGACGGATTTAGCAAAACTCACAAACACTATTAGTAAAGCCCTTTGGGTTCCCTCGAATATTAGCCAATAATACATAGATTACCATTTTTATTAAATGAACCAATTCGATCGTTTTCCCCCATATATACATATAAACCCTGAAAAAGTTTCTGTTTATAAGATCCCAATAATCATCCTTCAAAAAACAATGCACAGGTGATCTTATAATTTGTGCAACCTGTTCCCTTCAGAGTTTACACAAGACTTAAGGCTGAAAGCACATTCATCAGTTCCTTTGATATTTAATGAAATAATGTAAAATTGATAACCTAGTTTTCACAGCACAAGGATATTTAAATGAATTCACAAATCAATAACATATGCCTAAATTATATTTTACTTAACTTGAATTCATCAATCTAAACATGGATACATTGATCTGCATTTACAACAGATTATGACACTTTTTTTTGACATATTAGTACCAATATACAACCAAAGGCCATCAAATGATACAATGTTCTGTTATTATAATACACATTTTCATTGGGAATTCCACTGTAAGTGCCATCAAAGGATAACTTGAAGCGATGCAATATATCGCACAACATATCAACAGTTACTATCATATCCCTTAATTGTAGTTGCCGATTGACTACAGCAGATCTAAACAGAAAGGTGTTCCCATATTTGGGAAAACCTTAGGAACTGCACTGCCAAACATTTCACAAGAGACTCAATCTTGCAACGTTGTATATTGTAAGATAAATGAAACTGACATGTGATTCCTCTCTCAAAACAGTTTTGTCAGTTTTCTATCTTAGATCAACCATAGCACAATCACACATAACACAACTAAGCTCTAATATGAGAGCAAAAAAAAACTATTAGTATTATAAATTGACAGTCTAATCAAGATCACACTTGACCTCAGTATTAGAAAAGAAAACAAGAAATATACATCTTTAGATAGAAACCACTTTGCTATCTGACATATCTCCAAATCACTTCAACACTGTCCCTAAACTAACTTGCCTCCAACATATTCCACCCAAAACGCTTCAGCCACCCAGATAATCTTACTCAAAGTCAAGTCAAAGATGTAACATCCTTGGTTGTCAAGTCTCAATAGAAACAAAAATAGATACAGCCTGCACCAAACTTTTCCCTGATAATATATGGGTAAATAGTTTTGACAGTCATGTAACATGGCCGTTGACCTCTTGGAGTAGCTGAACTTGATTAATAAATATCTCCACAAATGGGTTATTAAAAATTAGAGAGCCATGATGAGAGACACTCAAGCCTCACAAGACCACACTGCTTTTCTTTAGAAAGTTGTGGAAGTATGAGGTTAAGCAGTTTCAGTTAATGGTACAAATTCAAGAAGAAATGTTGGAAAACCAAAGTCTAGCTGTTACCTGTTTATGATTTACCATTTTGTTTCAAAGATTGGTGATGTGGAGACAAATGAGAGCCGTTGGCAGTGGCTTTTACACACCCATTCCTTGAAGACATTTCATTTCCATTAGAAATGTGTGATAACTGACGACTAGGGCGTTGTGACTGTAATGCTTGATAATTGAAGGATGAGCTTGCAAAATCCTTCAAATTTAACAATGGTGTGAGAGCTTCAACAACATTGTCCATTGAAGGCCTGGCTTTAGGGTCCCGACTTATGCAATAGTGAGCTAATTGTGCGGTCTTTTGGGCACCTTTGATGGAATAGTGACCACTCAAACGAGGATCTACAAGACGGTAAAGCTTTCTTTTCTCCATAAGATAAGGCCGAGCCCATTCCACCAGATTCTGCTCCCCACTTGGCCTATTTTTATCCATAGATCTTCGACCAGTAAGCATTTCAAGGAGAACAACACCAAAGCTGTAGACATCACTCCTTGATGTCAAATGTCCTGAAAATACAGACATAAACCAAAATCGTGAGATCAACATCCAATTTACTCTGATTCTCCCTTCAATCAAAGAAAATTACATGACTGCTTTGTGCCTTTGGACCTACTTCTATCAACCTTTCAATGTATAAAAAGCTGATTTTGTATATCAAAAGAAACTTCAGGAGCATCAAAAGTTACAAAGATCACAAATTTCTCAAGTCAATACATGACAAAATGAAAAAAGGAATAAAGATCAGTCAATATATGGAATTTAAATTTTTAATTTGTCTTGCATAAAAATAATGGTTAAATTAGACAGCACTAAGTAAACTACATTTCTATTGAACTGATTAAATAGTCTTCCTTAATCAGTTATGTCGGGATCCTTATTCAATCCTTGGACCTATCCCATGAGTCTAGATAATTTTAATAGTAGACTTATATCCCTTGCAGTGCACCATTAGCTATCAAAAACTACCAAAAGTATGCTGCTTTTACTTTCTCCTTTCAAAATTATTTTTTAAGGCACTTGAAACAGTCAATGATTCTTAATAATAGAAAGCATGTCAATGAATTGCTCCACTGCACTTCAATACATTGGATGAACACATTCATTGAGAGTGGGTGCACACCCACCAGGCAGGGATGGGTTTCCCATCTATCGAAACAAGATCACGAATCTGCACCCTCGCATCAAAGCCATTAAGGATACGATTTAGCATATGCCATAAGCAAGTATCCCAAATGACACTCCAGCTACAACTGGATGGGAAACAAACTTCCAATAGAACTTTTAACATATAAAAATAAAAAAGATGAAAAGATAAAAGAGGGAAATATCTCTACCCAACCTTCTCACCCTAGATAACTTGAAGAAACAGACCGCCAAAACTTCCTAAAGCACAGGGAAGTATGATTAAATGATTCCATTTTAGAGGTTAAAAAACAGCCAAAAAAAAAACTCAATTTTTCTACGATAGAAGAACTGCACTCAAGAACAACTCAAAGACTCAAGAGGGATTATATGGGGAGTTAATATTATTTGAAATTTTCATTGATTGCTCTCATAGTAAATAATACACCCAATGAACTATATGCATATGAGGTAGGCATTGTTATAACTAGGCGTTGTAAACTTTTTGTGGCCTTGTAATTCATTTTATAATCCAATCTATTGTCAAAGTGACCACTCATATGCCAAAGGGTTGGTAGCTCAATTAGTTGAACAAAATCAGTGAGGGTGATGGTATGTTTCTTGATTACACTATCCATCAAGGTTCAAATGCCCCAAGGTATGATATAAGGGATGAGACCGGGATCATTGCCTAGGTGACTTTGGCAGAATGGACATCCCTCAGTCCTTGGCTCTCAGCCGAAGAGGTATCGGCATAGGTTTGTGCTCTACTATCAAGTGGCAAAACGAACTCGTGGATTATATAATAATAAAATCCTATCAAAAAAAAGTGGCCCCTCATGGAATGAGATGCCAGAATCTTCGAGATTCCTTGTTTTATGCATCCCGCAAATTGGATTGTATGATATGATATGTAAGAGAGCATCTAATGTAATTGACTGGTGTGTAAGTGCATCTATTACATTGTAAAGTGCATGAGAGAATTTATGACGCATGTGAGAGTATTGGTAAAGGAGTTACATGGGAAACTAGGTGTAGCATCTTTGACTTGGGAGTTACATTCTATCATGGGAGGAGATACTTTTGGAGAAGGGTGCATGGAAGTCAAACCAAACCTTGGCTCATGGTTTTGTACCGATATGTAGTTTACTGGATCACCTTTGCATATAAATTAGATCCAAGGTATGGAGTTTGTATTCTTTTTATTGCAGAGTTATGCTGTCAGTTTAACTCCAAACATCGAAGATCTCCATGACAATATTCATGTGATTGTGTTGTAATTTAAAAGAAAAAAATAATATATAATTACTCTGTTCTTTTTCTTGCTGGGTTTTTCTCAAAAGAGTTTTCCCAAGCTATTTCCTATGTTGTGGATATTGTTTATCTATTGACATTGTTTGATCCTATTTCTTATTTTGCATTATTTCTTTAAGATTGGCATGCATTTCCTTTCAGGCATATCCATCCAACACATTAAATAGAGTCTGCGAAATACAACTCCTACAATTATAATAACCAGAAGAACAGTCTATATACAACATTAATTTATAATCAAATACCAAATCCATAACCATCTACAATGCATTGATTTATACAAGTAAATGACAGTTAATATTTACCGCAATAGGAAGCTTAACAGTTCAAGGAATATTACAAGAATCTTAGTGCTCAGCTAGTATCCTGACCTTTTTACCACTCAACTATCTACAAAACAAGGGTAGATTTCTTAAGTTGGCCCCAGCTAGTCCCCTATCACCAACTTGGCAGCCCTGAATTTTGATTTGGTGTGGGGACTCGGCAAACAAAAAAATTACATAAATACACCAAATAAACTTATATAATGCATGAGGCATAATATTGCTTTGGATTTGTTCCTTTAAAGCCAAAAATAGTGGAATCTTGGTGTGACAAGATTGATGCTCTGGATTCATGATTATGGACACTTCTATAGCATGGGCTGCCAATTATGGATATTCTTCTTGTGCTATGGGTGAGTGAATCTCTTATGGAATAGCTTCTTGTGGCTTAAATGTCATATGATAACACTTGATTTCTTATTGATCTAGATAGCTTTGGAATTCGATGAATGTAATAATGCAATTTGATGAACATGATAAGGTGATGCATTAGTTAATCTTTTTATAATTCTTCATTGATTCTTCAAGCTTGGAGTACTTGAGCCAGTCAATGCAGCTTGAGGGGGGATGATGGTATAGCAATCCACTCTTAAGGTTTGGGGGCATTTCTACTAAAATCTTTGATATTGATGCATTTCAACTTTTGTTCATGAAGGATAGAGCTTTCTTATGTATACTCACTTCATAGTTCTTATTTCCAAGTGAGAGCTTGTTTATTCACACCTGGACATTTATGCATTTTGGCTCTTGCTTCTACAAAATGGAGGTATCATCGATTAAGTTACCAGTTCGGTTTTGGGTTCAGGTTCAGGTTCGAGAACCCAGTTTGCCGATTCGGGAATTATTTTTTTTAGGATTTAGGTTCGTTTTGGGTTCGGTAATACAAAAACATATAAAAATCAGAAATATATACATATTTGCAGCAGTAATTAAGTTCAGAATACACCACCATATTAATAGTCAAATAACATAGCAAAAATGAAAAATACACCACCACTTTATACTCAAAATCCAAGACATGCAATCAACCTAACAAGAATCCATATCTGGATCTAATCTTAGAAAATATAATTCTTTGAAAAAAGAGCTCTACACAAGCTGACCAAATTCCATCAAGAACATAAAAATTTAGAGGCAAAGGCGTTATTTTCCAACTATTTGAAGCTGAATATGGATAAATATTAAAAACAAAAGAGATCAAAATCGCACAGCCAAATTGTTTTGTAAGCAAGCTACATGAATAAGACATTAATGCCATGTGACTGTATAACTAGATTTTTTGTTGACATGTGAGCGGCATGGGTGGTCCCATGCAAATTTTAAGGATGAAATAAATGTCTATGCTTGGTTCAAAACACTAAACTAGAATAGTTATTTTACAAGCCAGCCCATTGAAAACACTCTCTTTACCTATTTCATGTTTTAGAGGCACATATTAAGGTTGAAAGGGAAAAAAAGCCTATTTAAAAGTCAACAAAGACTGAAAAAAATATTAAAAAATTGCAAAAAGGGTCCTTTACATCCGCCTGGGCACGAAATTCTACCCAGGTTCGAATCGGGTTCGAATTTTTCAAACCCTAGTGGGACCCACAGTCCGGGTTTCGAACCCACAGTCGGTTTTTCGAACCCTGGTCAAATTTGGGTGAACCGGACCTGAATTTTGAACCCGGATCAAACCCAAGCCTCCCATGGCCGAACCAGGTAACTTAGATCATCGACAACTAAGCCATATAAGCTTCCATATTCTAATGTGAGGAGGCATTCTACTCAATATAGATCTTTGAGTACAGCTATATTACATCCTTTGAATCTGTGCATGTTATTGAGTGAAGATGGGTTGATGCTAAGACATGGAGCAACTTATGTTCGTATTTGAGGAAATCAAACAAATCAAAATGTGTTTCCTTCACAATAAGGCCTTGCATTCCTTGTCATTGATAAGTTGTATGGTTACATTTGATGAATTGATGAACTTGAACTTGTATATGAGGCATGTCATGGGTGTATCATTATGATTGCTTGAGCATACTACTTCCATCAATTGTGGTGATTCACGATCCTGCATTAATTTAGAGACGATTAATTCAGAAAGGAATCTTTGTTGAAGATGGATATCTTCTATAATTCTTCAGCTTGGATTTTTATTTGGGTGAGTTTGAGTGTAAGCTTCACCATTCAACGTATGACACTTTTATGGTTTCTGATCTTTTGGCAGGGATGAGCGGTTGTTGTTAATGACTTGTGCCTTGTTGGGCTAGTACATCTTACATAGGAATCAATAGCATCTTGTGGTTAGCTTCAGCTAGTCTTGGAGGATATGTCGTGTATAATGATTTGGAGGGTGACCTTATGTTAAAGTGAGATTGAATTATTTGGATGATACCACCATTCTTTAATGCATTTCAGACCCCTTTTATCTTGATGGGATCATCTTCAACTTGTAAAGTAGGCATGTTTGTGTTAAGTGATGTTAAACTGTTAAGCTACACCATATGGTATTTGACGTCTTATACTTGGGATTTGCATCCACCTTGGCACATACTGAGCTAATTGAAGGAGGATGGCATCCCTTGTTGGTTTATGAATGGATTCAATGCTTTAATGACTTACGAATTTTGTAGATTGTTCGGTTGGTTGCTTCTACACATGATATCAATATTTTGACCTTGTCATGTCCCCGAAATGGTGGAGAACCAAATACAATTTTAAATATTAACCATTTGATATTATTGTCAAAAACAATAGTATAATCATAATTATTATATTATAAATATTATCATATATAATACAACACTTTAGTAAATCCATATACATAGAAATAAATAGATCAAAGAAAGATACAATATAATGGTGTTCTCAAATATCTTCAGTCGGTGCCCCAGTCAATAGTGAGACTGCAATACAGAGAGGCAGGATATCATTTGCCGATAGCAGGTGAAATAGAGGCGGCAATGATGGTCAAACCTAGAACCCGATTATATATATCCACACCCAATAATATGATTGTTCAAAGTCTCTACAGCATATATGCAATTTCTAGGAAGCAGTAATTGTCGAAGAAGTGAGACCATTTAAGGTAATAGCGAACACTAAAGAGAGAAACGATAAGAGCAACGTAGGATGTATGCGGAAGTGTTGCGAGAGTCAATACTCCCCATCGAGCTTACTATCACAGCACTCTATAGCCGATGCATCTTAAACATACATATTTATTTAAGTCAATATGCATTTTATATTGTTAACATTTAGCGGTGTATAGTGAAACATAAGTATTTATTTAAAAGACAGTATAAATTAATTAAGTCGATGAAGGAAACTAACGTCAATAGCATTCCTAAATTAAGCGCTGGGAAACAATGCTTCCATCAAATACCACGACTCAAGGAAGAAGGGTGCGACCCTTCACAAGTGTAGAAATAAAGTAAGAGGCAGTCAAGAAGGAAGCAAGGCGTAAAAAAAGAGACTGATCAGGAAGGAGATGTAGGAAGACTCAGCAGACCATGTGATGTCATTCACTTAGCAGTTAATACTTGGCATTTCCAAATATCAGAACTAGATAATCACTCAGCAATAGTTGTCTGAAAATACTATGCATTAGTAACTATACCCTGCAATCTATTTAATATGTACATTGGACTATCTTTATGGCCTGATCTGACTGATTTCTATGCTGTGACTAAACCTTGAATGTCTCCAGCCGATAAATCTTAACTATAGTATGCAAGCCATCATTTACATAGGGCGAAGAATCTGATAATTAAGATTGCTGCAATTCTGATATGGTTAAGTCGGAGTTCTGTATTTATTGATTCATTGTCTTTGTAGCAAATACATGTTCATGTGTGCTATTTACATATCAGTAGAAAGAAATGTTGATAGGGCTAGCAATATGCAGATATATGATTATTTCTCCATTAATTCAGAATTGAATATACAACTAGATGTTGCTTATCTGATTATTAGTGCAATGATTTCTGTAGTATGGTCATGATTATAATTGTTCTAGGAATAGATTTGGTATTGACTTAAAGAATCAATGATAAATGCAAATGTATTTGACTGCTTAAAGATTGTTTTAGTGTTTGCAAACCTGCTCGGGAGGAAGGGCCTGAGAAAAGTGGTGCCTAGAAACCCCACTTAAGATCCGCCAAACCTCAAGGCAAGGATGGGCCATGGAGGAGTGGAAGTTCCACTTAAGATCCGCCCAGTCCAAAGGAAGAGTTGGCCATGGAGGGGTGGGGATTCCACTCAAGTCTGCCCGGATCAAAGAAGAGATGGGCCATGGAGGGGTGATAGGCCTAGATCACTTATAAGCTCCGCTAGCTTCCCCTAGCAGGTTAAGTGTCTTCCGAGGTGATGACATGGGTGGAGAAAGCAGGTACTAAGTCGCCGAGAAGAGAGAGTTGTGGTATACAACCTCTTGGGCTTGGCAAAGGACTTCGAGCAGATCTACCCATGCCACTCCTCCTATGTCTTAATAGCTACTTTTGTGATTATGTTTATATTTGGATATCTAGATATTAATGCTAACAGACATATGTATGGAAATATTGCTCATATGGTGGATACAAGTTTCAGCCAGGAATACCCCATTGAAGAGTTAATCGATTGATCAACCCTAACCCCAAACAAGCGAATTCTCGGGCAAAGTCAGGTAAGGGACATTATAGACCTCTTCAAGCATGAGCTATGAGTTTACTAGCATATTCATGTTACTGAGCTTTGAGGAATTCTTCATTATATGAAATGGATGTGATGAAGTATTTTGACCACAATGAAATCATGGTGCTGCATTAACGGTCCATTTTATGCTTTTGTGTTTGTTCTTGAAGTTTGGATTAATTAAAGCCAAAGGGTATAATTTGGCCAGACTTGTGGACATTTCTACTGTGATTTTTTATATCAATGCACTTGATTCTTGCCATTGGAAGGATAGATCTTACTTGTGCAACTAGCCGTTGGTGCATTTCATTCTTGCTTTTGTGGAGATGCAACACCCTACTGTGCACCTAGACATCTATGCATTTTGCCACTTCTAGAATGTGGATCTTCCTTATGTGTACTAAGGTATTGTCATGGACTTGTTTCTTTGAGCCCTAAGATTGTTGAGGTTCAATATGACAAACTTGATGCTTACATATATGACTGGATTCTTCTTGCATGGATTGTCCAACTATGGTGTTTCTTCTTGTGGAAACATGCAGATCTCTTATGGAGTAGCTTCTTTTGGCTTGTAATTTCTAGTATAGAGTTTTGTCCCGAGTTAGCACATCATGCAATTTATAACTCAACTTCAAGGTATTTATGGAGATATAAAATCTTCCCACTTTAGGTGAATTGTTTTTCCCCGAGGGGATAACCCCTCAATTTTATGAAGTGGTTTGGTTTGTACTTTTTTTTCAATATTCTAGAAAGTTGTGCATTAATGAATTTGTAATTTAGACCTATTGGGTGATGGAATCTCACTATAATGGATTTAATAAAGGATTTAACGGAAGTGGAAAAGAAAGATCAAACAAACCAAAGAAAGCACTAAAACACTAATTACCCAACATATTTCAATCAAATTTGTGAGTGATATGAAAAATGACTTCACACAACAAAATTTGTAGAAAGGGTGAAAACAAAATGACGAATGCTAGGAGATTTTATATCTCCATAGATGCCCTAAGGTGTAATTTACACTAGGTGCTAACTCATAGGGACAACAACTAATTTGGAGTAGTTCCAAAGGATTAGATTTGTCTTTTCTAGGCATGAAAAAAGCATTAAAACTTATAATGGTTGAGCTCTTATTTATCTCAATTAAAGTTACTTATTATTTACCACTTAGTTTGTTTACATAAAGGAATCCAATAAAATTGATATCTTTCCTTGTCATGAAATTCAAAGATCCTTTTAATAAAAAGGATATATATTAGTTCTTGAGTATGAAGGATAACATAAGGCAAGCTACTAATCCCACATTCAAGAGGATTATCCCTATATTGTCCTCACGAATAGAATCTCAAGAAAATGAGGTAATTAGTTATTTCTATGTTTCAATTTTTATTAAAGGTTTTATGTTTCACAAATATCTACTTGATCATGTGTACTCATTCTCATTCATGTTGGGAAGTGATGCTGATCATTCAGTTCTGCACCGCCATTCACCGCCATGCTGATGCACCATCATGCGTAGATTTACAGATTCAGAACAATCAGCTTATTTATAGTTTGCATAGCTTTAACTTCGTCGAATATTGCATGGAGATAACTGAAAATAGTCTTTGGATTTCAGTTTTATCTGTTAGTTAATAGGAGCTAATGCATGCAATTGTAGATGCTATGAGAAGAGGCTACAACCTCTATATAGTCTTTGGATTTCAGTTTTATCTGTTAGTTAATAGCAGCTAATGCATGCAATGGAAGATGCTATGAGAAGAGGCTACAACCTCTATAAAATACTGTCTTATTGTACTTTGAAACATATAGTCTGGAAAATGTAATCCCTCCCAAGAAGCTGAATAAAAGATTGTGTTTGTGTATTTTATGTGCAAGTGCGTTTTTCCTCTGTTTTTGTTTATTGACTGTCTTAGATTCTACAATTCATAATCCTTTCTTGAAAGCTCCAAAGGATAAGAGTTTTTTTCATTTTGTTTGATGTACTCATGTATACACCATATTACTAAGTTCACATACGTAGTTAGCTTATCTCTAGGTTAAAAATTTAATTAATATCTTATTTAAGTTATTAGGAAATTAGACAAAGAAGTTGTTGAGCAAGCAAGCCAATAGGAATTACCTTATAATTTGGCCAATCAGAATCTAGTGCTGTAATATAGCCAACAAGATCATTTTTAGGGTTAGCTTGGAATTTCTATATATTAGAACTTCCTCCCTCACATTAGAAGTCTATATTTATCAACTTAACACCTGTTTGGTGCATTAATTCATTTTCTCGTATTGTTAAAAGAGTAAGAATACTCTTGTTTCTAGCATCTTCACTAAACCTTGTATATTTTCATATTTGAGCATTGTAGGTGGAAGAGGTTGTCCTTGGTGGGGGAGAGGGAAGGTTATTTAAAGTAATCCTTCCTTCCCAGTTGAGTTTATTGTAAATGAGTAACTCATCAAGCCTTGTTGTTGGAACCCATTTCTGAGGTTTTAATGTTTTCTTCTAATAAGCATTCCCTAAGTTTACCTAGTTAGTTACCTTATAACTAATTTTGAAGCTTCAGTTACTTTCTATTTCAAGTTATTTGGAAATTGGAAAAAGAAGTTGGCATGCAAACAAAGACAATAGTAGATAACCATGTAATATTTTCAATCAAAATAAAGAATGATATAATATGGCCAAAAGGATCATTTTTGGAGTTGGTTTAACATTTCTCTAAATTAGAGCTTCCTCGCCTACATGACAAGTGAAGTAGGGGAATGAAAGTGGAATAGTCTTTGAAGACATTTTATGAGATAAACTCCATGAAAAGAAATTATTGAGGAGCTTCTGAGAGAAGATTATTAGTGTACAGTCTAGCATTCTGTTTGTGCTCATTTGTAACCTTCATATTCAGATCTAATATTTATAGTATTTGGTTTGCGTTTATAATAATCTTTTGCATAATATACAATCTCCGCTGTCTTTTAAGCAGGATAATGAGTCATTTTCTTGCACTTCTCATGTGGCATGAGAACCCATGTGCCTTTTTCAACATGATCTTTCAGCTTTTCTAACAGTTTTAGCCTCTCATCGTAATTAATTTTTTGTGCTCATTTGTAACCTTCATATTCAGATCTAATATTTATAGTATTTGGTTTGCGTTTATAATAATCTTTTGCATAATATATAATCTCAGCTATCTTTTAAGCAGGATATGAGTGATTTTCTTGCACTTCTCATTTGACATGAGAACCCATGTGCCTTTTTCAACATGATCTTTCAGCTTTTCTAACAGTTTTAGCCTCTCATCGTAATTAATTTTTTGAAATTGATTTTGAAAGAAAATGGCGATATCATAAAGGGTTGAAAAGCATGACTAATCAAAGGCACAACTTGTTCTTGAGTCATATGCAAAGATTTAGGGATGTTCTATCAAGGTTCAGCAATTCTACAAGTTTTCAATTATGAAAAATAACATTCAAAACATTTTTGCCAGATTATTAGAAGGTACAATATTTGGATGGATACATTGAAAAGGGCTCTAGAAACTTGTATGTCCATCATAGAGTTTCTAAAGATAAATTGTTTAAAATTGGTGACTCCCACGAGTGTGAATTCCGTTCACTTGATTTCATGGGTACAACATCTCGGAGATCTACTACAGCATCAAGACAGAAAATCTTTTTATAAATGATATATTTCCAAAGGTGGGGTGCAAATATCTAATTGCTAATGTCAATTCAAAATCAAACAGCTAGCACTTTCTCTCTCGCACTGAACTGAGGACCTTGATTTAATCTTTCCTCATCAATTTCATTCAACTAAAGATGAATCCCCATCATCCATTCACTTATATCCACACCATTGAATTTGAAAGGCTTAAAAAATGAAAAAGCTTTTTGAAAATCGATGTATTTATAATCCAACAGCAAGCACTCTTTAAATTATAACTTTCTAAGATATCAGAAAAAGGACAAAATTGACTATAAGATCAAATCTAAAATAACATTTGTCACTTTCTCTTTTTTTGAAAATACTCAAAGGATTATAACACACAGTGTCAACTGTCCAACCAAAAGCAAAATCAAAGGTTCTTATTCTGACACAACCAAAAGCTTTTTTTAAAAGAGATCCAACACCGATTTCACACAGCAACAATATATGATGACACAGGATGGTACACACTCCGATCTGATTAGATACCAAACCCAGATTGATTCACGGTAGCAAAGAATGATAACACAGGATGAAACAATACTACTGAAATACATATATCATTCACAGCAGGTAGAAATGAAAGTTCACACCGAATGATACAATACTGATATAAATCAATCACAGCACGTAATGAAGTCACAGAAAACAAGCAATCCTGGACAATTGAATTAATCTCCAATTTATGACAATAGTAGCAGTTTGCACTTGCCAGATATACAAATGATGGCACTCAAATAAGAACAGATCTGAGCCAGTCTCTGAATATATGGAAATCACAAATATGTTGCCAGCAAAACAATTTCCAGTATGTATGATCACGCACCCTCGGAAACTGGTATTAGGGGCGATATGTCAAATTGGTCAGTGCCCTAGAGTGGCGCCTTCCCATCATAAGATTTTCCCCGTCGCCTCCTTGTGATGGTAAATCTGTTTGCTGGATCCCATGCGGCCGGAATATTCTTTGTGTGATGCCCTCTGTGTGGTGCGAGCCAAAGGCTCTGCCACCCAAACGCCTAAATCACCACACCAACGCGGCTGTCACTATACTGCTATCCAATTCTGCATAGGAGGGTATCAGATTAGAAAATGAATTGCGGAGGGTAATGAATCAGTCACAAGGCAAGGTTTGTGTCTCACCTTGTCGCCAATCTGCAGAGGGTTTCATCTCTATCAGATTCACCAGACCATTCATCCAACTGTGATGTCTAACTCCAAACAAAACACTAGATTATATACTAGCAACATGGCGCCCAACTGGGTCGGCCCAGAAATATTAAAATATTTATTATTATTTTAAAAATGATTATTAAATTATTTAATATTATTTAAATGTATTTAATTCAATTTTAGTGCTGAAAACGCTATTTTCCTGCCTAATCCAAATTTGAGGCTAGGGGACATCAGGGACATGACATTTTTGCCTTCCCATATCTAATAGACTAATACCCACCATGAATGAATGAAAGATTTTAATGATGTCCACCAGACCAAGCAGTCTAAGGGACCGAGAACAACAGTTTTAAGTTATCTTCAAACTCCTTTCAATGTCATCAGATCTCCTACTATGGATCTTGACTAGGAAGCTAGCAATTTTGATAATCTTAGTTTCCTCAAATAACTCATGCAGACTACCAATTTTCATGCTGTGCACTCCATGATAAAGTGTCATTCTGTCTCCATCACCCCTTACCATAGAATATGCAAGTTCTCTCTTCCCAAACTTCTTTGGGTATAGTCCATCTCTCGGTCTCACATCTAAGATGATGTGATCCGGTCCTCAACTATGCAATTAACTTCTTTGGGTATAGTCCATCTCTCAGTCTCGCATCTAAGATGATGCGATCCAGTCCTCAACTATGCAATTAACTTCTTTGGGTATAGTCCATCTCTTGGTCTTGCATCTAAGATGATGGCCATCCTGAATTTTTCCATCACATATTTTTTATTTCCTCATTGGTGTTAGGACACTCGTGTAAATTAATGTCCCACTTGCTCAACCATTTGTTGTTCTACTTCCCCCAAGTTTTCTTCCTACAACCCAATTCCTCTTCCACAACTATTTTGGGCCAGCGATAGTTGTCCATGTTTTTGACCTTTAAATAACTTAGCAGCCGGTTTACTGCTGATGCCTTCAGTGGGAAAGTTCTTGCTTCAGCCAAAAGAATCTCATACGGGACTGTGGTTTTCACTTTGAGGCTGCTTGTGATTAAATGTTTTTGTATTCTTTCTAACTATCTCCAACTACAATTTGACATGCTACTTCCCCAAACTTCACAGCCATAAAGGACACCCAGCATGACCAGCAAACCAAAAATGGTTTTCTTGGTTTTCCAGTCCCATCAATTCAAAATGAACCAAACAAATCATACTACCATCATCTCAAAAGCTATAAATAAGTAGCACTAGCTGTTAGATCAAAAGAGAAATCAATGGCTCTTATTAGTTACTAAGCCAAAGCTTTTCTAGTCATAATCATACATACCCCTTATAATACTTAAGTTTTGAAGATTATATCAACGATGCTCAACCTCCAAAGCTCTAAAACTAAGTTTTACATAGTTTGACCACAATAAATATTTTCACCCATTAGATTAAAATTGGATTAAATTAATATTTTCCAGTGTTACCCCAAGTTTCTGGGACGGGGACGGTGGAACAAGTCCCCAAGTTTCCGATTTTTCAGGCCAAATTTGGAGACAGCAAGGGATGACTATATAAAATATAGAAAAAAATAAAATATATAGGTAAACATTAAATATTCATATGAAAACATGGATAAAGCATGCATATATACATTATAGAAACTTAACATATAACATTTTTGTTAAGAATTCATTGCCAATATAGTTTTGTTTTCAATTACAATATGAAAATCAAAATAAAAAGAACATGGTACACTGCTGCCGTCCCCTGGCCGTTTCCGGAACGGGGATGAGGGGGTTTAGACCTGGGGATGCGTCCCCGGGTAACATTGATATTTTCTAGTCATAGTCTTCCATAGTTTGGCCCTCACTCATATTTGTCCCCTTCATTATTTTGAGAAAGCTTTCTTGCCACTGATAAAATTGGATTAAACAACTCAAAAAAAAAAATTGTATGTAAAACCTTATTTTGTGAGAGCTCAAGTTCCACAGAAACTTATTAAAGCTTTTTATGAAGGCTACTCACATTGTTTCATAAAAATCTTTATAAAACAAGAAAAGATCTCTATGTGTATGCAAGCATGTAGAAATATATGAAATTTTGTTTTGGGATATTTTATCTTCAAATATGCAGGGAGTTTTATATATTGTAAATTGTAATCCTTCAGATTTAAGATAAACCCATGGGCATGCAATGGACTGACATCCCGCAACAGCCAAAAGTTAGCCACCCACAAAGATTATTAAAGGAGGAGCATACTATAGAAAAAGTCTTTAAAGAGGTCCTTCAAAGAGAGTTTTTTTATAGTCTCTTGAATGAGATAATCTTTTGTGAACTTTTGATATTAGTACATTGAAGCTTCTGCATTCTTCACTTGATGTCTTGTTCTCTGTTTCCATACTGATTTTCACTGTTCTGTATTTCATATGCACGATAATGTGAGTCTATCGTCAAAGCCATCTATTTAGTACAAAGTAAAGTCTGAAGACTGCAGTTTTCACCCCCCAAGCTTGTAATTCTTGAGAATTTTGGGGTAAAGCTGCCTAATTCATAAAATTTGATGCCCTTTGAAGGCAATATTGTATTCAAAATTCCCTTTTTATAGGGCTATAATATTTTATTAAATCTTTAATGTTTCATATTTTGCAAAAGCTTTTGTTAATTTGTTTCCACTCTTGCCACAAAATTTAGTGTGAATTTGTTCTTCATATTGCTCACACAAGTCTGATTGAAACATATTGTTGCAACAGTGTTCAGCGATCTCTATAGTTTATTTTTATCTCTCTTTCCACTTCCATTATATTTTTTCATAAAAAGCAATATATTTAAATTCCATCACCCAATTGACAAAGCTACTAAGGCTAAGTTCCAAATTTATTTAAATCTCAACTCTTTAAAAGACTAATAACAATACAAACCAGAGCACTTCATAGAAAAATGGATTACCCCCTTAGGTGAAAACAGTTCACCTCAAGGAGACTTTTTATCTCCATAGATACCCTGAGGTTAATATGCAAGAAGTGCTAACTTAGGGGGCAACAAGAATCTTGATTTCTTCTCCACCTAGCTAACTTTGGATTTCATGGGGTGATTGTGTGGCTCTCATTGATTTTTATCAAGCCACAAGTAGTCTTTTGGTTCTCAAATGAGCCATTTTTGGTTCATGTTGGATCATGTGGAATTTAAAATGGACATTCATGACAATAATATGTTGATTACAAATTGTTCTTTGAGTGTAGTGGGACACACTCTAAAATGAATTGGATCCACTAGTTTTGGCTTTTCTCCTTGTGAAGTAATTATGATTGTTTCCTCTAGGTGATTGTGTGATTATGAAGTTGACCCAGGAGACGCTAAGGTCAGGGCAGCTTTGAGAGAGTGATGTGCAACTACGAAATATGCACAAATAAGATTGTGTACCGTTTGGGTTTTAGCTTCTCTTAAGGAAGGTCGTTTGTGTAATGCCACACTTTGTGTGCCCTCCAATGACAAGGATATGCAAGTGCACATTTGCATGTTTGTGATAAACCTGCTTTGCTAGGTCCCTTGGGTCAGCAAATGTAAATGTGTCCTATGATGCTCAATATTAGCATTTATTTAGACCCTAGGCACTGAATTACGGTGTCCCTAGGATTTTTGCTCATCATACCCGTTTGCTGCAAGTTTGAGGTACCTTAAGATTTGAATTAATTTGGGCTTATAGAATCATTGTGGACCACTTTTTGTATAAAAGTAATCCAATATGTGTGATAATCATCTAAGGTTAGGTGACTTAATGGGTATAAATACATGAGAATTGTACCTCATTTAGATCATCTTGATCTATTGTGCTATAGTAATTAATATGGTAGAATGTGTGTGCCATCCATATCTTGTGTTATACTTTTTCTGTGTTATGTTTGAAACTTTGTAACGTTGCCTTATGAATTCAAACAATCTTAAGGAATAAAGTAACCCTATTTTCAATCATAGTACAATAGTCAACGATCAGTTAAACGGTCAACTTATCTTCAGTTCTTGTTAAGTATAAGACCATCCAACAAACAATATCAAAGATTCAAAACAATAGGTTAATTCAACACTTCTTTAGTAGCCCATGTTCATGGGATAGGTAGAAAATGAATTTTGATGGAGCAGCTAGGTGAAATCCTAGCCTCTTGGACACAAGTTGTATCATTCGGAGACAATCTTTAAGGCTAAACCATATATAATCATCTACACTATTCAATAGCTCTTGGAGTTTCTGATAACAGACAACCATTACAAAGTAAATACTAAAATTGCATCAATGTTTGCATAGGTTCTTCTCAAGCTAGAGGAGGAAAAGGATATGGTTTGTAAGCTTACAGAAGCCCTTGTCAAGTATAAGTTTTTGGGTGGGTTTGAATATATTCTTAAAAAACACAGTGCAAGGGAAAGGCTTCCCACCACAAAATGGTTCTTCAATGGTGAAGTAAAGAGTTGTAATGGAACTGTGGATACCTAATGACAAGAAGAGAAATAGAAAGAACAAATCCAATGATGGTCTCGAGTTCCTAAAAGGTGTTGCAAGATTACAGCCCCAGAGGATTTGGATTGGGATTTTGCATTGGAGGAGAACACTTCAGATTCTGAACAAAGGAGACTGGTTGGTAACAAACTGTTGGATGAAGGCCTTATTTTCTCGATGAAATGATATAATTTTTAGCTATGTTTAATGTTCTAGATAGATGTGAGCCACTTTTATGAATCGGGTTATAAAATGTGAAGCAAAGTAGTATAATAACCCTTCAATGGGATTTTGTGTGAAATAGCTTGTCCAGTCATGAGAAGCAAGAATGCGCTCAGAATGTACCCAGTTTTTTTATATTAATATAAATGGGACTGGCCCCTAGGCTAGAATTCATCAACCAAAAAGAATACAGCACTGCTCTAGTCAACAAACCAATCTCTGGACAAATATAGCAATCCCTTATTTAATGCAACAGCCCTTGGTCAACTTATTAGTAAATATGGGAAGCAAAGGTCAAACAATCAATCAATGCACTCCATGTCACTATAGGTTGTGTTGATGTCAATAGTGCAGTCTACCCATAATACTTTTTTATTGTCCTTCCTTGCTGGTATATTTAGTTATATTTATGTGTATTTTAGCTATTTAAAGAGGAAGTTTGTGGTTGACATGAACAAGTTGATCCAGTCAATAATATACCCAAAGTTGTAACTAGTGCTAGGTTGGCCAAAAGACTAAGTTAAAAAAATATTTATACTTGAAAAAACAAGATTTCATAGATAATGCAATGATTGTGTCATAATGAAGTTGAAAACATAAATGATGTGACAATAAACCAATGCAGGCCTAAAATTTGACTCAGACTTGAGACAGAAAAATCTCTAACAAAATTTTCAATCATTAAAAAACACATAAATTTGTAAAATTGTAAAAAATGCATAAAACTGAATTTACAGAGGTCATAGATATTTTTCCCTTCATTTATAGATCAAAAAACTAGTTCAATTCACATCATAGTGTCATAAGATTATAAATTACATATCTGTATTAATATTGTACAAATTTCATTTATGGATAAAGTGGGCCCAAAACAAATTTTATTTTCTCCTTTCTAAAACCATAGCAGGGGTTTGGGATGAGCAGGCCCCAAATAGGTGAAGGAGCACTGACCCTCACAGGGGTGTTGGGGTAGAGCCCCAAGCAAGGTCAAGGGGCACAGCCACTTGTAGGTCTACCCCCAACGGGAGCAAATTTGGAGGCAACACCCCAAGTGCATACCATGTTACAATGTAAGGCAGGGTCAAAGTGCGGGGCACCTACTATCAAGCCCAAACTAAGGCCTTCAAGACCACACAAATCTTCATGACGCATGTCATTTTTCAAATACAGCTGACAAACTCCCTACAATCAATCAATCCTCATCCAAAGCACACACATACACTTGCAAACAATTGAATTTTCTAAATACACCCAAAGAATGGAAGCTCAAATGAAAGGGTGGGAGCATAAAAAGTTCTTTTAACAATTTATAGTGGTTTTTTCTCTTTTTAAAGCAGTCAAGTTTTACCGTCAGACTCACCAAATCTACCAGTGAGTACTCACATCAAGTTTACTAGTACGCATTTTAATAGTAACTCCCCCACCTTGCTATCCCTGAAATCCAAGAAAATTTTTGCACACATCCTGCTGTTCCCAAAACTCGGAGAAACATTGTATTTAATGCATAGTTGCATAGAGATGCATCACCGACCCCCCGGGATGCGTCTTGGGTACCAGGATGCATTTCCCCGTACCAAAAACTTGTCAAAGATGTCTCCTTAATTTTTCATTTAAAAAAACCCTACGATTCGACAAGTTTCCATATGAAAAGGAAAAATTAAAAAACGAATTGAGATTCCTATATTTCAATATGTAATATCATATATGTAGTATTAACTCTTTGACACTTTGACATTTGTGTGTTCAAACTTTAAATTTAATGTTAAACTTTACCAGTATTCTTGTTTTGAAAGTTCAATGTCATGATATTTTCAGTTTTAATGTAGCAAATTTATAAATTTATAAATTATTAAATTATTAAATTATATTAAAGAAAAAAATGATGTCTTCAAGTACCCCCATCTCCTATTATTCAAAAATAGACGTACCTGTACCGGTACTAGTCTCCTGTACTTGTACTAGTACCAGTACCAGTCTCCTGGCAACTATGATTTTGTGTATAAAAAGCATCAAATTAAACAAGATATCAACCAACTATTTTGTCATCTAAGCCACTATTTCCCACAGTTACATCTTCATGAGTAGGTCCCTTGGGAGATGCACCACCTCACTCTGCAACATCATTCTAAACTTGGCCTTGTTCTCTAGCATCAAGGGACACAAAGGCAGCCTGCAATTGACTTCATACACAGGCCAAAAAGAAGCAAGAGAACCATCAACATTAGCAACTAGAAGAAACTCATAGTCACCATCCCCTTCATTGAATGCAATATCATCTTCCCCAATCTGAGCTGAGCAAAAACCAACAATCTTACTGATGCTCAAAGTAATAGTTTTTTAAACTATTCCACCCTTCTTCATCCATCTCAACCTCGTCTTAGTCAAGATCATGCTTAGTACAATCCAAGAAGAGCAACTCTTGGGAAGTTCCCTGTGCTTACCAACTAATCATGGTAAATAGTCGTGAAGACCTTATCGTCAAACTTTCTCAGTTTAGTTTGTGACACAATAAGTTATATTTCAATATTGAGCACTCAAGAAAACTAGAATACATCTTCTTTCCTAGATTTCACAAAAACCAAAGAACCTCAGTGGACATGACCAACCATAACTTACTATAAAATCTGTTAACATGTCTACCACAACTACTAAACCCAAACAACATATAATACCATTTAAATTTTAAAAACATTCTTTGTGCAAACTTAGTCCAAGCAATCAAAAACGCTTTCCAATCAAACTGAAGATAAAGACATTAAATGAAAACAATGAATAGTAGACTCAACAGCATTGCACCAAAAGCAAAGACAATATAAAATCCACACGAACTAATAGTGGTACTGGTGCCCACAGCCAAATTTTGATGAAGCATCAACCATCTAAAATGAGTTTTCATGGATTCAAGATGAGAAGACTAAATAATAAAAATCTATCCAACCATCTTTCATTAAGATGAGCTAATGACCACTTTGGATTGAGCTTTACGGGCAAATCTTTGGAAAAGGAGAATTTATCACACAACTACCTAGATGAGATATCCAACAAAGGGGAATGGTTAACCCACCTTGTCAAAATTGTGTCTGATATCTGAAGCAAAAGTATTGAAAGCATTGGAAAGCAGAGACTAAGTCCTTCCATTAGACTGGTAATTTCAAAACCAACTTCAAAAATGGCAACAAGCCATTTCACATCTGTAAAAAATATCAGCATAAGTCTTAATACTTTTACAGTTTTACCAAACCATCATCGAGCAGGGAAACTTCTAATATTAGCTAAAGGCTAATTCCTATAGGCCAAATTCCACCAAATAGACTTGAAAGTCTGGCAGCAAGTACTAGACCAAGAGAAGAAATCTTATCCTACCACAAAATGTCTGTCACATTCCCAAGCCCTACAAACCAAAACAAAAAAAAAAGACCCTGTTGGCTTTACAGCTGAGTTACCAGGTCCTTCATATTTGACCTGGGTACGCATGTGGGTATGGTTCAAGTACGGGTTAAATTGACTATTTTGTTTGTTGATTATGTTGCATTGAGTGGAATATTCTACTTTTCACTGATTCATGATCAATATTGACCAAGAAACTAGTAAGGTATGCAGGCTTCTTTGAGTTTTTATTTTGTCTACTATATTTTTTAAGGAGAATCAATTACTTGTGAAGTGATCATAAATTGAACTGTTATAAGTTATTATGTCAAAATTATGTTGTATTCTATTTATTGGCAATTATGAGCATCATTGTTCTTATACTTTATAATTTTGAACATATGTACCCGTATCCGTACCCGTATCTGAACCCATACCCGTACCAGAAACTTAGCTTTACAGAGAAGAACCCAAACAAAAGGGCAATAGAATGTAGCCCTTTCCAGTCACATTTGTCTATGGGCATACAATGAATAATATTGTGTCTACAAGAACATTTCAAGATTCTCCCCCTTGAAAAGATCTCAATATCCATCTCACTGGAAAAGAGACCCCTTGAAGTCTAAGATCCTTCAACCCAAGTCCTCCTATACTCTTAGGCTTGCAACAAACCTCCCAAGCCATAGCATGCCTTTTCCTGATATCTTTCCCATCAAACCACAAGATGTCTTGGATCATTTTATTCAGCTTCCCAATATAAGAACTATTGAACAGACAACATGAGGCATGATAAATACAATAGGAAGAAAGAACCTACTAATGCACATGAAACCTCCAAGTCAAAGAGAGTAGATAACCCTTCCAATTGGTCAGATTCTTACTAATTTTATCAAAGACTCACAGTCACATGTCTTCAAAAGAATGATTGAGAGCAAAAGGGAACCCCAAATATCTAACAATTTTATCAGGCTGTCCGTGCCCCCACCAAGACTATCCAATATTAAAAACCCAATCAGGGGGGTGAGCTTCCCAGCTCAATATCATAGACTTATGATTAGTAATCTTAGATATTGAGGCAGAGCAGTAAACATCAAACCTAGAAGTCAACTGATCACAGTTGTTCTTATCAAGAATAGGAAGTTAAGATGTATCATCAGTAAACTGGGTTTCAACCAACACGAATTGATCTAGTAAAGAAATACCCCCATCAGGGAGGGCTGAACAGGAGCCCCTAGAAAGGTAATAATGGACTTCAACAGCAATGACAAAAATTGAGGGGGCTAAGGGGCATCTTTATCTGATAGATCTTTGGAAAACAAATGGATATATAATCTCACCATTTCTCTCCACTTGAGAAAAAGCATTTTGAAACAACACCTCAACTATCCTACTAAAAGAGCTTCTAAACCCCAGCACCTTAAACATCAGCAAAATAAGGAGCCACTCAATTCTGTCATTAGCTTCTTCAAAATCAAGAAGAGCCACACATGCATTCTGCCTTGAAACTTTGGCCCAATGTATCCCTTCTCAACAGCTGATTAAATAATTCAAAATGAATCTGCCTTCAACAAAACCAGTTTAAGTGCCATGATGATTTTAGAAAGTACTTTACTTACCCTATTAGCCAAAACCTTGACCAAGATTTCGTAAGATACATTCAAAAGGGTAATGGGTCTCCTATTTTTAACTTGAGTTATGTCACCCTCCTTAGGGATAGTTGATACCAACTCTGTTGATGTCCTTACCCAAAGAACCACCATGAAAGGCCTCCTTATACATCCCAAGAAACAAAGAAACAATCAAGATTCATACATAAGGGGGAATGATTTAGAAAATTAAAGATTTCCATGAAGCTTCACAAAAATTCCCAAATCATGTATTTGGACTCGTCTTTTTTCATTTAATTTTTTTTAAATTGACAAATTGTTTATTGCAATTTATAGCCTTTGAATTATATGGACAACCATCAAAAGAACAAGAATGAAGGAGCTTTTTCCAGAAGCAATGTTGTGAGCTTTTGTATGAATGAAAAGCAAACAGCCTTCTTTTTGGAAATATGGCTACTCTAACTTAAATCTTTACTTCCAAATTGCTTACCAGTCATAACATATTCAGGAGCTGCATAACCATACGTCCCCATGACTCGAGTAGAGACATGAGTTTTGTCTCCTTCAGGTCCATCTTTTGCAAGCCCAAAGTCAGAAAGCTTTGAAATGTAATCCTGGACCACAAAATTGCCGAAGTAACAAAAACACAATTAGAAAATGGAATGTTGAGGTTTTAGATACGCAAATGGAGAACTTAAAAAAGTTGAGGTTTTAGGAACCAACCGCATCCAAAAGAATATTTGAAGTTTTAAAATCCCGATAAATCACAGGTTTTTCAGCCCCTCCATGAAGGTATGCCAGGCCCTTCGCTGCAGCCAATGCGATTTTCATCCTGGTAGACCACGGGAGAGGCAGGGCCCCTTCTGCGTGCACAATGTATAGCCAAAGGAAATAAAACATCCACAAAACTATTCTATAAAGAAAAGAACTTTGTAAATCAAACTTAGAATCTTAAAGAAATAAGATTATGAAGGTTCTTTTAGAGCAATATTAGTTATGATGTAAAGTTCAAAATTACAGCTCTTTTGAATTTTCAATAAAAGTCCTCACAAATCAATAAATGCTGGTGTATATCTGACAAAATGTGACAAATATAAGACACTACAACATAATAATGTAGATACAACAAGTGTTAAGCATCTGTAAACATAGAACAACATTTAATAAAATGACTGTTTAATTAGTTTGTGCTTCTCAAAGATGCTACTGCTAAGTAACACTATACAGCTAAATTGTGTGCAGCATGACCATCAACCCACAGGAAAATAAGATTTGGGTACCATGCAAATGGCCACAGAATTGAAGTAAAAAGGTTCTAATATGCTGCAGAATATATTCTATTCAGAATTCCACTGTTTAAATTTAGTACCTGTACAAATAACTACAAAAGTATACCAAATTAATGATATAATACATTTATACTTTTATCCAGCCCTTATTAAAATCTGTTCTTAAAAAAAAGGAAGCTAGGAATAAAATAAGCTAGCAAGGCAAGTGGAAGGCCATGGTCAATTTTAGATACACTTTAGAATTTAAAAAGATACAAACTACAAGATGGTGTATACATACACCACAACAGAAAAGTGTGAGAAAAATGCTAAAATATGCAATAAACACCATCCAACTTAAACATATGCTATATATGTTCTGTACTGATTTCTTCTTGTTTCCTCTGATTCCCCGTCTGCACCACACGAATCAGAAAAATGAAAAGTTCTATCAAAATCTGATAAAAAATGCAAGGACCCATAAGTAGAAACAGGTCACAATTGCCAGGGCATTGAAAGAAAGAATTTAAATTGATGTCCACAAATATCCAAAAGGCCATTGGAATCAAAAGTATGCCAAGCTACAATAGCTAATCAGGTGTGATGATCGCCAACAACCAAAACTAAAACATCTAGAACCAAAACTAGGAAGAAATAAAAGAAGAAAATGGGTTTCAAACCTAGAAGATACAGTATACAAAAAGACTTTATGAAAAGAAATAACCCTATGAAATGAAGAACCCTTGTCAAAAAAACCGCTGATAAACCCAAGAGATGGAGAATAATGCATGCATCAGAACCAGGAATACGGAGGGCCCAACATCCTCATTGACCATCATGAAAGGACCAATCAGGAGTCTCATGATATCCTCATTACAATGGCTTGGGCTAAGAGGACATGAAGAATGCTGTGAGGAAGCAGGATACTCCTACCAGCAGCAAGGAATGTTTTTCTTAATTTTTCTTTATTAATTTTGTTTTTATTTAGTAGGTTATCCATGAATCCAAACTCTCCCTTCCCTCTCTCCACCACTCCCCTTTGACTATAGGCCCTTTCCAACAAACCCATCCCCCCCTTCACCATATCCATCCCTAGAACTCACATTCTTATACCAGAGTTAAATTGTTTGATACAGAATTTGATGGTCTTGCAACATACCTTCCACCAAATCCCACCAAAAATGCCACCCCCACCATCACCAACATCATACCAATCACTCCCATCATCATCAGTCAGTTAAATTGTTCAATCAAACATCTAATATGCTTTGTTTGAGCATCCAAGTTCAAAAGCGGATGCCACTATTTGCAATTATTTCCTGATTATTACTTGCTTTTAATGGTTTATAACAACTCTCTATTCTCATAGTCAGATTTAATTGCCCAAATGATCATTTAGTGAGCTTTCTTTGTGCCCTTCTACCCCCTCCCTTAAGAGATCAATGCTTATAATTCGGTTGTTCTTTGATATTAATTGTCTGTATTGGTCATACAACTTCACCATCAATTGGTCAAATTGTTCAATCAAACATCTAAAATGCTTTATTTGGGCACCCAAGTCCAAAAGTGGATGCTACTCTTTGCAATTATTTCTTGATTATTATTATTTTTTTATGGTTTATAACACCTCCCTGTTCTCATGGTTGAGTTTAATTGCCCAAATGATCATTTAGTGAGCTTTCTTTGTGCCCTTTGGCCCCCTCCCTTAAGACATCAATGTTCATAATTGGATTGTTCTTTGAAAACTAATTGTTTGTACTGATCATACTACTTCACCTATTCTCCTATTCAGGTTAAAATTCCCAATCAAAAATTTGGTGAACTTTTTGTAGTCTCATCAGAGTCCTCCCGTTGCTCTCATTGGATCCCTCCCCACAGACAGCAACCTCTGTAACTTTATTTTCTTTATTACTATTTATTTTCCTTTGCTTATGAGATCCTCTCTGCACTCTGTTTGGGCCCCTCCACTCTCAAGCCCTTTACGCAAACCTTTAAAAGTTCCATTGACATGCAAATTATCAGCTCCATCTTCCACCGACTCCAGCCTGCTAGTAAAAACATTATGAGATGGTAGAATTAGAACTAAAGAGCTGAAACTGCAGTTAAAATTGGATGAAATAGTTTCTGATTCATCAAAACACATCACGAAATATTTGGGAGCAAACTTGAATCTCTCATTCATATTCTGCATTTATCATTGAAGAATACAGCACAATAGCTGCAAAACCAAATCTTTTACATCAGTTGGAACGTCTACGTAGCATTTTACAACTGGCATATTTCAGGAGTACATCTCAACTTCAAATGAGTATTTAATTTTAGAACCCTCCAAAGGCATGCAATGATAGTGCTGCCAATACATTTTAATGTAAATATTACTTTCAAAATTCTGATTAAATTTTATATCCTGCTCCCTAGTTAAAGCCTACTAAAACATATTTTCCATTGGACACTATTTTCCTCATGTTATTGTAAATTGACAACTGGAACTTGTCATTGTGATTCCACGAAGACACATTCCCAGCTCTGAAATTCATGTCCCATTGCCAATGGCATTTCTGAGATGGCAGGATGGTAGGGAATGTCCCCTGGCTGTCCCAATTTTTTTCCAAATTGCTAAAATTTCCTTGGGACCTGTACTGAAAAGGCGGAATGTTAAGGGGATGTTTGGTCATCCTGGGGACATCTGAGACATCCGTCAACTGACACAAGGACGTCTGAGACATCTGTCAACTGTCCCAAGTACATCCAAGCATCTCTGACACTGGAAACAATTTTGTCATGTCAATTTCATCCCAAGATTTACATGGCACAGCTAGTGGGAGTGGCACTGACGATGTGTTTCTAATGAACCAAATGATGATGTTGAATCTTGAATCTTGATGCTCTTGATGAAGAGCAATGAACTGATTTATTTTGAACATGCATGTGCATTATGCAGTTTGACCATTGACTATTAGTCCATTTAAATAAAAAGGATGCTACAACCTATTCTAATTTATCATTTGGCATCTGCCATTGAACTAACAATAATACCCCAACTACAGCTGTCAAATGCACCAAACCTAAAAGAGATTTGTTTGATACACCCATAGGGCTTAACTTCAAAAAGGGCAATTATTAAAAAAAAAATCTTCCACATTGGAAGACAAATGCTTAAACTTTGATGTTTCTTAAACACATAAACATTTGAGTAAAACCTTTTAACCTTTTGAATGCATCTAAGGAAGACACTTTTTCAATAAGAACAATCAATAACATCAATGCTCAAAAGAAATGGGAAGTTACTCACTTCTGAAAAGGTGATTTTCCAAGCTGCCTCGGGGCATATATTCATAAACAAGCAACCTTTGATCATCTTCTATGCAGTATCCAATGAGTTTGACCAGATTAGGATGGTGAAGTTGGCCTAGAAAGTTTACTTCTGCCTGCAAATAAACAATAACAACAAAAATTTAATCTCCTGAAACATGAATCTATCCTAATAATATTTTTTTCTTTCTGACTTGGTGAAAAATACCCTGACTGGACCTGCCATTTCCCAAGATGCTATGACCATGGACTTTCTATTCTCTCAAGTTTATGCAAGACTTGCATATGTGAACCATCATGCCCATTGGGAATTCCAGATTTTCTTGGATAGATAATGAATGTTAACACATGTTCTCTGCTGGGGCATCTAGCCTGGATCTGAGCTTTCAAATTGCATACACATTACCACTTGACTTCAACTGTTTTGACACTGTGCTGCTGTTTACTACTCTGAAACATATGGCATTATTTAATCATGGCCATAAAGCAGATAATGTAAAGCTACAGGCAAAGTTCTAAAGACTTCTGACTCATAATTTTAGATTTCTAGAAATTCAGCAAGAAAACATAAATAAACAATCAAGAAGCCAAAATATGCTACATTTCTTACCAGCCATTCCTTGTGACCTTGCAACCCATCAGGATTGAGTGTTTTGACAGCAACAGTGAGGCCAGTCCCAGGTTTGACAGGAGCTGTCCCATTCTCTTCTATCCAACCTTTAAAGACGTAGCCAAACCCCCCACCACCAAGAACGCTCTCTGGCCTGAAGTTCCTAGTAGCAGATTTCAGCTCACTAAAAGTGAACTTTTTCAACTTGGATGACAATCTCAAGTCATTCTCCAACTTGGGAGTAGATGGAATACTTTCTGTGTAGACAGAGGTGCCACTAGAAGAAGCTGTCTGGGAAATGGCCAATGGTCTGCTGCTATCATTGGGATTTTTTGTTTCAGCTGATTATTCCATAGCACAAGCAAATCTGCTCATTAGCTCATTTTTCATTTAAATGAAACATATAAACAAAATTAAATACTTTCTGCCCTGTCACAGTCGCCTTTGATAATTGCCCTCAATTTTTTAGGAAAATGGTAGCTGGCCATCAAAACTGTACCGCATCAACCATGCAAATTCAATCTTACATGTATAAAAAAAAATCCAAGACAATTGATGCAGTGCAGCTTGACGACATGGCATCCTACACTAATTAAAACCCATCAGTACTAACAACTGCCATCAAAACTGCACAATACCTACAATAGAAATTCTTTCATATATGCATGCAGGAAACCTCGCAGTTGAAATACTACAAAATGATGACTTGTTTATCTTACCCTTGGAAAGCCCTAACTGCCTTACATTTTTAAGGATAGGTCAGCTGGCTATCAAAACTGAACCACATCAATGATGAAAAGTCCCTCCAAGAGACATGGAGAAAACTTCTGTCATTGATGAAGTGCAATTTGATCACCAACTTTCCTTTTGTTTAAGGGGTAATTCCCTTGTGAGACATTGATCACATTTTCAAGGAGTAGGATAGGATACCTAACCATCAAAATTACCCCACATCACTAGTGCAAATTCAATCCTCCAAGCATGAAGAAAACCTGCAACTTTGATGCAGTTTGCAGTCTGACAACTTACTGTGCTAGGCATTTGAAGGGCAATTCCTTTGAGGTGATACTTGCCCTGCATTAATAAGGAATAGGATTGATGGCTAGATAAACTGCTTAACGTCAACGATGGAAAATCACTCCCACGTGTGGAGAAGACCTCTGCCATCGATGCAGTGCAGATTGACAAAATCTTATTCAACTCCACTTAACGGAAAACTACTTGTGGGCAATTTCCCCTGCGACTAGCAATCCCATGATAGAATTCTATTGAAAATGCATCAACACAAATCCGTACGCAATTCGCACCATAAAAAAAAAAAGAAACAGGGAGCTATATAAACTTACCGGATTGAGTGCCAGTGCTAGTGATGGAAGTGTCTACTTTTGATCTTCTGGAGATACAGATGCCCATGACCCATGAATCAGCTCCCTCTGCAGTATGATTGAAATCTGCTCACTCAATGGACACCCAACGCGTACATGGGCTGCAGCCACATCAGGATTCAAGCACACAGACAATGCAATGGAACAAGATATGTACAATAATTATACTGCAATACGCAGTGACAGATCAAATCCACAAGAGAAGCCAAAAAAAGTAAACCCGGATAGGTACTCAAACGCGGTCGAAGGGAATGGAAGGGGATATACACAAAAGTATCCAGCGATGAGAGAGGATATACACAATGAGTATATACAGTCAGCGAGCAAGCCGGAACCAACTGGGCATGTTGATTGAGATGGGCTCGTTTTGGGCCCAGGGGTAGAAAAAGAAAAAAATTGTGCGTACATTTTTTGGCCAAACTTTTTTAATGCGAGCATATATTCGTTGCATCTTTTTTCTGCACCGGATAAAATATTTGAAGAAATTGTGCACATCTTTCCACACATTTGACTAATAGAGAGAGTAAGTTGATTAAATTTTCTTGGAATTTTTTATGTTATTTTTAAGTATTTTAAGTGCTGTTCTCAATTTATTTGGGAGATTGAAATGAAGTTTGGAAGCCCCACTTATAACCTCCTTAATTTTGATAAAAAAAAATCAATTTCCTTCCAAAGCTTGGGATGATTTCCCTAGTTTTAATCCATATATAAAAGTGAAGTTATTTGTCCACATGAACATATAATATTTCTCTGTAAATTTTGTTTTCTTACCTTGCTTTTGTTTTGTTTGGGTTTGTATGTAGTTATCCTTTTGGCTTTGTGGGATAACGTTAAAAGCAAGTTTCCTTTCCTCTTTTTGGCTCCTTCTTCGAGTGTGATAAGGAATAATTGTGAACCTAAAAAGTAATGGACAGGTTAAGGTAGGTGTGTTTCATTTTTCATTTTTTATTTTCTTTCATTTATTATTATAAATGGATTTGAATTCTGCTTGAATTTTATTATAGAATTTAATTACTTTTAATATTGGAGTATGTTCTTTTTGGGGGTTTAGAGTATCTTATTTTTTAACTTTTTAGATAAGTATGAATGGTTAATTGTAAAGAGATAATGACATCAAGTTTTCACAATTCATTTTTGCTAATAGATATTGTTTCCGGATTCGATTGTGTTAGAGAATTTTTACATCAACGTTTTAGATCACTTATTTTCCTCTAACTCTCTTCTATCCTGATGATGGATCACACTTCGTTCTATCCTAATGATGGATCACTTCGTTCTATCCTAATGATGGATCACACTATCATGATGATGGATCACGGAGTGCGATTTGAAACGTTGATGCAAAAAATCTCTAACAAAATCAAATCCAAAAGAGATAATTAGTGTCATTCTCCAACATTTAAAATCTTTTATATAATAAGTCATATTTTGAGAGATTTCCTTCCTTGTTTGAAATAAATGTTGATATAATTTATATTTTTTATTTTTTAAGATTGATTTCAAAGAAGATTTAAATGTTAAAAATAGATTTATGACTTATTTATATCTAAATTTAAAGGTGTATTAATGGAGTTATCATCCATCAAAATCTCAATGAATATTCATGTATTTGTGTCAAAAAAAATTGCAAAGTAACTAATCTTATTCTAAACAAGTTTTTCTTAATAATTTATAAATGTCTAAAATTTGGTTTTTCTCATAAATGGCTAAAAAAAGTTTACTTTGATATGTTAGTTTGTTATCTAATCACTTTTAAAAACAATGTTAAAGATGTAGTCTAGACTCTATGGCACCCCATTGAAATCAAGCTTAAGGAGGTTTGGAATTGAAAAGAAAGGATGTGAACCTACTCTTAGATGTTCTACTTAAAAAATATTGTACTTAAGAACTAAACTAGGTTATTAATGAAATGCATAAATAGCAAGACACTAATGTGATTTTAACACTAAATGCGGGGACTAGGAATGAAAATTGGAGATGAAACCCAAATATAGAAAAGATTTATAAAATAGACCAAAAACCACCTTAAAAATATGGAATTTAACACTAGATGTGTTGGTGTAATTATAGAATTACACTTTTTACTAAGTTTATTTAAGTAATATAATTTATTTACTTAGGTAAATTAAGAAATAATGAGCACAAACCATCTTTTTGATTGGTGGGATTATTTGATTGCTTCTACCTCAGTCACTTCCTTGATTGATGGTAATTAGGAGCCACCAATATCTCATAAAGATGGATTCACTTGGCACCTTTATTACTACATGTTGAATCGATACATAAATAACTATGGCTAACTAAACCTCCTCAAAGACACTTGTCACCTTGACTATGCATCCTAGATTGTATATATTATAGATAATTTCCTTTATTTTGCATGCCTTGATTACAAATATTAGAAAGTTGTTATTCTTATCTTTTTTGCATTTGAATTAGTGTCATCTAATTATTTGTGTTTCTAGGGATATTCAATTATTACAATTCCTTTATAAAATCTAGCATGGTACTAGAGTTATGCAATTTAGATGTAAATAAGTTCAATCTAAATTAAAAAATCTTCTTTTACCTAAGTTTTATATTCTTGCAATTTGGTTTTTTAGATCACTCGTTATAGGAAGCCTTTCAAAAACCATTTTATTGCATTTAGAAGGGTCAAATAAATTAAGATAGAATTATATTTCATCCAAACTAGACACTATATAGTTTGCTTACCATTGTGTTAGGGCTTGATTAGCCTTTTACATGTAGCATGAGTTTTTAGGCACTTTGGCATAAAATGAATATCACCATTGTATTTAGAAATAAAAATGTAATAGACTACAATTCTTAACCAAAAAAAATCTATCAAATTTGCTTAATATTTTTTTTAAAGATAAAAATAATGACATGTTCAATCTAAAGTATTTAATAATATCTCTAAACATTGATAAAGTATGCATCAGCATGAATATATACCAAAACAAAAAATGATTTTAATTAAACTCGTCACTTATTTGTATTATGATTCAAAGCAATTATCATTTCAAATACTTGTACATAAGGATTCACATGAAAAAAAGCGTACAAATTTAAGCATATATTTTTTACATTTTTTCAAGTATACATAGTAATACAATGTGTCTCTAATTAATCAATTATTTGGTAATCTTTAGTTGAAAGAGAGAGAGAGCATCATCAAGGTGCTTTTCCTCCAACCACAGATGAGTGGCCCCTCGCATACCTTTTAACTAGAAGTGGTCCTACCCTTCTTGAGGGTAGTAGATAAAGAAGTTTGTAAAACATATCCTGTCATCCAAGAACTAGTGTGGTGTATTGACTCTATCACATACAATTTTTCATACTACTCTAGATACCCTTTATCTAAGTATGACAACTTTGATTGACATGCAACCTATCAAACACTATGAACTAATAATGCAAGCAATAAATAACATTAATTTGGCCAAATTTTTACAATAAAATGTCACAATCCCACATGGATATGTGTGTCATTATTCACACACTTCTTTCTCGTACTTGTTAATAGAATACCCCATTCTACTCACATGGATATGTTATTATAACTCATAAAAAGATGGTAGACAAAACTCAGTTTCACAATCTAAAGGATAATCAAATTGTGACCAAATTGAATAAGCCACATTTATTAGGATATGTAAAGCCTCTAAATTTCTTCACCCATAAATTACTTAATATATATAATAAATTTAACTTTCTTAATTGTAAGTAAGATGGGCAATGGTGATATGCACACACACACACACGTGTCTCTAATTTACCTTTTTGATAGAATAATATTATGTCATTCAAACTTAAATTGATTTGTATATATAATTTCACTTACACGTTTGAATATACATGTAATTATGCACAGTATCATTTATAATACCAACAATGAACTCATAAATATATAGTCATATTTCATATGAGACTATTCACCAATTATTTTAAAGTTGGAGAAATATAACCAATCGGTAAATTATCTCACTAAGATAATACTCGCAATTATTTATGCTTTATCTTTACCTTTCTTTTATAAAGTAATTTTTATGGTTATTTATCATGCTATGAAATTCTAACAATATTGTTTTATGCTTGTAGGTATTCATCCACAATATAATTTTAGCTATTTATAGTTTACTTGATCTAAATGGCATCTCTAATTAACAGATAACATAATGGACCTTATGTTACAGGCTAATCAGGATACATTTCCTAAAAATAGATATTAATGACTATTTAAAATTTATAATGTCATTTACAAATTAACCTACTAAAAGTTTACAATATCAATGGCAAGCTTAGTCAAGAATAGAGAAAACATGTTTTAAGATGGCTAAAAATATAGCCTGTGGATCCATTTAATCTTGGCAACATTTTATATTATAAGGTCTTATTTTTAATTGACCTTCCTACAAGATTTATCTCATAAAATGAAAAACTATATTTTGGGTAACTAGCTCAACCCAAGTATATATGCATAATAAAAGCAATATTTATCTATATGATAGAACGAGCTATATATGAATATTAAAAGCAATATTTTTATATATGAGAAAATGAGTTCTATATGAATAACAAGAGCAATATTTATCTATATGGGCTAATGAGTTTGGCCCATAACTTTGGTTTTCCCATAATGATAATTAAATTTTATATGGTATACTTCATGACCTCAATAGTATGATTCTATAACCATAGTATTGTTATGGTTAATCATTCACTACTATGCAATCACATATACTGGTGTTTAGACTCAACTATGGTCATTTATGCATACAATGTATGTATGCTTATGTGTATATGTGTATTTATAATATCGCACACATAATATTTCATTAAATAATGTAAGCATACTATAGAATCCATATGGTAATGAATTCCAATAGCAAGGTAAGAGTTAAAATCACTCTTAAGAAGATTCATATTTCTAAAGAAAACACTTCTTTTTGTCATAGAGTACTTTATACCCATTTTCAAGCACAAAATATACTACACAGTAAACTCATACGAATTTCTTAAACCAAAAAACATGAAATAAAGATTCATCTAACTTGTTATTAATTCATTTTCTCTAATTTAATTTTCTTCTATTTTCTCTCTCTCCTCTTTATTTTCCTACAAAATCCCAAATAATCTGAGGAAAAAATGTCTTCTTTCACTCAGATTTTCCTTATGAATGTCGTCTCCCACTCTATTTTCTATTTCTTCTCTTACTACACCACCTTGTTGCATGTTAAAATTACATCATTCTCCACTTTGATGAAGTAAGAAACAAACCCTCATTCACATACTCACAACAATCTAAAAATTCAACTTAGAAATGGTTTGAAATAACACAAAAATTTGCAAGAAGTGTTCTTCTTTGTTCATTCAAAATCTCTTGGAAATTCAAGTATTACATAGCATAACTAAAAATATTGGTTGTGCAACCATATGGGTTGATGAAAATCATTACAAATCTGAAATATGACTGATACAAAATAGCAAAGATCGATACAAATATTATCTCCTTCAATCTGACTTCTATCACAAGCCTCTAGCATCTTCACCTTGTAACCTTCATTAGAAATCATTGTTGCAATCAAACCATGAAATAATCAATCGTCTTGTTGTTGTAGAACACCTCTAAACCTACAACAAAAAATTATTCTTGGTCTCTCTCAACCTTCTTTCAAATGAAGCTCTCAAGCTCCCTTCACACGAACTTCACTAGTTCACTATCTCTCAAAATGTGGAGCTCACTAGCTCCCAAAAATATGGGCTTCTATACAAATAGAAATCTGCAACAATGGAGTCTTCAAATCCTCTTAAATCTGATAGCATTTTCCCATCTCACTTGCAAAAACTCCCAAAGTCATCTCCCCAAATGACAAGGCATCATAATATAGAAGGTTTAGAATGAGGAAACCACTATGATTTTCCAAAACCACAAGAAAAACTTCTCCTTCGAAAACCCACGCCCCATTTGGAGAAATAATCATAAAAATGATAAAATTACTCAATTCTCACATGGCCTTCACATAGGCACCTAAACCATGGCCAGTCAAATTTGGTCAATTCTTACATTTTCATTGATCTCTAGTGACCCTGATAGCTCCAAATACGGGCATGCAGTAACATGCAAAGCTTGTGGCACAAACATGCAATGGCATGCAAGGCATGCAATTGAACATGCAAGCACATGCACCCCAAGTGGTCCCCACCAAGAAATGGATACCCAAAAGGAATATTTCACCATTTAAATGCCTTGGAAACATTTACCTCGACATATTTCCTCCAAAATTTGCATTCATATCACCACAAGGGAGAGTCACATTATTGCAAATTAAAATATTTATTTTCCACACAGTTAGCCCTTATTGAAACAACAAATATAAATTAGCAATATTTTTGGTGATGCACTATTGCTAGTAACTATAGATGCTCCTGCATCACACTCAACTAGAGTTATTCCCCACTTTGCTTTAATTTTTTATCATTCCCATAATGTCAGGTGAGTAGTTAGTGGAGTAGCAACAATTTTAAAGGAGTTTATTTAATTTTTAGGTACTTCATACTAAAGTTTCCATATTTTATTCATGTGTGCATTTAAATTTTTTGAGATTATTTATTTTTAATTTAAAAATATTATCAAAAAATTAAAACTTTAAAATTTTAATTTATCTTAACATAGAAAAATAATCTCTCACCTAGAGGACATATTTTTCTCTCGCACACTATTAGATTTGTAACCATGGAATAGAATAAGCACAAAAATAACATCAAGGAGAATACAGTCAAATAATAATAAAATTAACTCTATAATTGAAAATCAATCAAAGACAAGATGTTTTTTTATTGTTAAAAACACTAATACCAACCTAGTTACATTTGTATGAATCGACATAGATTGATAACTCTTTTGATAGATTGACACCTTTAAATTCACATGAAACCTCATTGTGTGTGTGAAAGTAGCTTTTCTCAAAGGGTATGATATGTTTGTTGGCCATCTTGATTTTTAACCCTCTCCTCAATGATACTCTCTCCCCTCTTGATCAGGAGGGGAACTTAATTATCTTGCATCCAACTCATTATCAATAGAGTAGTTAGTATGTTAGTCACATTTATACCAAATTAATTAATCAATTTATCATAATTAATGTCAAGGTAAAATCATATCAAATTTTGTCACATCATTGAAACTAGTATCTATCTTCCACATACTTATATGTATGTATATCAAAGTAATCATAACATAAAGACTATATTATTTCCAAGAATCCTTAAGAAAATCACAATTTCAATTGCATAATCTAATTATCCAAATTAAGTAATGTAATGCAACATGATTTAATTGTTCAAAAATGAGGTGTGATATCTCCTCCTCCTTAGAAAAAGGTCATTGTACTTGATGAATTAAGTTAATCAAGTATCAAACATATTCATAAATAAAGTATTTATTTTAATTTTGTTTAATCAAACAAATATGGATAAGCTTAGTGGAATTCTTTATAATCTTTTCAAGTGGCAATATCCTTCGAATATTGGCCCCACTAGACCTTGCATTGAGTTATTTCTCTATCATGCAAACACAATTTTCAAACCTTGAGTGCTCTATGAGGCTTAATCATAACCACCCCTAGGTCTTGAACCTAAAGAGCATTCCAATCAAGCACATGATCAAAATCAAACACATATTTCTTTAATTATAATACATAAAAAATATTATACAAGTGAGCTAGAGTAGTTGATAAGATAGGTGTGTAAGAAACTAGGTTGATCATTTATGGAACCTCAAATTAGTCCTTATATCTAGGTGTAATTTTGGTTGACCTTCCAAACTTTATTAAGATTTAATGGGGTTTTACTCGTAAAATAACTTTGTCTCCAAAAAAATTGTAGTAGAGTTTTATTTGCATTAGTATAGCTTTACCTATCATTTGCTTCAACTAATCTCTTTTGGAATAGTTTAACTTTCTCTTCCATTTCCATCAGCATTTCTTGCCCAAGGCCAATCCTATCTTTTAATTTATTCAAACTTATAAGATTTCAACACTTCCTACCACATAATGCTTTGAATGGAGCGATCTTCATAACGAAGTTGTAGGATTTATTATATGAAAATTTAGCCTATGGAAGGTATTCTTCCCACTTGTATTTTTGATCCATACAATACATTCTTAAAACATCTTCTAACACCTGATTCAATATTTATGACCATTTATTTCTAGATAGTGAGCTGAACTTGTATTCAATTATATTCCTAGCACTAAAAATAAGGTTTTCCAAAATCTCAAAGTCATCCATGCACCTCTATCTGAGATAATTTTATCATGAACCCCATTAAGTCTTGAAATTCTTTCACAAATATTTTTACTAAAATAGGAGCTCAATTCATCAGATTCCCTAGTATAAAATGTGCAACTTTTGTAAGTTTATCAACCTCCACAATAATCATATCATGATGGTTTCTAGACATAGGTAAACCTTGGATTAAGTCCATACTAATTACTTGTCATTTCTAGTTTACTATGTCATGGGGATACAACAATCCCACAAGGTGCACATGTTCAAATTTAACCCTCCAAAATTCCAAACATATAGCCACAAAATTGATTGCATCTTGCTTCATTCCCTTATAAAAATAGTGTCTTTATGTCCGCTAATAACTTGGTCACTTTAGGGTGTCCTAGATAAGGTGCATAGTGTGATTCCATTAACACAAGAGTTCACAAATCTCCTTGATTTGGAACATATATTCTACCCATAAACCTTAATAAACCATTTGGTTAAAATTGAAAACCATCATATCTAGAATCATGATGATTTTCTACAAGAACCTCCTTCACTTGATTATAATAATCATCTCCTTCCAGCCATCTAAGAATTTTCTCTTGAAATATCACTAAAATAGTCAACATGGCTACAAGATGTCATTGATGACTAAGAGCATAAACCACTCTATTTTCCTTGCCTTTTATGTGGTTGATATTGAAATCATAGTTAGATAGGAGTTCTAACCAACATTTTTTATGTGCTTTCAGATTGGGTTGAATGAATATATACTTGAGTCCTTAATTATAGACACTTAACTCAAAGGGTTTTTCGTGTACATAATGCCTAAAGACCTAAAGTGTGTTAACTATCACTATTAAGTATAAATTATGTGAAGCATAATTTACCTCATATGGATATTTTTTTCTAGATTCATAAGCCAATACTTGACCTTCCTACATAAGTACTCTCCATAATCCCTCTCCTAATGTATTTTTCATAACAACAAAATGACCCTTAGGGTCTAAAATCTCAAAATCGAAGATGAGGTCAATATTTCTTGTAGAATTTTAAAGGATTCTTCATATTTATCAATCCACTTAAATTGATGTCCCTTTCTTTGAAGCAATGTGATGGGGTTGATAATTTCTAAAAAAATTCAAAATGAACTTCTTATAGTACCATACCAATCCCATAAAGCTTATCACTTTGTGGACATTCTTCAATGTTGGCCAATCTAGTATTTCTTTTATCTTAGTAAGATTAGATAAAATTACTTACACTAAGATAACATGACAAAAATATTGTACTTCCTTTTGAAAGAAAGCACACTTAGATAATTTTCCATAGAGTTTATACTCCCTTAGATATTGCAATACCAACCTCAAATAATACATATGTTCCTCCTCATTCCTTGAGTATATTAAAATTTCATCTAAAAGATGAAAATACATTTGTCAAGTAGATCCCTAAATGCGTTGAGGTTCATGAAAGTGGTTGGGGCATTTGTTAAGCCAAAATGTACCATTATAAACTCATAGTAGCCATACCTATTTTTGAAATTTATTTGTGAGATATCCCCCTTTTTTATTCATAGTTGATGATATATGGCTCTTAGATCAATCTTTGAAAAGGTTGTAGCTTCACACATTTGATCAAAAAGAACATATATGTGAGGTAGAGGGAATTTGTTCTTAACAATGGCCTTATTCAACATCCTATAATTTATGCATAGTTGTAAGGTACCATCCTTATTCTTAACAAATATTATAGGTGCTCCCCAAGGTGATCACTTATCTTGATTGAATATTTTGTGCAAAGATCTTGCAATTGATCTTTCAACTCCATTAATCCAATAATGGTCATTATGTATAGAGATTTAGATTCATATTTTGATCTTAGAATTATGTCTATAAATAAATCAAATTATTTTCTTGTAGGCAAGCCTAATTGAACCACCAAAAACAAAGACCCAAGAAGGGAAAGAGGATTCCCCCAATGAGCATCTAGGGTTTTTCACCCTGGAAGCTAACTTTTGAGTGAATGGACTCTCTTTCACCTAATGGTTTTGGTTTTTTTGGGTGTTCATTCAAAGAGGAAGGGGGTTTGTGATATGTGTGTGCTGAAGTGTGGTTGAATACTAGAAATGAAATGATTGTAATCTAATCTATGAAATGTAAATAAAATGAAAGTAAACTAATACAAGCTAATCTACATTATCTAAACATATGTAATACAGACAGTAAACGAAAGGTTCAAGACTTGTGCACCTGGGAATGAGATGTTGCAGATGAAGGGACCTAGAATCCTCTTTAAAATGTTTGAAATATTCACAGGGACATTCCCACCAAGCTAGGTGACCTAGTTCTCTTTTCGGGAAACTTTGTCGAAACAAGTTTCTACCAAATGGGTACCTGGAAATGTAAAAATCCCCAAAATACAAGCTTAGAGGGACTAGGTTGCCATTATGGGTGACCTAGTCCTCTTCTGGGTTTTTGGGAACCTAAAAGAGGATATTGGAGTCCTCAATCTGCACTCTAGATTCCAACAGATATCTTGTTCAGATTTAGCTGAAAACAGGCAGGTAGAGGCTGCCAAGCTAGAACTAGGGTTTGGTTGACTTGAATGCTTGTGATGAGTTGATGGCACCTTCCTAACACCTTTCTTCTTCACACACCTGCATACAAAACCTGCAAATCACACATGCAAAGAGAAGAAAAGGGTTAGGGTTAGAGATTAGGGGTTTGCCTTAGTCAAACCCCTTTTGAGTAATCAAACCAAATAAAATAGAAAATGAAGTAAAGAATGAAAAGAAGCATGAAACAATGGATTTTACCTTGCCTTTGATGATTGACCTTGTATTTTTGCAGCAATTTGCCCTTGAATGCTTCAAAAATGTTGTCTTGTTGACTTGGAATTTGAAACCCTATTTGACTTGAGAGGAAGAAGGAGAGACAAAGATTGAGAGGAGAGGTGAAAATGGATGGTGCATAATGAGAAATTAGGGTTTTGGAGGTTATTTATAAAAGTTATGCCCTAAATTTCTCGAAATAACTTCATACTGACTGACCTTAGGGTTTTAGAGACATGAATCCTGAAAGAAATTAACTTAAAATTGTATTTTAAGCCACTTAGGACTAGGTCACCCAAGGTGGCAACCTAGTCCACCTAGACATTTTTATTTATTTTTGGTAATTAAAATGTTATTATTTGTATTTTTTGGGATTGTCTTCTGAAAACTCACAAAGATAGGATTTGTATGCATATCAAGGGGTCATTTTGGCATAATAATGTATTGATTAAGTGATGACAAGCCTAGGAGAGTGTGAAAATGTTTTACAACACTTTACAACACTTCTGCACAAGGCTTGGAAAGGTGTACAAATAGGCTGAAAATGGTCCAAAATCCATAGGCAAAGGTCCAAATGAGCGAAAAGTGACAAAGTCCTCACTTTTTGGCAACACACTAAAAAATCTTCTAGAAATATAGCTTGTAAAAACAGGTACTTTTAAAAGGTAGGTTCATCTTTATCTCCCAATTCATCTAATTTGATAACATACATCTCACAACATTTTCACTCTCGCTTCTTAAGTTGCATGATAAAGATATATCTTATTTAGATATGGCACTTCACTTCTTGACATGGACTTAGTTTCTCAAGTCATTGAGACACTCTACTAATTTTGCAAAGAAATCTACTTTTCCCCTATGTTTCCATATCCAATCCATTCCAAGTATTAGGTCATAGGTCCTTAGAGGTGTTATGTATAAGTTGAATTCAGTGTAGAAAGTAGTTAGTTACTACTCATCTTCAAATAGACATTGTTCTACCTTAGCTTTAGCTTTATTGGTGTACTAAATGGACCAAGAGTCAACTATATAACCAACTTTTCTATAGATTTTATTAAGAAATCTTGATCAATAAAGCATTTAGCGACTCTTATATAGATTAAAATGGAAATAGGATATCCAAGGAGTGTACTTGAAATTTCAATAAGAGAGATCTAGAAGTCAACTTGATGATTGTATATTGTGCCATGGATCATCTTTTGGAAGGTTGTTTGCTAATAAGGTAATGGAGGGTTCTTAAAATGATCACCTTGAGGTCACTTGGGATAATAATTCTACATAGTGGTCACCTCCACAAGTGAAACATCATTTTGGTGGCTCTTTTTTATTTGGAATTTGATCCTTTGACCATTCTTCCCCCTTTTCATTTTCTCCTCTTCTAAAGTTGGAAATATTCTTATTCCTATAATTATTTTAAAATCATTAAGTTTCCATAGTCCATGATAGTATTGTAATAAGATTTCTGGATTAAAATTGTGTGTTATTTTTTTACAACAATGTTTCATATCATACTCCATGATCCATCATCAGGATGCAATGCAGATAGAGAGAAGAGTGATAAAATGAAGAAGTATACTTGGGTAGATAAAAGGTTGAGGGATGAGGGAGGGATAGAAGGACTGAAATTCAAAAAAAATAAAAAATTCTAAAGACCAAAAAGAAAAAGAGAAGAAAAAACAAGACCCTAGAAGACATAAATCAAGCAATAAATTAGAGAGACAAGAAAAATAAGATAAATTTATAAAAATAAGAGCTCTATAATTCTTATCATGAAACCTTTATTTGGATTGATGGTTGCAACCCTTATTTTTGAATAATTTTGAATCCTTACTTGTGCCAAGCCTCTTGTATAAACACGTCCCTAGATTTTATAATGGTCTTAAGTTTATGTTATTTCTCAATATCTTTCTAAAACTCTTGATCCATTATTGAAGGTCCATGGACATCCACTTTGCCACCTATTTACAGATTCAAACTCATTATGAACTTCTTAATTCAAAATCACTCATTCTTTTGATACCAAGGAACATATTTTAAGTCTTATAAAATTCTCCCAATATTTAGTCATAGACAACTCTCATTGTCTAAGGATTTTAAAATCCATCAACTTCTGGTCAAATTAGAGTTGGGGTAACCACCTTTACCTAAAAAGGATCACAAACTAGTCCCACATAATAATGGTGGAATCCAAATTCATCTTAGCCTTTTTGTTCACCCACCAAGTTGAATCTTCTCTTGATAGTTGGTATGCTTCCCAAATTGCCTTAGTGACCTTGAAGTAGTTTCAAATCTCAAATTACTTCTTCATCTCACTCAACTAGGACTTAACTCCATCATCAAAAATAGTCCTCTCAAATTTTGGTGGATTAATTTTCTTCACATCTCTTGCAAATTTAGAGAAAAAATGAGACCTAACACACTCTCCCCTTTCCACATATTCATTGATAATTTGGATAGGTAGGTTTGCATTGGATTTTAGGTTACACTAACATTGTGGTTATTCCATCCGTCTTCAAATTTTTCCCTCTAGGGTTCTCAAACTTCTCACTTAAGAGATAGAAGCATCTCTCTAGTGCCATTTAAGGCTACAATAATCTGGTCTAGCTTAATTATAAAATCTCCTACAATTTCTCTATATTTGTTCACACTCACTCCAAGGTTAGTCCTTTTTCACACTATCTTGATTGTAGTACATCAAGATGGCATTACATTAGATCTCACATTGCTAAGAAAAAAATGGTCATCTAAAGAAATATTATTGAAAAAGTTACTACATATTTATTTAATTCATTTTTAAATAGCACACCAATCAGTAGATAAAGTAACAATACATATATCATAACTAAAAGTTTTGAATTTCATAACCTTATTTATAATAAAAGACCTCTTTATATCAAATAAGGGGACCTCCTCATGTTCTTCTTCTCCATTAGTCCAATAATATAAATTTTGAGATGGGATGCACACATGGGTACTCCATTATCACCTATCTACTTATAGCTAGCATGTTTCAACCACACCAAAAAGCTATGGTGTGTATCACCAAAGGTTTCTCATTCTTAATTTTATTTTCAACTTTAGGCATTAGTTGCTTGCCTTTGAGTAGTTTTAAACAATCTAGGGCTATTTCCAAGGTTTCAATATCGCATAACCATAGTTCTTCTAACAAGGATGATTCAAATATTTTAGTATCCTCCCAAATAGTATTCTTGTTTTTCATTTTCTTGACATACTTTTGTAACCTATTTCCTACTATGTTTGGTTCAAGAAGAGAATAATTTAGTAGTTAACATTTTTCCTTATGAAAGTTTGCAATGAGCTCATAGGTCCTAGTGTTAATCCCAGAGCTCTAATACCATATGTAATAGACTATTGTTCTTAGAAAATAATTTCTATCAAATTTCCTTAATATTTTTTAAAGATAATAATAATGGCGTGATCAATCTAAAGTATATAATACTATCTATAAAAATTAACAAAGTATGCATCATCATGAATATATAAGAAAAATCTTCCTTTCAATTAAGTTCGTCACTTATCTACATTCCAATATAAAAAAATTGTCATTTCATCTACCTGTAAATAAGGATTCACATCAAACAAGTGAACATATTTAAACATATAATTTTTACATCTTTTCAAGTATACATGGTAATGTAATGTATTTTTTATTAATCAAGTCTTTTACGATATTCAACTTGCAAGAAGGGGGGAATCATTAGGGTGTTGTTATTCCAACCATAGACTGATGGTACCCACACACCTTCCAACTGAAAGTGTCCCTACCCCTCATGAGGGTAGAAAATCAAGAATTCTACAAAAAAATCATGACATTAAGAAAATAGTGTGGTGTATTGACTTTATCACTTACAACTCTAGATGCCCTCTAGCTAAGTATGTTAACTTTGATTGACATGCAACCTATTAGACACTACAGATTGACAATACAAGTAGAAAAAATCATTACTTTTTCCAATTTTTTATATTACAAGGTCACAATCCCATATGGACATGTGTTTCATTATTCACAATCTCTTTCTCATAATTATCTATAGAAGACAACATTCTAATCACATGGATATGTTATTATAACTCATAAAAGATGGTAGACAAAACTAAGTTTCACCATCCAAAGGATAATTAAATCCTAACCAATTTGAATAAGCCACACTTATTAGGATATGCAAAGTCTCTAACTTTATTTGCCCAAAAATTCCTCATTTTATATAATAACTTTAAATTGATCAATTTTGAGTACTATACATGGTGATAATAAACACACACACATATGTATGTGTGTGCACTTTAACTTTTTGATAGAATAATCTTATGTCATTCAAACTTAGATCGGTTTTCATATATATTATTTCACTTGCAAGTTTGAATATACATGTAAATATATATAGTATAATTTATAATGCACTTCAACAATGAACTAGTCAAATATACAATCGTATTTCACAAGAGACTATTCTGTCAGGAAATAATATATCAATACTTAATTCATTTAATCCATTTCCTACATAACCCTATGAGAGAAAATCATGCATACAAGCTTACAAAATAACTACAATGCATAGATCAAACAAACAAGCCTCGAGATAACACAATATATACCTTAAGAAAACCCTCAAGAGGGAAAAACCCAACCTCCAAAATTATCCATACTCCGTCTATTATTCAATAATAAAATAATGCATGCACTTACAGAGTTACATGAATACTTCTAAAAAATCAAGCCTCTCCAATACATCTTTCATGTGTCCAAGCATGAATCCACACATCACATGCCATGATTCACATATGCACTCCTCAAAAAGACTCAATAATGATAGCCCACTCACCCAACCAACCTTAAACACTAAACATGTGTTTTGTTTTTATAGACACAAGCTCACACAAATACAATCAAGTGGTAAGATAAAACCATGTGCCACAAAACCATACAAACACAAAACCATTGGCGCCTCATTTAATATTGGGTACTAATTTTTCACTTTATTAAATTCTTTCCCCAAATATTAATTATTATCCTATGTTCCCACACATAAAATAATGACCCAATGTTACAATACAACTTTACAAATGGCCATAAATAATTATCTAATGTGGCTAAACATACCTCCTAGGTGTACCACAACTAAATAATTATTTAATTACAACATATACTATAACAATTTATGCAATGGTGTACAATGCCAAATCCTAACATTCTTCCACTTTTTTTATACATTGCATAAGGTTCAATTAATGAAATACATCATCATAGCCATACATGAAACCACATGAATCTCAAACATGCTCTAGTGCTCCATCAAGATACCTACAATAAAACCAAAGTGACCACCATATCAAGCAAGAACTCCTCTTATCCTCCAAAGTGCCACCTATGAAAGAAAAGGAACATGCCAAGGTGAAGATGCACCAATCCAAGAACACAAGTATTGAATCCAAGTAATAATAAAGGATCCAATTTGTTGTCAAAGGGAAAAACCCCAAATGATTGGAAATATTATACAAACACATGATAATAAATCCAATCATCCATACCTCCTAGGTATCAAAAACATTAGTAAACTCATGCCAACATGTGCAACCCATAAACCACAATCACAAGCTCCCTGTATCAAACTTGTAATGAAGAACATACATATCCAAGAACTCCCACTACATGGGTAATACCAAATTTGGAAATGATCAAAGCATGTTGAGTCTACCAATCAAGACTATACCAAGATGTGATAAATTATTAAAAAAATGAAATACCACTTGAACAATCACAATGATCCACACATACAACACTAAATAATTACATACTCTCTCACAATATTTCAACACAATCCTCCCAAATAATAAGAATATGAACCTCCAGGAAGGAACCATAGAATGAAGAGAGAAAACTTGTAAATCATAATATTTCCTTCTACCAACACCTCAAAGTGTTATGTTGTGTCAAGTATGATCTCCTTACAACCCCAAATGAAAATCCTCAACAACACCCAAAACATTCAATCTCTTATATCAAACAAACATAGGAATCATGTATAATGTCAACATGGATGTATGCCTCTTTAACAAAGAAGATCAAACTCAAAGTATCCATTCCCAAATCGAGAAATCAGTCCATGAACATCTCCTAAACTCCCCATCAATGGATAATATCATAACTAGAATCATATGTACAAGGAGATAACAATGCTAAACATCCTCAAAATGAATCCTCCAAAACCAACTATCCATAGCTCAAGATCCATATCTATGAAAGATAAAGCGATAAAAAATAATGCTAAACAATCCTCAAATGAGTCTCCCGAAATCAATCAATGTAGCTCAAGGCTCATTCCCATGAGAAAATAATGAACAAAATATAGCATTCAAAACAAGAATGGGAAAATACCTTTTAGATGATAACTCGCCAAGTAGAATAAGCGTGGGGAATGATAATGCTCCTATAGGATAACCAAATCATCATGACTCACTCCAAGAACAATCTCCTCTAAAGGTCCATCATGAAATCACATCCATATCCAAGTGAAGGTTGCTCAATATTATAGTTGAAACCTCCAAAGTGCAACCATCTCAAGCAATTGTCTCTAATCCCAAGATAACTCTAGCCTCACCCAAGTCTCCAAGTATCCATGGGCATCTACCATTGATCAATCCAAGCTAATCTCCAAATGCAACACAACACTATCATGAAGCTCCCAAGCAAATGATTAATATACTCAATACCAAGAGAACCAACAATATCAATGTCAAAGCTCCAATGGAAGAATTGAGAATCTAACATGACATCATGATCTAACCATCTCCTCCTAGGAGATCACATGCACCAATGTAAAACATCTTGGTCTCAAGAGAAAATATATCATGTTAATACTCAAACTAGTATCTAGATTAATCTAAGACACAATACCAAATACATTCTAAACCAAAAATCAACATCTCCAATCACATGAAGATAACCATCCCCTAATAGTGAACCTCTAAATGTGAAAGAACTCTTCTATAACAACAAGCTCTAAGAGCTCCTCCAAGACATCCACAAACACTAAAGATCATCTATCACTAATGATGAATCCATGTCACTGCAAATAACTCCAACTGGAGCATGATACTGGGCTACACATGGCATCATGAAAACCATCTCCTAAATGAAGATCATCCAAGTCCACACATACGACTAAAATACAAATAATACCAAGTAGAACCAAGATCTCCAAGCCAAGAAGATACAACTGGCATCAAAACATCAGGATTAAATCCTACACTGCCAAGTCATCATTGTCAAAATCTCCCATTGTAATGTGTAACCAATGCAATATAACCAATCTATCATGATATCATAATAAAACCACGTGCTACAAGTCTCAACTACTAAATGTATACACCTAAAAATGGTCTAAAGAATCTAATTAAGTAAATATGATTTATTTGATTAATTACCCTTAATTCCTCTACTATTAAATAAATAGAAATATTTATTTATATAGTTCATCTTAAATTCTTCAATCTTTATTCTATTATTTTCGTCTTAATTAAATAAACGAATTTCACTTTGTTTTATTTAATTATCATAATTAAATTCATCTACTATTAAATAAATAGAAATATTTATTTAAGTATTTCACATTCTAAATCTTCTATTCTTCAATTTTAATTAAATATGCAACTTCAATAGTTTGTATTATTTAATTATCACACCATTTAAATCTTAATTAATTAAACAAGGTTAAATACTTTGTTGTTTAATTATCATATCCCTGGTATGAGTTTTCCACAGTCCATCAAAAATAGATCATAAGCTTTTGGATTTAACTATGTATGTTTTTTTATCAAAAAAGAATACATAGTTAAATCCAAAATCTTATGATCTATCATATCCCTTCTATTTTTATTTAATAAACAACTTCTATAGTTTTTTTTATTAAATTAATTATCCCTTTTTTGATAATTTGAATAAATCAAAATAATTCAAATAAAGGCATAAAACAATTTTCCTCTATTCACTCACCTACCAAAATTAGATATCAAATGTCTAATTTAATTCAACTGGTATTCACGAGAAGCTGTGGAGACAAATTGGAGACAAACGTGAATCAATCTCTCAAATCTTCTTCCTCTGATCCTTCCTATCATCTTGCCTGATGTTTTCATGGGGAGGAACCATTCCCATGATCAAATCAAGCTTCTCCATCTCTCACCATTCAGTCCTCCAGATTGAATCCAAACCTTTGTTGTGTTGCCCCTGTGCAAATGTGTTGCTGTGAATCTATAAATACAACCTCATTCGATAAGAAATAGATCCCAAATTTGTGCAATCTTACTCTGCAGGAAAAGCAATCAAGCAATCATAGCATCAGTAGAATTCATATCACGGTTGCATAGTAGTTTTACTGTAGCTTCATCATCATAGTTTCATGTTAATATAGATTACAGTAGTTTCCTTTTATCAATTAGATATCATCATATAGGATTTCATCATTGCATCTAGCATCCTTCCATTCTCTAGATTGGCATTTTGACAATCACAAGTGCTTATCAAATTTGAGAGCCTTTTGTGATTTAATAAATCTTTAGAGATAGGAAACAATGAGACACTTTCAAGTTTTTGTTCTTTTAATTAGTTAATTACTGATAGAATCTTGATATAATGTTTCATTAAGAAGTGTTTTAGTGTTTTTACTTACTCATACTTATTTCACACTTACAATTTGGCACCCATTGTGGGGCCTAACCCCATATTTCATAAAATTTCTCTAAAAAGTGTCGTACAGGATTCTAGCGTGCTCATTTTAGCACAATCAAGAGATTTTTCGATGCTTCTAACGAAAACTATAGCGCTTTTGAGGAAAACTATAGCACTTCAGAGGTTTGTTTCAGCACTTCAAAAAAACTATAGTGCTCCTAAGGAGAAAACTATAGTGCTTCCATAGTTTGTTTTGGTGCATCTACCGAATGTTCCTAGTACAGTTGGCCACTATTCTTCAAATTTCTATAGCGCTTTGGCAGAATTCTATGGTGCTTTTTCCAAATTTTGTAACTTTTGATAAAAAATATAATGCATTTGATCTAAACTATAGCGCTTCTACCCTTTGTTTCAACACTTCTGTAATATCTTGTCTGGATCTGATGTGACCGTGACTAGAATTTTATTTTGATGCATTTGGACTAAAAAGAATCAATCCTAGGGTAGTCACTTGATTTAAAATATATAAATCCTAGGATAGTAATCACACATTTGTGGTATCAATTAAAATTAACATCATGATTTTTGTGAATCAAAATCTTCACCTATAATAGCACATCATCTTTTTGGGCTTCAAAATTCAACATTTGATTACTGTGCTTGTGTGGTGAATAGGCTTATGCTCTCCCCTTAATTGGGTGATCAAAATTCCAAACTCATCCTTTATTTTCATGCAATTTACACTTTTGTTAAATCCTTTAGAAGGCCTGGTGTAGTGGGAAAAAGTACTCACCCTACGAGAATGACCTAAGTGGGAACACCTAAAACCAAGGATTCCAAACCACTCTAATCAAATGTGAGTTGTTGATGAAAGTCCAACTTGACGGTAGTGTGCAAGATAACCATCCCCAAAGCCTTTGTTCTAAAGCTTGGGAGGTCTCCTGAGGGAGTTTATCATTTTCCACACTACACAGAAACTCTATCTAAGAACCATAGTGTAGAATCCAGCTGAGTTAGTAACTAGACATTGTAATACTCACAATGCAAGGGGAGGGAAGAATTTTCCCCCAAGACACTCACCATATAATTTCCAAGGACTGCTTGCTCAAGGGATCAAGAAGTCTAACCTTGAGTATGTGCTTGGAAATGACAAAAATATGGGCACTCTCTAGGGGGTGACATGACTACGCGTGAGTCAACGCAATTTTAAGATGTGGGTTGTTGAGTATAACAATGACCTTTTTGACCTTAAGAGTGAGTATGTCTGAAGTGTATTTTGGTTAAAACAAACTAGTGAAAATAGGACCATGCGTGGTTCTTAGAACATACACTATCTATTTAGTTTCTAGATCAAAACAATTGTTCTACAGTTGCTTATCATGTTCTCAAATCATTAACTCAGATAAAGATCATCTAGAAAAACACAAAAGAGTCAAACAAAACCAAACAATGAAGTTTATGATAAGGATTGGAAATCCACAATGTTTGCCAAGAAATCCCCTCACAAAAAGAGTCAAACAACCAAAGAAACAAATCAATTACAAGAAACTCTTGGAAAGAAGGCGATTCTTATATCAAAGTAGGAAAGTCTTACTTCACCATAGAACCTTCATCCATAGGTTTCATGATTTTTCCAAAGGATATACTGATGATTATGCTTTAGAACCTTTGTATTCACAAGCCATTTTCCAAAGAAGAGCCTTGTCACAGAAACATAATCATAGTCAACCTATTCGTCAATCTTCCATCCCGCAGCCAATGATAGAATATTCCAATAGGCCCAATCAATTCTTACAATAGAGAAAACTTAGAAACATTAGGCTTGTCATCCAATATTAGAAAGTTACTAGCGGAGGTATCCTATCAAAGTATCAAAAATCCTGAAAATCAATATCTTCATGGGAAGGAATATTGGACAACACTAGTGAAACCCAAAGTAGCGCTTTCACACTTTGTTTTAGCACCTCTGAAGTCCGTTTTAGCACTTTTGTATCCAAATTAGCGCTTACACACTCTATTTTAGCGCTTTTGCACTTTGTTTTAGTGCTTCGAAAGAGAAAAAAAAATAGAGAGTTTCCGAACACATATGCAGATTTGTTGGCATTTAAAACTCAGATTTTTATCAACCAGAAACATCTTCTCGATCCAAACAGTGTCTTAAACCATAAACAAATAGGTTCTTATAGGTTAAAATTCTTTTCAACTTGAACCCAGATCTTTCAAACTATAAAGTGTCCACAAATCAAACCAAAATCTTGGTTGTTAGGCTAAGTTTCTTCATCAGGATATTATCATCCTACCATCACAAAATGAGGCATAGTAATTAGATTGTTTAACCTAGTCTCATCAATAGGACATATCATCCTATTTGACTATGTTAAAATTCATTTGATACTCATCCAAACATAGAAGATCAAAGTTTAGTGGGAAAAACGGACACTTGTATGCCAATCTTGACAAGGTTATGAAGACAGAGACTCATAGAAAAAGAAGTTGAAACATCAAACACCATGGCTGAAGAAAATCCTTGGAATAGATTACACCAAAATTACAAGAACGAAATAACCCAAGAGCACATTCAAACGTCACAACAAGATCCAAAATTCCATAAATTTATAGAAAAGATCTTAGAACAAGATATGGAAAAATACCTCTTAATGCTAGTTGAATCAGGTGCAAAGCTTCCAAAAGATTTTGATGTTAATCGATTAAAAGAAACACCTAGAGCGAATGAAACTGAAACACAACAACAGACAAAAAAAATAGATCAAGTTGTGGCCCTAACACATCAAATGCAAAACTTGCAACAACAACTTCAAGATATGCAAAAGGGAACCACGAAAAGGTATGCATTACAAGACATTTGTCCTTATCCTTTTGACCTGAGTGTGGACATGATACCATTCCCTAGACATTGTGAATTCCTAAAATATGACAAATACAATGGTAAAACAAATCCAATTGACCATGTAAGGGAATTCATAACCATGAGTTTAGAATTTGCGCAAGAAGAAACTTACCTAATGAGGTTATTTATGAGGAGCTTAGGAGGTCAATGTATGGAAAGGTTTTCCAAACTACAACCAAGGATTTGAACTTTTGAAGAACTAGTCAATAGGTTTATCTCACAATATTCCTTTAACATTCAACATGATGTCACAATAAAGGACCTTTACAACATGAAACAAAACAAAGGCGAGACATTCTTGTCATTTCTATAATGACGACGAAGATTATTTGCTAAGTACCCTCATTCTATCCTGAGAGAGAGAAAATGGAACTATTCATTGACAACCTGACTGATGAAATGAGCTATAGGCTCGAACTACAATATCCTCCCACATTTGAAAAAGTGATTGAAAATGGCCTTAAAATCGAAGAATCTTTGGTCAAACAAGGGGTGATAAAGCATTATAATGAAAAATCAAACACACAAACTCCTCAAATCACTATGGCAACAATGACAAGCCTAAATTCTAGAAAAAGAAAAGAAATACTGAGAACAATGATACTGTGAATGACATACAAAATGCAAAACCAATATTTAATTTTACGGCCACTTCTGCCAAGACAAATCAAAATAGTGATCAAAAAATATAAAAAAGTGTCTATGTGCATACATTTTTCCTACCTAAGAATGAAAATCTAACTATGAATGCAATATGAAAACACAAGACCACCTCAACGATTGGGCTACGTTTAACACAAATAAAGGAAATAACACAAAACAATGAAATATACCTTTTTTCTTGCATTGTCCTTTGGTTGGCCCTTGATGTAGCTAGATGTGTGTGCTCCTTGGATGGAAATGGGATGAGAATGGATATAAAGTGAGTATGTGATGAAATGAGTAATATGAATGCAATGAAAAAAGAGTTAATGCAAGTTCTAAAATGGCTTGAAAATGGCTTGGAAATTCAAGAGCATAAGGGTGCTAAAATTCTTAAGGTGTCTAGACCCTTTAATGAAGGAAGAGGGGGGGTATATATAGAGGAAATTGAATTCTCTAGAGAATTCAATAGTCAAGATCGAGCCACCATGGCCAAGATGGAGGGTTGTGGTGAGTGGAGAACTCACAAGCCCTCACATCTTGACATGTGGAGGGTGAGTTGTCCAAGAGGTAGGGTGAGATGGACAAGGTACAAATGATGTGGAGGAAGGACAAGTAATTTGAAAGTACCTTGGGGGATGAGAGGATTTCCTCAAAAAGGAATCTCTTGTCCCCAAATGAAGGTGAAAGTGACATATGAAGAATTTTAGTATTTCTCAAAAAATCCTCATGGAGAAGAGAGAATTGGTTGGAGAAATAAATATGAATATTTAATTAACATGATTGGATGGGATAAGGTGGTTGGGATAATAACTATGAATTTTAAATTCATATGATAAGCACCTTACGGATAAGAGGAGGTTCCTATGGAGGAGGCTGAAAAGTTCCTTGTGGATAAAACAAGGCCCTTATAATGGAAGGTTCTTGGCTTCCGTGTGACTTTATGTGACCTTTCAATGATCACATGGGGAAGATGAGATTCCTTGGAGGAATCAAAAGTGTATTTTAAATTCATGGGGAAGAGGGAGATTCCTTGGAGGAATCAAAAGTGTATTTTAAATTCAAATGGAGAAGACAAAAAGGAATTAAAAATTCCTCGAGGAATGAGAGAGTTGACCAAAGGAGGATTGAGTAGATTGACTAATCATTGATTAGAAGATAGTCAGTGGCTAACGAAGATTAAGAGATAGATAAATTGCAAAAGTTGGAGGATGTGACACATCCCTAATGATGGGATTAGGAGATAGATTAGGATTAAGAAAAAGGATGTGACATGTGAGGAATTAAATAAATGTCATATTTATTTAATTCATTTGATGCAAAGGACAGTAAAGGGGGTAAGGTATTTAATCATTAACTAAATACCTTAGGGATTAAAGAGGGATTAAGGGTATTAATTAGATAATAGAAATATTATCTAATTAACGTGAATAAGAGGATGTTTAGATGAAAAAGGGATAAATTTGGATAAATGTAAGTGTCCAAATTTGGATGTCTACATTTTTCCCCTCTTTGAGATGGTGTTACGAAGTAGCATCATTTTAAAGAATGTTAGAACATAGAACCTGAAAGAAGATGGTTAGCTTGGGAAAGATGCCCTAGTCATCAAAGGAGTGACTAGGAAGAAAGATGATGGGGGTGAAAATGAAAATTAGGGATTGAGGATGCCCCCTCGAGAGGACATGCGGGTTGAAGAGAACACGGGTGTGCTCTCAAAATGAATGATAGGATGCAAGGGGAGATGGGGAAGATGATGCAAAGTGATGGATGAGAGAGGAGGATGATATGAAGAGATAAAGGAAAGCACAGATGGATTCCAAGAAAAATATGATGTTTCCCCAGTCAAGCTACAAGCCAAGATGGACAAATGGTCAATGGAGTGTTGTTGATAAGGGGAGGATATATCCCAAAACAACATAAGGAAAGGGGAGGATGCATCCTGATAATAGTGTTGTTGATGAGGGAAGGATACATCCTAGAAAAACACAAGGATAGGGAAGGATACATCCCGATGAGAGTGTTGTTAATGAGGGAAGGATACATCCCATAACAACACAAGGATAGGGAAGGATACATCTCACTGATGATGATGATTATAGTGTTGTTGATGAGGGAAGGATACATCCCAAAACAACATAAAAGGATAAGAAAAGATATATCCTAATGATGATGATGATTGGGTCAAGGCTTGTAGCAAGGCTGGGAACAAGACCAAGGATGTGATTAGAGGATTTGTGCTAGAGTGAATGGATTAGGATTGGATGGAGATGGGAGATGGTTAAAATGAATGAAGATGATGGAGGTAAATATGCAATGCAATGAAATTTTCCATTTTTGGAGCACTGATTTTTTCTATGGCATAAGACACCAGGTGCCATGGTATGTAGAACCAAGTCGGATTAGTGTCTAATGCATACACAAACACAACAAACAAAGAAGGCTATCCCAACACCCCAAGGTCGCGATGAATTTGGTTAGGCCAGGTATTGGGATAACCACAAGCACAAAAAGATGCCCTAGCATAATGCAAGACCATAGGGATCTTGGTGGATACTACGTGGGACAACCAAGAAGATAGAAACAAACAAAAAGATCAAGATATGCTCCTATGTTAACTAGTCAAAACACACCATAATATGATAGATCATGGCGACCTTGACAAGTGATGATAGGGAGCTCAAATGATAAAGAAAATGTCAAAAGCATCAAAAGATCATGATCAAATTTCAAACATCCTTTACCATAGGATCAAAATGATGGATGGGAGTGATGCAGTCTATTAGGAAAGATACATCCTGTTGAGACCAAAGAGGGAAGATAGATCG